>OY759273.1:28434565-28568843 GCA_963662155.1 Lamellibrachia columna | reverse complement strand
CCTCTCCCTCCCCTCCTTCCCCTTCCCCTCCCTCCCTCCCTCCATCCCTCCCTCCCTCCCTCCCTCCCTCCCTCCCTCCCTCCCTCCCTCCCTCCCTCCCTTCCTCCCTCCCTTCCTCCCTCCCTCCCTTCCTCCCTCCTTTCCTCCCTCCCTTCCTCCCTCCCTCCCTTCCTCCCTCCTTTCCTCCCTCCCTTCCTCCCTCCCTTCCTCCCTCCCTCCTCCCTCCCTTCCTCCCTCCCTTCCTCCCTCCCCCTCTCCCTCAAACCCAATTGTTGAAGTATCAAAGCTTTGACAATTTTGTTCCCCCACATTACCACAGTTCACTCAGCTGTAAATGAGTACCCAGGTACAGACAACTGTGGAAATGTGAACGAAAAATCTTCGCACAGTAATTGCAGCATTGCTGAATGCTTCCCAGAGAAATTCAAAAGGTGTTGGAATGAACAGGTCAGCCAGGGGGTGAACTGTTAAGCACGTTGAACAATCCCAAGGACTGGATACAGTGCTGTGTAAACAAAAACATACCGTTACTTGAAGTCTTTTTACAGGTGCTGCGGCAGCCAGGAACAATTTTGGTGGACAAAGAGTGAACAATATCAAGGGTCACTTCAATCGGATCGCTCTTGCCTATCCCCACTTTGTGTGTTGGTACAGGTTGGTGTCATAAGTAGACGTAACCACATTAGAAGCAGGCCATTCATGGACCTCTTGCAAATTCATTGGATTATGAGTGGACCAGACAACTGTAACGATGAATTGTGGGGGAGGGGAGAATGTCACATTAGATTGAGAAACTAACTTTTACAGCTGTTCTAATAAATCAGTATTTGCACTGAGTAGTAATGGCTTATGTTTTGGTAACCTGTTTGATTTGTTTAATGTTTTTATTTATTCTTTCACTGTACATCCTTCTTGTCAAAGGATATATGATTTGTATGAGAATGCTGTAGTCAAGAAGAGTACTTCATTTATATGAGTACAACCATATGGTAAAATGCATATTGCTCAAACAGAGACACATATGGGAGATTTTGTAATTTTCCACAGCAGAATACGAAAGTGTGGGTGTGTGAACCGTTTGATTGACGCAGATCTACAGATCGATGTAACTTGTGTGTTTATGTGAGACAGGATGAAGGACTCTGCACGCTGCCAATTTTCGTGGACTATTCCGTGTCTGATGGATTTGATAGATCAGGTTATCCTCAATGCCAAGGTGCTCAACACTACTTCCAGTCCACTATACAGTTGTGGAGCGTAATGGTCAACAATGATGGCAGCCTCATCACACGTGAGATAAGTCAGTCAGTGAGATAGGTGTGTCATGAGAAAAAGGCTCTGGAGAGAATCATGTCACTGTCACAGACACCAGATTTCTAAATGGCGCATCATAGTCACACAACACCATGTCTGTAGAGGGGTGCTAAAATTTAGCAAATGTTGTATTGAAATGTTTTTTTCTCATCAGCAATTTATACACTGTTTATGAAAATGTTGACCATATTCGTGAATTTATTAAACATAACTTTTTTTTACCAAACTAACGGTGCTTTTCCTCTTTGTTCACTGTTATTCATGATTTAGGGTCAGGTAAAATATTGACGAGTCACTCTTTCTGTTGTTTCTTTCCATACCTTCTATCGGCCACCCCCTCTCCATCTTTCATCTTCCCCCGATCTTCTCGTATCCCACCTCACGCAGTCCTTCGATCTTAGCTGTTCGCTTTCCCTTTTCTTGCATCCTTGATGTTTTTTCCACCTCTCTCTTCCACTCTCTTTACTATTTTGTCTGCATCCATCCTTACCATGTGGCATGTGGCCTGCCCATCTCACCTTGCTTCTCACCAATATTCCTGTTCAGCTGTCCTGTTGCATCCCATCTTTCCTCGTTCATCCTTCTTTCATCAACCCTCTTTGTTCTGATTATTCGATGAAACCAGAACAAAACTTGCAGCTGCTGTTGTTGTTCTGTCAACGCCACTGTCTCCAGATACATATACAGATACATATACAGATACAGGCATGCTGGTGTAACGTAAGCTCTCAGGAGTTTCCTTTTCAGCTTTTTCTAAATGTTTCTCTCCAACATGACTCCCTCTACCTTTCCTCGAGCATTCGCTCCCTGTTGTATCCGACATCGCATTTCTACCTCTGAATGCCCATCCTCATTAACCATTCCTCCAAATTACACAAAGCCATCCACGTGGTTGATCTCTTTATCATCCAAACTAATGATCAAGTCCTCTCTCTCTGATGTCAAACCCACATCACTTCTGTCTTCTCCCGGCTCATTCTCAGTCCGGGCTTTATGAACACCCCCTTCCATTCCTCCAACACTTCCTGTAGTTCTTGTTTGTTGTCTGCTATCATGGCTAGATCGTTTGCATACATCACCTTCCTGAGAACATCCTTCATGGTGATCTTCCTGCTGATTAGTGCTAGCACCATTATAAACAGTAATGGGTCACTTCCTTGCCTCTAACCGATGTTAACTGGAAACTCTTCCAACAACCCAGAACCAACCACAACCCTTCTTTTTGTTCTCAGGAACAGGAGAGGTCTGGGCGTTGCACGCCTTGACACAGAACTAGCAGTTAAATCTATCACGGTGGCTGTGCTCGGTAGGACAAGCAATGTCGGGGTGTGGTATTCCATGGCAAAGAACTGCCACGTAATTCTCTCAGGTGGCTGTACTCGGTAGGAGAGGCAAGGTCGTTGTGTGGCATGCCATGGCACATATCTGGCAGGTAATTCTCTCATGGTGGATGTACACTGTAGGACAGCAAATTCGGGGTGTGGCATGCCATGGCACAGAACTGGCACATAATTCTCTCACAGTTGCTGTACTCGGTAGGAGAGGCAAGGTCATTGTGTGGCATGCCATGGCACAGATCTGGCAGGTAATTCTCTCACGGTGGCTGTACTCGGTAGTAGAGGCAAGGTCGTTGTGTGGCATGCCATGGCACAGATCTGGCAGGTAATTCTCTCATGGTGGAAGTACTCTGTAGGACAGCAAATTCGGGGTGTGGCATGCCATGGCACAGAACTGGCACATAATTCTCTCACGGTTGCTGTACTCAGTATTAGAGGCAAGATCGTTGTGTGGCATGCCATAGCACAGACCTGGCAGGTAATTCTCTCACGGTGGCTGTACTCAATAGGACAGGCAAGGTCGGGGTGTGTTATGCCATGACACAAAATTGGCAGGTAATTCTATTAAGGTGGCTGTACTCAGAAGGTGAGGCAAGGTCGGGGTGTGGCATGCCATGGCACAGAACTACCAGTTAATTATCTCAAGGTGGCTATACTCAGTAGGACAGGTAATGTCGGGGTGGAAGAAGGTGGTTGTTTATTGGCTGGATAGAAAAGAAATGATTATATAAGTAAAATCGAAAACAATTGTTGACTATTGAGAAAAGTGATGACAAGAAAGCTTGGGTACTTTGGCCACATTACAAGGAAGAAGATGTTTGATGGACGGTTCCCCATTTGACCCTCTATGTTAGTCAGAAGGGGAATAGGACACAACAGACAGACCATCATAAATTATTTATATGTTAGATAGAATACACAGAATATCTGTATGCAGACATGGAAAACTAAAGCTGATTGAGTGTTGTTGTTTCTGCATCCTACCTACAGACATGCAGAAGTTTCCGCTGCGTATGAAGGAGATATACCATAGTAGGGACCGTGTCACAGACCTCAGTTTCTATCTCGCCCCCACAACAGGTGAGTCTTCCTGCGTGTTACATTTGATTAGAATGTTACAAATAAAAGTTATGAATACTGACTAATTCATAGAAACTACAATTAAGACTAACGTCTCATTTAGATGTGTTGATTATATTTGTTATGCTAATGTGCAAGTTGCTCCTTTGAAGCAGGGCTGTTTTGATATTGTACATTGCTTGACTGTTTTCAGCCCTGAGTGGGAAATGTATTGAGATAGCCTACTGGACAATTTCGGGGGCTGCGCAGGTGATTCTGCAGCAACCAGAGTCAGTTGGACAGGGCCACAGCTCTTCCAGATATTCTCTGTACACACCAATCCCATCACCAAGGTGATGTTGTCAACGAAGCATTGCGTCTCTGGTAGGATCAATTCTCAAGTATATTTCTTTGGAAAATATTCAAATATATATGGAAAAGCTTTAATTCATGATGAAGCCCATGTCACGTTTATTGGTTGATTTTTAGTGGGCCATCAATTACATATACTGTGACATCCACAGTCATATAAAATATACAAGTAAAAGTTTGGTTTTCTTTTCAAGTTATCCAAATTGAAGCATTGATTATGATCATATCAACTTTTGTTTGATATGACGCGGCTTATCAGTATCAGGTCCTTGAATAATGGAAAGTATATCACTGTAGCTCACTGCTGTGTTTTCAGTGTGCTCTGAGTACAACCATGTACATACGAGGAACGTGATCTGATTCCTTGGCATGACTAGCACAGAGCCCGGCTCAGTTGCCTTGGCATCATTCAAGTGTATCTCCATAGAGAGAATGGAACCACACCTTCAGTATATCCACAGTAACAACTTTGGTAAGTCACATTGACAGGATCTAGAATTACAATAATTAGATATTTCAGTAAATTAGATTATATATTAAGTTACGTAATAATTTTTTTTATTGGAAAACTGGGCACCCCTTTTTTATGAGACTGGACCCGCCCGTTATGAGAAGAAGAATGTTGTTATTTAGGAAAACAAATAAAATTCACATTCGAGGAGCCACCTAAAAATTTGCATTTAATCAATTTACTGAACCAGCAAATTACATTGTTGATGTTATAATAACTTACTATCAACTAACCGTAATTCAATTATACGCTTTCAATCAACTTCGGTAATTGTACAATTTGCAGACATTCTGTGTGTAATGCAGTAGCAGAACAATATCCAGGATATACTTCTGAAGAGATATTGTCTCATCAACCATGTTTATATGGACGAACCAATATGGTACATAACTCCTTATTTCGGTATTTTATGCATGGTTAGATGTTTAACATTCAACTTGTTGCTGCGTTCGATCAGAATCGTCCAGGCATGACGTATATTTGATGTCCTCGACAGTCAAAAAAACACAATGCCATGGTTGGGCAACCTAAACTGACTTTGCCATGTGCTGTCGGGGCTATCAAACATGACATAACTAGAAACACGGGGGAAGGAGTTGTAGACCGAACTGGCTCAGGTATACGGGTGGCTGTCTTGCCCCAGGGTGCACCAAGATGGCTTTTTGGGGTATTTTTACTGCTGCAAATGTTCATCCTTTTATGGTCGTCGGCACACTGCTTCAAATGTTCATCCTATCAATCCACTATTATTCAACAGATGTGTAATATAGATGTAATGTTTGGTCGAGTTAGAATTATGTATATATTTGGAATGGAACCATTGGTTGATTCAGACAGAAAAGGAAGCTATTTAATTAGACAGGTTTTCTTACACCTATGTGTAACAAGATATTTGTAAATTGTGTTTGTAACATATTCACATGGCCTGCATTAAGAGAAACTGTAGAAAAGTTGTCCCATTCATTTATTTGCCTTTGGGAGGATGAAATGACGACGTCTGTTAATATCATTCCAGACACAATGGGTCAGCTGTGGACTCCATCTCTCATGAGGAGGACATCACCACGAAGAAGTGAGTTGGTTGTTGTGCATCCATCAGCTGAGATTTTCTAAGAAGCATATGGTAAGTGAGCGAGGAATATATATTTAGATTTCATTAGTTTATTCTGTTCTGTGATCATATGCTGGAGCTTCCTTAGCTAATTTAGGTGAAAATTAATTAATTTGCTTTTGCTATAATTGAGGAAACCATGAAAGAGACGTATCACGTTCCATCTAATCGTATTTTAGCGCCTTTGTTTTTAAAGACGTCTGTTTAGATATACACAGTATTGGCGGTTTCATGTAAAGTCTCTCAATCCCGCTCAGCCTAAAAAATTGCATGGTAATTAGACTGAATTAATATTACACCATTAATTATTTCAATACTATGCGGGAAAGTTCATTTTGGCAAAAGTGTACCCTGTACGTGAAAACGCCCACATACAAATGTATTTATTATTACCTTTGTTAAATTTAATGTATGTAAATGTTATAACTTATTATATTATTTTTAAAATAACGTTGCAGTCGGGGGTCCAACAAAATGAATATATTGCCACATGGTTTCTCCTGGAAGTGTTTAAGGACAATCAGTGCAGACCGTTCTGGCGACACAGCAAATGATCAAGTGTTGACTGAATTTATACCATTCAGTGACCCATGTGTAAGTGTTAAATCTGTTATTGACCAGACATGAGCGGATCTACACACTGGGTAGTGGGTCCAGGAAGTGTATGGAAGGAGACCATTCCCTTGCTGAAGCTATCTGCCGCATTTGATACCATTGGTCACAGGACAACTTATTAATAGTGTGTCATTGTGATGTGGCATATCTGGAACAGAGCTGGTTCTCATAATATTTAACTGATAGATACAAAAGAATGAAGATAGCGAATTGTTTCTCAGCTGCCCTCCCTACTTCACGTAATGTTCCTCAGGATGTTTCACTCTCTACGCTACTATACTTGGCTCTGTTATCCAACGTCACAACTTGGATCACCAAGTGTATGCTAATAAATCACAGACCTATGCTATTTTGGCTACACGAGATACAAAATCACTTCCAAAACTAGCTCAGAGATTGTCTCCACAAAATCTTCCATTGGATGACAGAGACCACATTAAAGTTAAATGCAAGTAAATCCGAGTTTGTTATTATTGGTGGAGTAAATTTGGCATGTGTATTTGAATCGATTATGTGTGCACAATATGTTGCAAGACACGTTTCTTGAAGTGTCAGACTTTAGACTGCATGTAGAGAAGCACAGTTAAATCAAAACGTGTGGAAAGCATTAGCTTAACAGTGTCACCTGGCAGTTCTTCGAAGAGAACAAATTTGCATATGTGCTGGAGTGCCACAAAACACTAATATTATATAGCCTTTTTGTTTTGGGAGTGACGTAGAGTGATATAATGAAAGCATTGATTTACTAAAATGCAAGGAAGCACATCAACATAATAATTGACATGTAATTGATTACGGATTGACAGACGTTTGCTACGATGACAATAAAACTGATGCCGATTGACCAACTAATGCGAATCGAGAATAATAACCTTTATCTGAATATGTAATGATCGATGTTCTTTTGTTTAAAAAATAAGAGACCAATGACGTGAGTGACACTTAGCAGTATCTGCTATTTGGTTGCACCTCCTATCGGTCGGTGGAGAGACCAATCCACAGTCACCGAATCTCTTACAGTTGCGTATCGAGCAGCTCTCAGGGGAGAGATATGTCGGCCCCCAGACGCTAGTAGTTCTCCACCAAAACCACTGACAATCCCTATGTGTTGAGCTATCAACTTATCTTATGACAACGCGACTACCCGTTTATATAGTAGGTACACCCTTTTTATGTGAATTTGTGGTGTGAACTCTTGAAACATGTTAACTTTACATTTAACTGATATAACAACTATTAATTAAACAATTTAGTTAATTAGAATGTTTCTTATATGGCATAGTTCATGTTGTAATGCAGCAAAGTGTATAACATGCATAAATAATATTACTAGTCTATGTTATTGATATTGAATTATGCAGATATAGTGGTGAAAATTATGCGCATGCGCCGGAAGTGATCACTCTAAAATGGCGTCTACTGGAATGTTGGCCGTGTAATTGATATCAACAACCCTACAAAACCCTGTCTTAGGAATACAACACACTCCAAGTGGAAAAGGTTTATTATATTAGCAACAGTATCATCGAACAGTTGTGTTAACTGGTATGTCTGTTTATTATATATGCATCTAGCAATTCCCACCGCCGTTACTTTGTTGAACAAATGCACATAACGGTTACGCTAGCCAACAATAAGCCAAAACGTCTAGAAAGTGTCTCGTCGCCTTGCCAGCAATAGTCTAGCCAAATTTTCGTGCGACTAATACACAGTCATGAATTGCATCAGAAGCAGAAAACCATAGTTGTCACTAATAAGTAATCTGTCCCAATACGTTATTCCAAACTCCATATGAAATGATCAATCGTTTGTAGAATGAATAAAATAAGTATCAGAATTAATACCATATCAAATATGTGTACTCCGTAGTATAGATATTATTTATCTACAAAGCCAAATAATGTTTATACACAAACCTTCCGCATTCTGGTACGTCAAAAAGTCCCTGTTTATAATGAACCTTTTGTTAGTAGCTGTCTCGAATCACCTCTTTCTTCACCAATTTCGTCCGACTGGCTGTCAAGGCAATGCATTTCTACATATCTAGATGAGATCAGCTTTTACAGAGAACACCACAGGAAGCAAGCAGCGTGTGCTATTGATATACAACGTATGTTGAAACAGATAACATGCACGCCAACACGGATGTAGCACACGAAATGCTATCTTGCACACTCCTCCATATTTCTCCAATTGATCATTCTTCAGTCATGGAAGGACGTACACCGTATACCCATTTTTGGAAGAAGAATCACCAACTTCGCATGGATTGCTATATAAGACCCGCGAAATGCAAGAATTCCCCGCAGGCTGGCTGGTAAACAGGAATGAACCCTTGTGGTCTGTTGTCTGTGCTGGCGGAGGTAATCAACGAACTACGACAGGCATTGTCCTTGCGCTCGGACGGCGATGTCCTGTTTGCATCAGATAATCTTTTGCAGCACCACGCATTGACACCTGTCAACGCCCTGAGTGACGTTGTAATCCTCAGTTAGAAGCGAAATTTCTATGTCGCAATTATTCTGGTATCCTAATTGTATCGACACATGCGTGTTGTACTATTGAGGATACGTAATCGTTCTGTTTACAGCAATTTTCTCAACACGGTTACACAAAAAAATAATAGTACGCATCTGTTGGTGTACGTTCAGTGTTCTGCTGTAAATGTGACTTAAATGTGGGCAGAAAAGGACAGCCTTACTTTGGACTCCCACGCACGCACGCTTGTATGTTAGAGGTAGGCGGGGATGGTAGCAGACAGGTGGAAGGCAGGCAGACAGGCAGGAATATTGCTCTCGTGGTATCCAGTCCTTGGGATTGTTCAAAGTGCTTTACACTTCAAAAACTGTCATAAATGTTCGTTAACAAATCTTCTCCGGGAAGCAACTATTCTAATTGTATCGACACCTGCATATTGTAGTGTCGAGAATACGTAATCGGGGATGGAAGCAGACAGGGAGGGAGGCAGACAGATACGCATGAAAATTATGTTCATTGTATCCAGTCCTTTGTATTGTTCGAAGTGTTTCACACTTCACCCCCTACCACACCTATTCATTCCAACTCCATCTCGAGTTCTCTGGGAAGCACTCAGTCATGCTGCAGTTACTGCACGAAGACCATTCATACGTATAATCACCACTGCATATAGCCAGGTACCATTTATACAAACGAATGAGCTGTGGCAACGTTCGGTAAAACAAATTGCCAAAGCTTCCAAACGGCAGCAAGACGGTTCAAACTAGGTTTTTGACGACTGGGAGCCTGACGTTCTATCTCGAACGTTATCACGCCCAATTCGATGGGAGACAAGGAGACGCGAGGGGGTCAGAGAAGAAGCGAGGGAGGGAGAGGAGGCAGCGCGGGAGGTAGATATGTCGTTTGTTTGTTAATGCAGACAAGTACAAGTGTGTAGCAATATTTAATATGGCCATGGTTCGCACCACGCTGTAGCTTCCTCATGCGTGTTTCAACAGTTGCCTGCAAATTTAGCGCGAGACTATCGCGAAGTCGCCCTGGTGATATACACAGTTAGCGGCGTGTAGGAATTACAGAACCACAGTGTCGTAGTCTCTCCCTCTCCCTCTTAATCCCCCCTCCCTCTCCATTTCCATCTCCCTCCCCTCCTTCCCCTTCCTTCCTCCCTCCCTCCCTCCCTCTCCCTCTTAATGCCCCCCCCTCTCCATTTCCCTCTCCCTCCCCTCCTTCCCCTTCCCCTCCCTCCCTCCCTCCATCCCTCCCTCCCTCCCTCCCTCCCTCCCTCCCTTCCTCCCTCCCTTCCTCCCTCCCTCCCTTCCTCCCTCCTTTCCTCCCTCCCTTCCTCCCTCCCTCCCTTCCTCCCTCCTTTCCTCCCTCCCTTCCTCCCTCCCTTCCTCCCTCCCTTCCTCCCTCCCTTCCTCCCTCCCTTCCTCCCTCCCCCTCTCCCTCAAACCCAATTGTTGAAGTATCAAAGCTTTGACAATTTTGTTCCCCCACATTACCACAGTTCACTCAGCTGTAAATGAGTACCCAGGTACAGACAACTGTGGAAATGTGAACGAAAAATCTT
Source organism: Lamellibrachia columna (assembly GCA_963662155.1). Classification (NCBI taxonomy): domain Eukaryota; kingdom Metazoa; phylum Annelida; class Polychaeta; order Sabellida; family Siboglinidae; genus Lamellibrachia; species Lamellibrachia columna. Next base: position 28,558,476 of record OY759273.1, on the reverse strand, counting down.
CGCACAGTAATTGCAGCATTGCTGAATGCTTCCCAGAGAAATTCAAAAGGTGTTGGAATGAACAGGTCAGCCAGGGGGTGAACTGTTAAGCACGTTGAACAATCCCAAGGACTGGATACAGTGCTGTGTAAACAAAAACATACCGTTACTTGAAGTCTTTTTACAGGTGCTGCGGCAGCCAGGAACAATTTTGGTGGACAAAGAGTGAACAATATCAAGGGTCACTTCAATCGGATCGCTCTTGCCTATCCCCACTTTGTGTGTTGGTACAGGTTGGTGTCATAAGTAGACGTAACCACATTAGAAGCAGGCCATTCATGGACCTCTTGCAAATTCATTGGATTATGAGTGGACCAGACAACTGTAACGATGAATTGTGGGGGAGGGGAGAATGTCACATTAGATTGAGAAACTAACTTTTACAGCTGTTCTAATAAATCAGTATTTGCACTGAGTAGTAATGGCTTATGTTTTGGTAACCTGTTTGATTTGTTTAATGTTTTTATTTATTCTTTCACTGTACATCCTTCTTGTCAAAGGATATATGATTTGTATGAGAATGCTGTAGTCAAGAAGAGTACTTCATTTATATGAGTACAACCATATGGTAAAATGCATATTGCTCAAACAGAGACACATATGGGAGATTTTGTAATTTTCCACAGCAGAATACGAAAGTGTGGGTGTGTGAACCGTTTGATTGACGCAGATCTACAGATCGATGTAACTTGTGTGTTTATGTGAGACAGGATGAAGGACTCTGCACGCTGCCAATTTTCGTGGACTATTCCGTGTCTGATGGATTTGATAGATCAGGTTATCCTCAATGCCAAGGTGCTCAACACTACTTCCAGTCCACTATACAGTTGTGGAGCGTAATGGTCAACAATGATGGCAGCCTCATCACACGTGAGATAAGTCAGTCAGTGAGATAGGTGTGTCATGAGAAAAAGGCTCTGGAGAGAATCATGTCACTGTCACAGACACCAGATTTCTAAATGGCGCATCATAGTCACACAACACCATGTCTGTAGAGGGGTGCTAAAATTTAGCAAATGTTGTATTGAAATGTTTTTTTCTCATCAGCAATTTATACACTGTTTATGAAAATGTTGACCATATTCGTGAATTTATTAAACATAACTTTTTTTTACCAAACTAACGGTGCTTTTCCTCTTTGTTCACTGTTATTCATGATTTAGGGTCAGGTAAAATATTGACGAGTCACTCTTTCTGTTGTTTCTTTCCATACCTTCTATCGGCCACCCCCTCTCCATCTTTCATCTTCCCCCGATCTTCTCGTATCCCACCTCACGCAGTCCTTCGATCTTAGCTGTTCGCTTTCCCTTTTCTTGCATCCTTGATGTTTTTTCCACCTCTCTCTTCCACTCTCTTTACTATTTTGTCTGCATCCATCCTTACCATGTGGCATGTGGCCTGCCCATCTCACCTTGCTTCTCACCAATATTCCTGTTCAGCTGTCCTGTTGCATCCCATCTTTCCTCGTTCATCCTTCTTTCATCAACCCTCTTTGTTCTGATTATTCGATGAAACCAGAACAAAACTTGCAGCTGCTGTTGTTGTTCTGTCAACGCCACTGTCTCCAGATACATATACAGATACATATACAGATACAGGCATGCTGGTGTAACGTAAGCTCTCAGGAGTTTCCTTTTCAGCTTTTTCTAAATGTTTCTCTCCAACATGACTCCCTCTACCTTTCCTCGAGCATTCGCTCCCTGTTGTATCCGACATCGCATTTCTACCTCTGAATGCCCATCCTCATTAACCATTCCTCCAAATTACACAAAGCCATCCACGTGGTTGATCTCTTTATCATCCAAACTAATGATCAAGTCCTCTCTCTCTGATGTCAAACCCACATCACTTCTGTCTTCTCCCGGCTCATTCTCAGTCCGGGCTTTATGAACACCCCCTTCCATTCCTCCAACACTTCCTGTAGTTCTTGTTTGTTGTCTGCTATCATGGCTAGATCGTTTGCATACATCACCTTCCTGAGAACATCCTTCATGGTGATCTTCCTGCTGATTAGTGCTAGCACCATTATAAACAGTAATGGGTCACTTCCTTGCCTCTAACCGATGTTAACTGGAAACTCTTCCAACAACCCAGAACCAACCACAACCCTTCTTTTTGTTCTCAGGAACAGGAGAGGTCTGGGCGTTGCACGCCTTGACACAGAACTAGCAGTTAAATCTATCACGGTGGCTGTGCTCGGTAGGACAAGCAATGTCGGGGTGTGGTATTCCATGGCAAAGAACTGCCACGTAATTCTCTCAGGTGGCTGTACTCGGTAGGAGAGGCAAGGTCGTTGTGTGGCATGCCATGGCACATATCTGGCAGGTAATTCTCTCATGGTGGATGTACACTGTAGGACAGCAAATTCGGGGTGTGGCATGCCATGGCACAGAACTGGCACATAATTCTCTCACAGTTGCTGTACTCGGTAGGAGAGGCAAGGTCATTGTGTGGCATGCCATGGCACAGATCTGGCAGGTAATTCTCTCACGGTGGCTGTACTCGGTAGTAGAGGCAAGGTCGTTGTGTGGCATGCCATGGCACAGATCTGGCAGGTAATTCTCTCATGGTGGAAGTACTCTGTAGGACAGCAAATTCGGGGTGTGGCATGCCATGGCACAGAACTGGCACATAATTCTCTCACGGTTGCTGTACTCAGTATTAGAGGCAAGATCGTTGTGTGGCATGCCATAGCACAGACCTGGCAGGTAATTCTCTCACGGTGGCTGTACTCAATAGGACAGGCAAGGTCGGGGTGTGTTATGCCATGACACAAAATTGGCAGGTAATTCTATTAAGGTGGCTGTACTCAGAAGGTGAGGCAAGGTCGGGGTGTGGCATGCCATGGCACAGAACTACCAGTTAATTATCTCAAGGTGGCTATACTCAGTAGGACAGGTAATGTCGGGGTGGAAGAAGGTGGTTGTTTATTGGCTGGATAGAAAAGAAATGATTATATAAGTAAAATCGAAAACAATTGTTGACTATTGAGAAAAGTGATGACAAGAAAGCTTGGGTACTTTGGCCACATTACAAGGAAGAAGATGTTTGATGGACGGTTCCCCATTTGACCCTCTATGTTAGTCAGAAGGGGAATAGGACACAACACACAGACCATCATAAATTATTTATATGTTAGATAGAATACACAGAATATCTGTATGCAGACATGGAAAACTAAAGCTGATTGAGTGTTGTTGTTTCTGCATCCTACCTACAGACATGCAGAAGTTTCCGCTGCGTATGAAGGAGATATACCATAGTAGGGACCGTGTCACAGACCTCAGTTTCTATCTCGCCCCCACAACAGGTGAGTCTTCCTGCGTGTTACATTTGATTAGAATGTTACAAATAAAAGTTATGAATACTGACTAATTCATAGAAACTACAATTAAGACTAACGTCTCATTTAGATGTGTTGATTATATTTGTTATGCTAATGTGCAAGTTGCTCCTTTGAAGCAGGGCTGTTTTGATATTGTACATTGCTTGACTGTTTTCAGCCCTGAGTGGGAAATGTATTGAGATAGCCTACTGGACAATTTCGGGGGCTGCGCAGGTGATTCTGCAGCAACCAGAGTCAGTTGGACAGGGCCACAGCTCTTCCAGATATTCTCTGTACACACCAATCCCATCACCAAGGTGATGTTGTCAACGAAGCATTGCGTCTCTGGTAGGATCAATTCTCAAGTATATTTCTTTGGAAAATATTCAAATATATATGGAAAAGCTTTAATTCATGATGAAGCCCATGTCACGTTTATTGGTTGATTTTTAGTGGGCCATCAATTACATATACTGTGACATCCACAGTCATATAAAATATACAAGTAAAAGTTTGGTTTTCTTTTCAAGTTATCCAAATTGAAGCATTGATTATGATCATATCAACTTTTGTTTGATATGACGCGGCTTATCAGTATCAGGTCCTTGAATAATGGAAAGTATATCACTGTAGCTCACTGCTGTGTTTTCAGTGTGCTCTGAGTACAACCATGTACATACGAGGAACGTGATCTGATTCCTTGGCATGACTAGCACAGAGCCCGGCTCAGTTGCCTTGGCATCATTCAAGTGTATCTCCATAGAGAGAATGGAACCACACCTTCAGTATATCCACAGTAACAACTTTGGTAAGTCACATTGACAGGATCTAGAATTACAATAATTAGATATTTCAGTAAATTAGATTATATATTAAGTTACGTAATAATTTTTTTTATTGGAAAACTGGGCACCCCTTTTTTATGAGACTGGACCCGCCCGTTATGAGAAGAAGAATGTTGTTATTTAGGAAAACAAATAAAATTCACATTCGAGGAGCCACCTAAAAATTTGCATTTAATCAATTTACTGAACCAGCAAATTACATTGTTGATGTTATAATAACTTACTATCAACTAACCGTAATTCAATTATACGCTTTCAATCAACTTCGGTAATTGTACAATTTGCAGACATTCTGTGTGTAATGCAGTAGCAGAACAATATCCAGGATATACTTCTGAAGAGATATTGTCTCATCAACCATGTTTATATGGACGAACCAATATGGTACATAACTCCTTATTTCGGTATTTTATGCATGGTTAGATGTTTAACATTCAACTTGTTGCTGCGTTCGATCAGAATCGTCCAGGCATGACGTATATTTGATGTCCTCGACAGTCAAAAAAACACAATGCCATGGTTGGGCAACCTAAACTGACTTTGCCATGTGCTGTCGGGGCTATCAAACATGACATAACTAGAAACACGGGGGAAGGAGTTGTAGACCGAACTGGCTCAGGTATACGGGTGGCTGTCTTGCCCCAGGGTGCACCAAGATGGCTTTTTGGGGTATTTTTACTGCTGCAAATGTTCATCCTTTTATGGTCGTCGGCACACTGCTTCAAATGTTCATCCTATCAATCCACTATTATTCAACAGATGTGTAATATAGATGTAATGTTTGGTCGAGTTAGAATTATGTATATATTTGGAATGGAACCATTGGTTGATTCAGACAGAAAAGGAAGCTATTTAATTAGACAGGTTTTCTTACACCTATGTGTAACAAGATATTTGTAAATTGTGTTTGTAACATATTCACATGGCCTGCATTAAGAGAAACTGTAGAAAAGTTGTCCCATTCATTTATTTGCCTTTGGGAGGATGAAATGACGACGTCTGTTAATATCATTCCAGACACAATGGGTCAGCTGTGGACTCCATCTCTCATGAGGAGGACATCACCACGAAGAAGTGAGTTGGTTGTTGTGCATCCATCAGCTGAGATTTTCTAAGAAGCATATGGTAAGTGAGCGAGGAATATATATTTAGATTTCATTAGTTTATTCTGTTCTGTGATCATATGCTGGAGCTTCCTTAGCTAATTTAGGTGAAAATTAATTAATTTGCTTTTGCTATAATTGAGGAAACCATGAAAGAGACGTATCACGTTCCATCTAATCGTATTTTAGCGCCTTTGTTTTTAAAGACGTCTGTTTAGATATACACAGTATTGGCGGTTTCATGTAAAGTCTCTCAATCCCGCTCAGCCTAAAAAATTGCATGGTAATTAGACTGAATTAATATTACACCATTAATTATTTCAATACTATGCGGGAAAGTTCATTTTGGCAAAAGTGTACCCTGTACGTGAAAACGCCCACATACAAATGTATTTATTATTACCTTTGTTAAATTTAATGTATGTAAATGTTATAACTTATTATATTATTTTTAAAATAACGTTGCAGTCGGGGGTCCAACAAAATGAATATATTGCCACATGGTTTCTCCTGGAAGTGTTTAAGGACAATCAGTGCAGACCGTTCTGGCGACACAGCAAATGATCAAGTGTTGACTGAATTTATACCATTCAGTGACCCATGTGTAAGTGTTAAATCTGTTATTGACCAGACATGAGCGGATCTACACACTGGGTAGTGGGTCCAGGAAGTGTATGGAAGGAGACCATTCCCTTGCTGAAGCTATCTGCCGCATTTGATACCATTGGTCACAGGACAACTTATTAATAGTGTGTCATTGTGATGTGGCATATCTGGAACAGAGCTGGTTCTCATAATATTTAACTGATAGATACAAAAGAATGAAGATAGCGAATTGTTTCTCAGCTGCCCTCCCTACTTCACGTAATGTTCCTCAGGATGTTTCACTCTCTACGCTACTATACTTGGCTCTGTTATCCAACGTCACAACTTGGATCACCAAGTGTATGCTAATAAATCACAGACCTATGCTATTTTGGCTACACGAGATACAAAATCACTTCCAAAACTAGCTCAGAGATTGTCTCCACAAAATCTTCCATTGGATGACAGAGACCACATTAAAGTTAAATGCAAGTAAATCCGAGTTTGTTATTATTGGTGGAGTAAATTTGGCATGTGTATTTGAATCGATTATGTGTGCACAATATGTTGCAAGACACGTTTCTTGAAGTGTCAGACTTTAGACTGCATGTAGAGAAGCACAGTTAAATCAAAACGTGTGGAAAGCATTAGCTTAACAGTGTCACCTGGCAGTTCTTCGAAGAGAACAAATTTGCATATGTGCTGGAGTGCCACAAAACACTAATATTATATAGCCTTTTTGTTTTGGGAGTGACGTAGAGTGATATAATGAAAGCATTGATTTACTAAAATGCAAGGAAGCACATCAACATAATAATTGACATGTAATTGATTACGGATTGACAGACGTTTGCTACGATGACAATAAAACTGATGCCGATTGACCAACTAATGCGAATCGAGAATAATAACCTTTATCTGAATATGTAATGATCGATGTTCTTTTGTTTAAAAAATAAGAGACCAATGACGTGAGTGACACTTAGCAGTATCTGCTATTTGGTTGCACCTCCTATCGGTCGGTGGAGAGACCAATCCACAGTCACCGAATCTCTTACAGTTGCGTATCGAGCAGCTCTCAGGGGAGAGATATGTCGGCCCCCAGACGCTAGTAGTTCTCCACCAAAACCACTGACAATCCCTATGTGTTGAGCTATCAACTTATCTTATGACAACGCGACTACCCGTTTATATAGTAGGTACACCCTTTTTATGTGAATTTGTGGTGTGAACTCTTGAAACATGTTAACTTTACATTTAACTGATATAACAACTATTAATTAAACAATTTAGTTAATTAGAATGTTTCTTATATGGCATAGTTCATGTTGTAATGCAGCAAAGTGTATAACATGCATAAATAATATTACTAGTCTATGTTATTGATATTGAATTATGCAGATATAGTGGTGAAAATTATGCGCATGCGCCGGAAGTGATCACTCTAAAATGGCGTCTACTGGAATGTTGGCCGTGTAATTGATATCAACAACCCTACAAAACCCTGTCTTAGGAATACAACACACTCCAAGTGGAAAAGGTTTATTATATTAGCAACAGTATCATCGAACAGTTGTGTTAACTGGTATGTCTGTTTATTATATATGCATCTAGCAATTCCCACCGCCGTTACTTTGTTGAACAAATGCACATAACGGTTACGCTAGCCAACAATAAGCCAAAACGTCTAGAAAGTGTCTCGTCGCCTTGCCAGCAATAGTCTAGCCAAATTTTCGTGCGACTAATACACAGTCATGAATTGCATCAGAAGCAGAAAACCATAGTTGTCACTAATAAGTAATCTGTCCCAATACGTTATTCCAAACTCCATATGAAATGATCAATCGTTTGTAGAATGAATAAAATAAGTATCAGAATTAATACCATATCAAATATGTGTACTCCGTAGTATAGATATTATTTATCTACAAAGCCAAATAATGTTTATACACAAACCTTCCGCATTCTGGTGCGTCAAAAAGTCCCTGTTTATAATGAACCTTTTGTTAGTAGCTGTCTCGAATCACCTCTTTCTTCACCAATTTCGTCCGACTGGCTGTCAACGCAATGCATTTCTACATATCTAGATGAGATCAGCTTTTACAGAGAACACCACAGGAAGCAAGCAGCGTGTGCTATTGATATACAACGTATGTTGAAACAGATAACATGCACGCCAACACGGATGTAGCACACGAAATGCTATCTTGCACACTCCTCCATATTTCTCCAATTGATCATTCTTCAGTCATGGAAGGACGTACAAAGTATACCCATTTTTGGAAGAAGAATCACCAACTTCGCATGGATTGCTATATAAGACCCGCGAAATGCAAGAATTCCCCTCATGCTGGCTGGTAAACAGGAATGAACCCCTGTGGTCTGTTGTCTGTGCTGGCGGGGGTAATCAACGAACCACGACAGGCATTGTCCATGCGCTCGGACGGCGTTGACCTGTTTGCATCAGATAATCTTTTGCAGCACCACGCCTTGACACCTTTCAACGCCCTGAATAACGTTATAATTCTCACTTAGAAGCGCAATTTCTATGTCGCAATTAGTCTGGTATCCTAATTGTATCGACACATGCGTGTTGTTCTATTGAGGATACGTAATCGTTCTGTTTACAGCAATTTTCTCAACACGGTTACATAAAAAAAATAATAGTACGCATCTGTTGGTGTACGTTCAGTGTTCTGATGTAAATGTGACTTAAATGTGGGCAGAAAATGACAGCCCCTTACATTGGACTCCCACGCACGCACACACGCATGCATGATGGAGGTAGGCAATTATTCTGGTATCCTAATTGCATCGACACATACATATCTTTATGTCGAGAATACGTAATCATTCTGTTTAAAGCAATTTTCTCAAAACATTTACACACAAAAACCAACAGTACACATCAGTTGGTGTGCATTCAGTGTTCTGCAGTAAATGTACGTGTGACTTCAATGTGGACAGAATAGGACCGCTCCTTACATATGATTGACACGCACACACGCACGCATGAGGGATGTAGGCGGGAATGGAAGTAGACAGGGTGGGTGGCAGGCATATAGGCAGGAAAAGTATGTTCGTTGTATCCAGTCATTTGTTTTGTTCAAAATGTTTTACACTTGACCCTCTAGCACACCTTTCCATTCCAACTCAATCTCGACTTCTCTGGGAAGCACTCAGCCATGCTGAAATTACTGCACGAAGTCCATTTTTACATATATTCACCGCCCATTTAGCCAAGTATTCATTGATATAAATGAATGAGTTGTGGTAACCTTTGGTGAAACAAATTGCCAAAGCTTCGAAACGGCAGGAAGAGGGTTCAAAGTAAGGTTTTCACGACAGAGAGTTTGAAATGCTATCCGGAACGCTACCACGCCTTATTCGATGGGAGAGAAGGAGACGCGGGTGGGGGGGGGGCCGAGAAGAAGCGACCGATGGAAAGGAGGCATCGCGGGAGGGAGACAGAGCGTGTGTTTGTTAATGCAGACGAGTATACGTGTTTAGCAATATTTAATATGCAATGGTTCACACCACACTGTAGCTTCCTCATGCGTGCATCTTACTGCTAATATTAGTACGAAGAGCAAAATAATAAACCGCGCAAAAACAAATGTTCCAACATAGGCATGTATAGCTCAATGAGCGTACCAGCTCAGATCTTATCATTTGGATATTATTAAACGTCGGCGGGGAACGTGTCTGCGTATCACTGTTTGTTACACACGTGTATCCTGGTACGAAGTCAACACTAGTGTAACACGCGGTGTCCGTGTTGGGGAGCGTTGAATGCTATATCAAAGATGATTGAAGTGGCCTGGATGGAGGCAGAATCTTTCAAGAGCAGTTGCTGTAGACGTCGGAGATTGGATGACGCTTGGATGACGTCGAACAAGACAAATATATACTTGGGCATCAGTTTGGTGCTGCCGAGCGCCGTCGCCATGTAGTTCGCTGTCGTGGATGAACTTTCACATCAAACATGCGACCACCTTGTCGCCTCGTCGAAGCCGCCTTTTTGCGAGGCGCCGACGTTGTCATGATAGACAGGGTTGGCGGCGTGTTGGAATTACAGAACCACAATGTCGTAGTCTTTACCTCTCCCTCTCCATTTCCCTCTCCCTCCCCTCCATCCCCTCCCTACTTTCCCCCTCCCTCCCTCCCTCCCGCCTTTCCTCCCTGCCTCCCTCCCTGCCTCCCTCCCTGCCTCCCTCCCTGCCTCCCTCCCTGCCTCCCTCCCTGCCTCCCTCCCTGCCTCCCTCCCTGCCTCCCTCCCTGCCTCCCTCCCTGCCTCCCTCCCTGCCTCCCTCCCTGCCTCCCTCCCTGCCTCCCTCCCTGCCTCCCTCCCTGCCTCCCTCCCTGCTTCCCTCCCTGCCTCCCTCCCTCCCTGCCTCCCTCCCTCCCTCCCTCCATATTGACGTGACATCAGGAGTCGGTCGTTCCAGCATTTGCATGCGACCCACAAACATTTGAAATGCACAATCAAATGTATGATCAAATGCATGCGTAATTCTTTGAATAATTATTGTTGTTAGATTCACTTTCACATACCATTAAAAAAAGTTCTCTGAAGTGAGCAGGACCTTCAACTGATTATGAAATCGTTGTCTGACCTGTGAATTCACTTTCACACCGTGCTCCTTAAAAAGTGCTCTGTGTGTCAAATGTTCAATGCCTGAGCTGTTTTTTATACAACATGAAAATACCAACTGATCTGTAGGATTATGGCTTCAGAGATTACCTGTTCATTGAAACAAATTAAACAATGCATGACTCCCTTGTGTTGTGTTGACACTGTTGGGGTGGTTTCGCGTGACAGCTCATTTGGGGGAGTAAACAGCAGCAGTAGTATCGTCGCCATGTAGTTCACTTTCTTAATTTACTACACAACTATTGGTCATTTGTTTCTTTGTATTGAAGGAATAATGCGCAGCAAGTGCTCGGATATTCACGGTGATGTCCGGCAAGGCCTGATATAAAGACAACTTTGCTCGCATTGACAACGGCGAGTGAAAACCCAGACAACACAATACAACGCAATTAATTACTGCGCATTGTTTGACTGTATGCGTTGACTGTCTGCATCGGCTGTATCTTGTCTTCTGCTGTCTACTGACTGCTTGCGACTGTTCAGCTATCTCTCCATGTAAGACAACACTGCGTCCCGCATGAGCCATCTTCACGACACATTCGTCGTCTCCACGTCATGTAGACGGCCGACATACATAGCGTTCAGCCGACTGTTCAACTGCCTTTCCCGCGAGCGCGACAACCAGTTCGTCCGCACAAGCCGTCGTCACGACACGTTAGCTGTCTCTACGACACATTGACGGCTGGCGTACTGTGCGTCCATCCGACAGTTCAACTGTCTTCCCCCTGTGCGACATCAAACCGTCCGCGTCAGCCGTCGTCACGAAACGTCGCCGTCTCCACGATCTATTGACATCCGGCCTACTATCATCCAACCGCAACAATATCGATATCACTGCGGTCGAACTTATTCAGCTGGCGGTGAGATCATGCGACCGACGGCCACATTAGTTATCGTTCTACTCAACCCAGCAGAATGACGCGATGGGTATTGTTGACTTTGTGCGGCGTAAGGCACGCTACTGTGACTATTTTTTTTCGGAACATTGTATTATAAGTGTGAAATACGCCTTTCTGCTTGTGACGAATTTATTAACACTGATGTCTGTGGTACGGTCTTGCAGGGGAATAGCCTCATCGGTGAACGTAAAGGAAAACATAGGTTTTTTGTTTATTTGGTTTGAGGGTATTGACAACTTGATCCAGAGTTATAGTTTCTTTATTTCATCTGTACCATTTCACTTAGGCTTTGATTAATTGTAAACATATTCTTGTGTATTACCTTTGAGTTGTTTTTCATTTCTAGAAATTTCTTACACTCATATGTTGAGCTTAATTTAAGTACGGCTTGCCCCTAGTTTGTATAACTAGATATAACCGCCTTGCAAGCAAACCAGTCCTGGTCCTCTTGGAAATACATTGGATTCATGACTGGAACAGACATTACAAAACACTGTAATGATGAATGGTAGGGAGGGGGGAGAATGTCACATTAGAGTGAAAAACTCACTTTTACAGTTGTTCTAATAAATCAGTATTTGTGCCGAATGGTAATGGCTTTTGTTTTGGTTACCTGCTTGATTTTTTGATGTTGTTATTTATCCTTTTCCTGTGCATCCCTCTTGTCAACGGATATATTTATTTTGATAAGCATGCTGTAGTCAAGAAGAGTACGTCATTTATATATGAGTACAACCATTTGGTAAAATGGATATCGCTCTAACGGAGACACATATAATTGGTCGATTCTGAAATTTTCCTCAGCAGAATACCAAAGTGTGTGTGTGCGTGCGTGCGTGCGTGCGTGCGTGCGTGCGTGCGTGCGTGCGTGATGAGTGTGTGATGTGTCATTGAAGCAGTTCTATGTAACTTGTGTGTTTCTGCGTCTTGCACATCTTTCTTCTTTTACCATATTAGGACAGTTAGCCATGTTCGCCACTCCTCTGGTACTTTACCTTTCCTCATACATGTATTCAGCAGCCTCTTTGTCCAGCTGATTCCACTCTCCCCCGCTGCGATTACCATCTCCACATGCATATCATCGATACCAGGTGCTCTTCCTACTTCATCCCTTTCATCCCGGTTTGCATCTCTGTATCCGTAATATCAGTTAACTTCTCTTTCCCCTCTACATCCAGCGGTAACTCCAGATCGTTGTTATTTCATTCCTGGTTCAGTAGCTCCTTGAAGTAGCTATCCCAAACGTTCGGCACTACCTCTTTTTCGGTCCTTTCCCATAGCATAGGGTTTTATGCCTTGTTTGATCATAATTTTTACATGTAAGATTCTGCTCAGGTATTTGTTGATGAAGGTATCGTTACGTGCACCAGCAAACCGTTTCTACTAGGCCCCACGTTGATAGTCCGGCACTCTCGATAGAAGTTATTGCCCTTTGCAGTTAACCCCACACATAAAAAATCTGACCACTCATTGGAGAACTGCTGAACAAAGCAGTCGTTTTGCGTCAATTCTTTGAAGTCCATAACATGACATCATCGGCAATCCTCGCGCATTTCTCGCGGTTTCCGAGGATCAACGTACTGTAGCGTTTCTAATGGCTGGGTGGCTCCCTGCGTTTCTACATACTCGCCGCTTACTCCATTTTCCAGCGTTCCTACAAATTCACTGTTTTCTCCATTTCCCGCATTTTTACAATATCACCGTTTTCTCCATTTTCCCACGTTTCTACACGCCTTTTCTCAATTCTCCCGCGTTTCTACCAACTTGGTGTTTTCTCAATTTTCCCGCGTTTCTACAAACTCGCCGTCTTATCGATTCCCGCGTTTGTACATGTGATGTGATTACGTGAATGTGATGGTGTGAATGTGAAGATGTGAATGTGATGACGTAAATGTGATGACGTGAATGTGATCATGTGATTTTGAATGTCATAGATAAACGTAAAAGCATTTGTACATAATAATATAATATATGAAATAGCTTCGCTTGAATAAACATATCATATACATACGGTGTTCCGAGGCTAGTAGTGAGGCAAAGTACAAAACACCATCGCGATATCTGTCAACAAGGTGGCGCTCTCGTCGTCCTCCGTCATCTTGCTCTGGTCTTCCATTGATGACTGGCTGATGCCGCGAATGTCTGACGGAAGCACTGACCTTTGGAGCACATAAAAACACGTTTAACTTCCTTTGAATGTACTACTTACATGTTGACGAACACGGGAAGAAGACTTATTGAATAGACGCGTTTTATTTGTACGGCTGATGATGCCAGAATTACCCGGTTTAATACGATGGTGGATTTCGTTACTAACCTTATTCTAATTTATCTTGAATATAAATGCTATACCTCCTAGACGCTTTGCATCTCGGGCGACACACTTTCAGGGTTTCTTGTACGACCCCAGAGTCAGCTCGTCTCAGTGTTATTTGTTTCGAAATTCCCATCGGTATTACGTTTTTTACGAACAATGCAATTACCCGATGCAATTATTACGTGCAAATTATCCGCAACGCTGTGAAAACAATTACGTTCAATTGCTGACAACGTCATGCGTATTTTCTTCGATTGTCCAAAGTTACGTAATACAAGGGCAAGGCGTCAATAGACGTTACTATAGCTGCCAGCATTAGGTCGCAATTTCGAGAAATATTGACGGGCAGCAACAAGTACCAAGGCATAGATGGATATTTCAATATTATGTATCCTAAAAAAATTTAAATACGAAATACCTAGTTATCCGTTGGGGGGGGGGGTTTCCGTATACTTAATATCAGCACACTAAAGATATTAATGTAATTACCCAAATATAAAAGAAACCACTACAGACCTACCAAAAACAATAGTATAATTTTGACGTTTACAAACAATCAATTTATAGCAGCTTCATATTATTTACCATCGCCTTATGGATTAAAATTTAAATAAATTCATCAGTAAATGTAGACAAACTAACTACTCAGTTACTTATATAAATATGAAAATGGCAGATTTGTTTCATGTTCTTATTAAGATCGTAGTTTAGATCTGTCTACTCCACAGACTATGGTCTACTCAAGTCGCTGCTGCTCCTTAAAACTTGCACCTGTATACACCATCACAGTGGGTTAGTATGACGTCACCAAACCACTGGTCAACATTTCATGGCTGTCACGTCCTTTTCAAATGTTGTTAATACTCAATTGCATCATCACATAAACCTCTTATAGAAATTTATTTCAAAATCTAGTTGAATGAAACAATTAAATTTATCAATAACTTTAACAAAGGAAAGAAGAAGTGTAATTAATACATGTACAAATAAAACTACATAGTTACTTACTTATGTCATCCACTTAATGTGGTGACATTATGATTTCTTTCCAGAGGTTTCGGTTCTTCATAGCCGCTATTAGATTTGTCCCGCTGAGGTTCGTGTCTTTCTCTAGTATGTTTTGTAGAGTAGTTGTTGGTCGACCTTTTCTACGAGGGCCATCGGGCTTCCAGAGCAGGACTTTGTTGGCTGCTTCGTCATAGCGCATCACATGACCTGCGAGACGAATATGCCGTTTTCTCACGATGGTGGTGATCCGTGGGAGGGAGCCGTACAGTTCGTGGTTGGTCATGTGGTGGCGCCATGACACATTTAGAATTTTCTGCAGCATTCTTGTGTAGGTGCCATCCAGTGCATTTTTTTACTGATTGCGTTAGTGACCACGAATCGTATCCATATATCACGATCGGTTCAACCATCGTCCTGAAAATCTTCGGTTTGGTGAGTCTGCAGATGGGCGCTCTCCAAACTTTGTCAAGGACGTGAACTGCTGCCTATGCCTGTTCGTTTCTGCACTGGATGTCATGCTGAGAGTTTGTATAGGATCCGAGATATTGAAAAACCTCTACTTTCTCAATTTGACTCCCATCTGATGAGTGAACGCTATCATTAGCAGAAGGATAGATATGGATGTACTTTGTTTTGCTTGGGTTGAGAAATAGTCCAGTAGATTTGGAAGCACTTTCCACTTGATGAAGTAAAAGTTCTGCTTATTGTATCATGTCAGCGAACAGAACGATGTCATCGGCATAATCCAGGTCAGAGAGATGTGAGGCAGGATGTCTGGAGCTTCTGCGTCTGGTTAGGGTTAGTCCTTCTCTGTCATCAATCGCAGTTCTTAATGGGTATTCCAAGAAACTACATAACACCGAATAATATACAGTATACCATAATTATTGTACGCATGTAACAAATTGTTTCCAAAAGATACTGTTCATATCCATTCATGGCCGGCCGAACGTGAATTAGTAACTTGATTTACGTTCAAAACCAATTAGAATTTTCACAGTCAATTTAACGAAAACCAAGTCAATTAATTTATATTGAAAGTAACATAAACCCTAATACAAGTAATTGTTTCTACCATAAATAGTTACGTTACAAATACATAACTGTTCAATATTTTAGCTTTCTAATTTGTTTCCCTCCCTCCCTACCTCCCTCTCTGTATGTGCTCTACAAATGTTGCGTTTAATATAAAAACTGTGGAGAATATTTTTTTTTTAGAACTCTTTCGGTAATTTTTTTTTAGCCTACTTTCTCTTTTTTCTCTTTTAATTTTTTTACGATACGTAAGTCTACGCTCGATACGCACAAAGATCGCCTTCGCGGTTCTGATGGCACCGAGGCGTGACTAATGCGCAAATCGCACCATCTTTATCATGAAATCGGTTACGCCGCTTTGATGTGTAAAACTGATTAAAAGTGGCCTAAAACACAATATTTTTAAAGAATATATGAAATGTTTTACTGGAACACATGCGGAATGGTACAAGGAACGCATTCAGGTACAAAAATGCAGGAAAAATCATCTGACAACTGCATTTGAGCATGCACATTCGTAAGTTTGCTGGTAGTAGCAATGCCGGAGCTCGTTAGGCGGCGCTAGTTGTGCTATGATCGGCAAGTCGACCAAAACGTGTCCCCAGAGAGGCTCGTTTACAGGGGGTGCCTTTAACGGTCCATAGCAACTGACATAGACCACCCATGATAAAAGTGCGCATATGCCTGTAAAGCTGAATAAACGTTCTTTACTCTGATGTACACCCTGTTTTATTTCTTTAGGTGAAAGTATTTTGTTTTTTAAGGTGAAAATTTCACGATTCTCGCAAATCCGGGATTCACCTTGATTCACGAAAAAAACAATTGTATGTCTTTTATTGGTCATTTATTAACACAAAAATATTTTTTTTGATTTTGGCTAGGTCTGGCTAGTAATGTACTGTACAACTAAAACAACCCCCTATCACTATCCACTGACGCCAAGAATTATCTAGCTATTTGAACGTTAGGTGGCGCCACACATATGTCAGAATAATAAATTAGGCGATGTCCTAGCCCGCTGTTGTTTCAAGTTCGTCTTTCTCGTCGTAGTTGGTGAAAGTTCATAAACATCCGTTCTTCAAGTACGTGTGTAAGTAATAATTGATCTATCTAACTATATTATCGTGTAGCAGTGTATGTTTGAAGTTCTGAAGGGTGTTTTGCTCATTTTGGCGGGAGATAAAACATGTAAACAAACTTGCAAAGTGACGGCGCGACTGACCTGTCAAACGATGTCCCAGCAGACAAGACGAAGAAAGGCATCCATTACTCACATTAAGCTCAAAGCTGACAGTCTTACACTTGGAATGTTAATATGATTTAAACTGTGCTTTCTGATTGTTTTTCATTATAAGTACTATCATAACTGTGGATACGACTTATGTATAGTGACTATATAATGACTAGTATTATAATTAGTAGTAATGTAAATATTTGTTTATGCCAAATTTATCTATTTTTGATATGATGATGGCCTAGATGATGGGTGAAGGTGTATGAAACTCTAAAAATGATGTACAACTGATAGTTGGTATGCAATATTGTGTCAGAATAGTTATTTACTCAACGCTCCTCACATATTAATATGATATACTTGTAATGACGTACATATTTATAGTAGTTGTTTCTTATTTTAACTACTAATACACCCAGATAATGCAATAAGTATGACAATAAAAGCTTACATTTCATCCTACATGATACAGCTGTGAAAAGGCTTCTGTCAAAATCTGCATAATAGTTCGCAGTTAAAACCTTGTAAACAATATTTTCATATACATAATAATGCTAATGATCTATACATGTCAATCATGCTTAGAAATAGACACCAAGTTTTAAAATGTCTCTGTAGGGTATATAGTTTTTTTTTCTTTTTAGTCATGCCTCGGTGCCATCAGAACCGCAAAGGCGATCTTTGTGTGTATCGCGCGTACTATTGCATAAAAAAAGAGAAAGTAAGCTCAAAAAATGTTTCAAAACGAAAGAATTCTACGCCAAAAAAAAATCTCCCCAGTTTTTATATTAAACGCAACATTTATAGAGCACATACAGTCACTTGTAACATAATGTTTCATATTTTATTTAATTAAATATTTGATGTTGCTAATATTGTTTTTTTATAAATTATTTGGTTGATATTAGATGTTATGCGCATGCGCAACTACAAGGGGACATCTCATTGCATTTCATTGTTAATATAATACAATTTTATTTCATTTAATTCATATTATCTGTCGTTTGGTGAACAAAGACTATTGTTTTTGTAATTAAAAATTATACTGTTGATATTGCATATCATGTACATGTGCAACTTTAAAGGGACAACTCATCGCATGTCATTGTTAACATAACTAAATTGAAAAGAATGCATGGGTTAATTATCTGTCATTTGGTGAACAAAGGTTATTGTTTTTGTAATAAAAAAATATACTGATGATATTGTATGTCATGCGCAACTTTAAGGAGGGAGTGAAGGAGTACTTTAATTTAATTAAGTCAATTTATATAAATTTAAGTCAATTTATTTAAATTTACAATTTAATATAATTTCTACATTAACATGTTCATTTAAATAATTTACATATAATAATTAAACTATATGCATATTCATATTTTTGGGGTACACCAAATACATATTTAGTTTTTTCAATAATTCTAAACTGGTGAGTAACCAAACCACATATATATTGCTTTTCACGTATATGCTGTGCTATGTGCAGTTGTAGTATCACCGATTTGTCTGAATACACATTTCTTGATCGAATGACTGATAACACATTCACAGCTCACATCCAGCGGATACATAATCCTGTGCATTCAATGTGTATTCGATGGTTATGCGCTCGTCACGGCAGTTCGTGCAAATGCTGCACAATTTCTTTTGTGCAACTGCCTCGGACCGAGGCCCTCGGTGCGCGGAAGAAAGCCACACGATGTAAATACTTACTAAATAGTGTTATTATTTAGGCTTGGGCAAGGATTTCCTGCAACAATTTACCTTATTCCTTTCATCCTGTCTCCCTATGTCCCGTCCCCTTCCGTCCCATCTCCCTACTACCTGTCACCTTACCTCCTCTAAACCTCCTCCCAGGCTGAGGTGAGTTCACCCTAGCATCTCTCTCGTCGTCTTCCCCCACTTTATCCACTGTCCCCTCACCAGAACCACTGGCACAAACCACCTGCTCCCTTCCCACCACTGCCACAACGAGCAGCCTCATCTGTTCTAACTCCAATTCAAGTTCCTTCATCCTTGTACATCCCCTACACTCAAAACTAAAACTATCCGTCTGAACCTCAGCCTTGTGGCCTTTAGTTCTTTACATATAACTGGCCATTGATGGTAATGATAACGAAACTGACAATGATGGCTTGTAATGATAATGAAAAGTTATGTAGTCCCATAATGATAATAATACATTTCTGTTTTTAAGTAATTATTTTGGCAAGGATATTGAATACTCTGTGACGACTCCATCCCTTTAAGAAAGCTAAATAACTGTAAACTTTTGTGTTTTATTTATTACACATTAAAATCACACTAGCAGTTACAATAGTGTAGCACCTGGATTAATTAATTACTAATATGTTAATATTATATATTTTGTTGAATGTGTGTATGCGCAATGACAGGATGCTTTTAATTCACATGTATTATGAGAAACTAATTAATGTTATTTAATATGAACAATTACAAACGTAGAATACCTCCCTCCCTCCCTCTCCCCCTCCCTCCCTCCCCATCAGAAGGAAACCAGACATGCAATATCAGCATAATTTAAAAACAACCTTTGTTCTCCAAACTACAGATCATTTAACCCTACATTCTTTTAAATTTAATTATATTAACAATACCCCTCCCCATCAGAAAGAAACCAGACATGGAATATCAGCATAATTAAAATTAAAAAAAATTTGTTCACCAAACGACAGATAATTTAATCAATACATTCTTTTAAATTTAATTATATTAACAGTGACACGCAGTGAATTTTCCCTTTAAAGATGCACATGACATGCAATATCATCAGTATAATTTTTAATTAAAAAACAATAATCTTAATTCACCAAATGACAGATAATTTAACCCATGCATTCTTTTAAATTTAATTATATTAACAATGACATGCAATGAGATGTCCCCTTGTGGTTGCGCATGCGTATAACATCTAATATCGACCACATAATTTTCATACAAATAATATTTGCAACATCAAATATTTCATTAAATGAAATATTACGTTAGAAGTGACTGTATGTGCTCTATAAATGTTGCATTTAATATGAAAACTGGAGAATGTTTTAATTTTTTTTGTAGAATTTCTTCGTTTGAAACATTTTTGGAGCCAATTTTCTAAATATTTTCTTTTAATTTTTTTACGATGCGTAATTGTATGCCCAATACACACAAACATTGCCTTCGTGGTTCTGATGTCACCGAGGCGTGACTAATGCGCAAATCACACGCATCATGTTTATTATGCGATCGGTTCCGCTGTTTTGAGGTGTAAAACTGATTAAAAGTGGCCTAAAAAACAATATTTTTAAAGAATACATGAACTTTTTTACTGGAACATATGGGGAATGATGTAAAGAACGCATTCAGGTACAAAAATGCTGGAAAAACCGACGGCATAAAGTCCTAATAATTTAGGCCAGTTAAGTAAACGATTATCGTAGAACCTGTTGACAGTGTAACAAGACTTAGATGATTTCAATAGGCGGAAGGATTTTTTTGCAATTTTTTCACCACAAGGCTTGTGTGCATAGTAATTCATGCAGAAATTGGTAAACATTGACGGACATGACACGCTCAGCCATTTTAAAAGAGTTAGAAATTTCTAATTTTGACTAAACTCGATTACCATGTCAATGAAATGATGATAACGGCAGGTAGGAAATTTCAGAATTTTTGATGGTAAAGTTTTCTTATAATCATGCAGAACGATAACATGGCCACCAATGGCATGGAAAATGTAACTATCCTGAACCCTTTAGCGCGAGCGGTAAACCGCTACGTGGATAATTGATTAGCGCTAGTAATATGGAGTGAGAGCGATTGCTCTCCTAAAAATGATACCCTGCATAATTTGCCACGATTATCGGAGAATATAGGCTGGCACAAATGTTTAAATTTAATAATAGAATAGTGCCATATAGGGTGGCATTTTTCATCAAATAAGTACGTGCATAGGGACGCTTATTCAGCACTCAAGAGTTTGATATTTTATTCGTTCGTATGGTATGTGGTGTCATTAATTTGGACACATGTAGTATGGTACCAACAGTCACATTCGTCACACTGTATGGCATGGTGGTGATCATGTACCTCATGGCTGCTGGTGCCACATGGATATTTTGGAGAGGGATCTGAGGTGGGACCAGGATTTGGATGAAGGTCCCCTGCTTGTATTATAAGTCCACACAGATATAATAGAGATAGGGTATGGGGCTTAGTTGGCAGCATCTTGTTTTTTTTTTGGTGAGAATATGGGGAATTGTGGCAGGTTTCTTGTCAGCATGGCTGAGAATGTTGTTGTGGAATCCTCATTGTTGGTGGAAATTTGACAGAGGTACTTATGCATGTTTGCTGCCAGGAAGCATAGTGTTATGAGAATGAACTTTATGTTGACGTTAGGCGAGAGGGGTGTTAAATAAACACAGGGTTATTCCTAAGAGCCGGGACCCGGGTAATTTACCCGGCTATCGTAGAGGAAGGACGATTTTTATTATCCGTCGCATCGGCTAATGACCGACCTGCTTTTGCGTAAATCATTGTAGCGTCGACGTTCTAAAAGCATGCAGGTCAGCGATCGTTGAATATCATGACGTGGCAGCAAAACAGCGCCGGTCAACGAATGTCATTTTGCGTTAATAAACAGCAGTTTTTAAATCATTCGCACAGACATTTTACGCGTCACCAAAGCATATTTAATCCCCACTGCACACAGGTGGGGCCGGGGGGTTTATTCCCCCACTTTTGTGTATATCATTGCAAATACTCTACCTAGCACTATATACATATCACTATGTATGCTTATCTGCAAATAGGTATCTTTTCCCTCTTTGTATGCTGTCGCTTTGTTTAAGAGCAGGAAGGGTTTTTGGTAAAGACTGTCTTCGGCAGTTGCTAGCTACAGTAGAAAATATCACTAATGTTAAATCTTATCTGGTATTGTTTACTAATTGGTCATGCACACCAGCTTAATCAGTAATATACCAGGCTGTGCACAATTTGTGGCAGATTTTGTCACTATTATTGTGTGCACAGCTGCAATCCTTGTTGGGTATGAATAAAATTGGATTGCCCGTTACCAACCTACCAAGTAGTTGGTGTATTTATACAAACAGAGAAAGGTCTGCATGAGCGTGTCCCCATTTCATTGTAAACACAAATACACCGTGAGTCGACGGGGTATTGAGCCGCGAAAAACACACAAAATGTCTACACTGCCATGAAATGGCAACAAGGATCAAGTGACGATGAGGTGTTTTGGGGATATCAGACAAAACATACTATTGCTTTGCTCTCTTTTGCATATTATGGCACAGTAATTATCCACAATTCTACGGACTATTTGACTGTGTATTTTATAAAAATTACTTGCATGCTGGTTACTGCACCATTCGCTATAGCCTAGGCCCTAGGTTATAGACTAGTACATAACAATATTAATATAATTTGTGTCGTTCGATAATCGTAATATTTTCATTAAAAACAACTTTTCTAACAATTTGTTTGCACTGCAACAATGAAATAATTGTTAGTGATTTAAAATATGGATGTCTTATGCAAAAGTTTCTTCAGATTTTTGTGAAAATGGCTTATTATATTATGTATAGTGACTGACTCGGCGCAACAATTCTTGCCTATGTTACTACACAGTTTATGACGTTGATTATTTGGTGACTTAGTGTCACTTGTTTCCTTTTGGAAAAAATGTGTGACAAAGAAGCAAGTGCTAACAAATCAACGTTGAATAATCCCCCTTAACAAACACCAAAGCAGAACAATTATGTGACAAATTGTGGCAAACGATGTACATTTTAACAGTTATGTAATACAAGTTTTTTTTTAATTTGGAAATGAACAAAGTTTGGACGCATGACCATTTCCAATGTTCATGTCAACAAGGTACTATTAGTAACCTTTGCTATTTGTTGCTGTGCGATAATTTGTAATATTTTCATTAATTTGTTACACACTAATAAACAGTCATGAACGTGGGCATTATTGGCCTATTTGGGAGAAAAAGGTGATTAGGCAAAACAGCAATTTTTTATTGCTACATAAACTCCTGAAGTTTTAAGGTACAATTACATATATAAGTTCCTGGTGTGTCCACAGTGGTCTTTGATACGTAGTGACTCGGCCACAGGCTGAACATAATAAGTGATCCCTGCTTTGGGGTTCATGGTCCCTGCTATAACCACACTTAACAAAAACCCTGTAATGTGCTTTAGAATTTTCTTGCGAAAGTATGTATTTGCAGATGTTTGCTATAACTTGCGTTTAGAGGGCTAAAGTCACATTAGATAAATATTATTTAGAGCGCTAAAGTCACATTAGATAAATATTACATGTATGTACTAAACTGTTTAAAAGTGCATGTGCAGGGTTTGGGCTAGTGCAAACAAAGACAGATAGACAGTAGGAAATCTAGGTGTGTGTTATGTATGTGGTCCTGGGCCAACTCAGGAACTCCGAGTATACGAAAAAAACGGGTGGAAATGAAGCACCCGCAGAAGGGCCTGTTTGTTAGTACAAGATGTGATAAACACAGTAGGATTTGATTGAAATTCTAAGCTAGGAGTATATTTAAATGTATTTAGTTTATATTTATAACTAATACACAGTATTTTAAATTTGAATACATGCACTATTTTTAGTTGTGTTGGGGATGATTTGGGTTTCACGTGTTTTAACAACTGTTGTTTACATCCGTCATCTTGATTTATGTTCGTTGTTAAGCAAGGTAAACGCAGCTGATTAAGTAAATTTGGTTTAGGATTGTGTGATCTCTAACGTTATAACACGATTATATTCTGATTTTGATACTATTGCATATCTGTAAGTTTAGGGTGTAAAGAGCCTTCTATCTCTGCACATTGGACTATCCCGATCCCATTTAATTGTATGACTTTGTTTGTTATATATGCTTGTTTCATTTGTAATTTGCATAGTTGGCTAATTCCTTGTTAAATTGTTACTTTGGATTCTGCCAGATACATTTTGTGAAGTGTAACACAAGTGAATAATGGATAAACACGAAGCAAGATCGCATTGTCAGAAATCAGGAAGGAGTTTTATTCATTAATAAGCATGCTAATCTAATTCATACAATCATTATAAAAAAATATTTATTTATTAAGCTGTCAAATCCTGTATCCATATATGTGTGCATGCGTGTGTGTGTGTCTGTGTGTGTGCGCATGCCTGTGTGTGTGTGTTTGTGGGTGTGTGCGTGTGTGTTGAAAATAACTTGCATTTATGTAAAATATTTACGAAAATTTAGAGCAAACATTAAGGTACACTGTCAGGTGTGGAGATGACATTCTACCACACAATGATCCCCATCAACACCTGGCATCAGCCCCTGAATGGACAATCATCGGCGTCGCATTCCCACTCGGACTGCCGGGTAAGTAACCCAGGTAAATAACTGTTTCTACGCTAACAGTTCTTTCTAACCTTTAAAACTGTCATGGCAAACAGGAAAATTTGAACATTGTATTGTTCCATTATCATTCCAGTAGTGATGCTATTACATCTAGGTCTAGTTTGACTTACCGACTTGTGAACAAAACCAACATGACACTTGAGTACATGTCCATCTGACAAATCTAAACCAAACAAGAACTTGTCAACGCCGGTTGTTTCGCAGCAGAGACAAGCAAATATGTATATTATCAAACAAAAACGATAACGAAGAAGATGAAAGCAATATGGGCAAATGCTCTTGTCATTGTCTACTTGTTTCCTATGACACTGTCTCGGTTGGCATGTTGACCAGTGGTTTACCAGAGCTTTCACCACCTGCAGGTGGCAGAAATGTTGGTTGGTCAGTCTGAAGTAATTCTGACAAAGCCAGATCAGACAGAATGCGTTCTGCTTAAGTTGGTTGTGATTAGAGCGAGCACTGGTCGGTGTTCGTCACTAATATGGGCAAATGCTCTTGTTTCTGATGGTGACAACCTAAAAAAGGATATCTCCTTCCAGTCATCTTCCTCTCAATACTGTGCCAACTGGAACGGGTTTGGAGACCCAGAGAGTGGACTGAATATGTTTACAGAGTGGGAAAATATTGTCAAATTATGGTGGCGTGTCCCCTTTTTGTTGCTCCCTGCAGCAATGGGCAGACTGCTGATCTTATTCATTTGTGTAATACTTTTTAAAATCAGTGAATTTTAATATTAAACTAAAATATGTTGGTTTATTCAAGCATAAACTGCACTGAAGCAGAAAGAAATTAGCTGTTAACACAATGTTTCAGTGTTTGCAAAATAGATAGATCAGTTGATAATTTATTTCCAACAACAGTACACATTCATGATGACGAAAATAATTTTTTTGCAGCATTTGGAATTTAGGTATAAGTAATAGTTTATTGGAAAGAGTGTGAACAGAAGTATAATACTTACCTATGGTTCAATCAAACTAGTATACTTATAGGTATGTCACTGAGTGACTATTGTGATATAGATATAATGGTGTTTTGTATTGTTAATCAGTTCAAAAGTTGCACTGCACTATGCGTGGTTTTCTTTCAGCCAAATATTTAATCACCCTGAGGACGTCTGCTGGCTCAGATGACATTGTACCTTACACATGACTGTCATATGATGTGACAAGTCAGTGTATGGGCAGCCTACACTTACAATACAAAGCTGTCTACTTTGTCAGTGTCACCGCAGTCTCTTGAGGACTCGTTGAAAGGAACGTGACGGTGAACTCAGATGGAGGTAGGGTACAACTGTATGTATTTACAAGCACCAATGTGTCTATAAGCAATGGTTTATTAAATAAGTACAGCCGGGGTCTAATGTGTTATTTATAGAATGTGTCACATTAAAATCTCTTTCACAGAAGTTATTCTCCTGTCTTCATCATTCTGACTGACATGGAAGTCACCCCACATTTGTTGCACTGTCTGTTGACCAGACACCCCCAGTGAGGGGTGTTGTGAAAGACGACAAGGACCCCAATGAGGATGAGAGGTACTCCTCAGAGGCGTCCACTGTTGCCAGCACCTGGAAGCAATTTGCTGACCCAGAATCTGACATAAAAAGTTATCTTGTCAACATATACAGAAAACCTACAGGTAAATATATAATGTTATATTTCATGATTGCACACTAACTGTACTTACTCAGTACAAATGAGAAATCCGGCAGTGTCATTCAACAGTTGCTAGTATTTAAGTTGCAGATCAAATAACCTAATAGACCGTTAATATTTTAGGCCCCAGTAGCAGGGAGGTTGTACTACACACATAAAAGAACATAGCTTCATCGTTCAACCCTCTTGATAGACATCACTTCCATCCTAATAGATCCTTAATATTTTAGACCCCAGTAGGAGGACGGTTGTACTACACACAGAGAAGAACATAGTTCCAATTTTCAACCATCTTGAGAGACATCACTGCCATCCTAATAGACCCTTAATGTTTAGGCCCCAGTAGCAGGGTGGTTGTACTACACACATCCTAATATGCCCTTAATATTTTAGACCCAATAGCAAGAAGGTTGTGTTACACACAGAGAAGAACATAGTTCCATCTTTCAACCCTCAGGAGAGACATCACTTACATCCTAATATACCCTTAATAGTTTAGGCCCCAGTAGCAGGAAGGTTGTACTACATACAGAGAAGAACATAGTTCCATCTTTCACACCTCTTGAGAGACATCACTGCCATCCTAATAGACCCTTAATATTTTAGGCCCCAGTAGCAGGAAGGTTGTACTACACACAGAGAAGAACTTAGTTCCATCTTTCACACCTCTTGAGAGACATCACTGCCATCCTAATAGACCCTTAATGTTTAGGCCCCAGTAGCAGGGTGGTTGTACTACACACAGAGAAGAACATAGTTCCATCTTTCAACTCTCTGGAGAGATATCACTTACATCCTAATAGACCCTTAATATTTTAGGCACCAGTAGCAGGAAGGTTGTGCTACGCACAAATAAGAACATAGTTCCATCTTTCAACCCTCTTGAGAGACATCACTTACATCCTAATAGACCCTTAATATTGTATGCCCCAGTAGCAGGAAGGTTGTACAACACACAGAGAAGAACATAGTTCCATCTTTCAACTCTCTGGAGAGACATCACTTCCATCATAATAGTAGCAAAGGCAGTGAATGGAGCTGGCAGAGAGAGAGCACTCTTGTGTCTTCACAGTGGGAACCTTCATCATTACACTTTATTACTGTGAAATTGTAATATTACATTAGTGTAAATTAAAGTAACAGCAATACATTTCACTAAAATAATGATGAGCTGATTTCAATTGAATTGGGAAATATGTGTCATTTAGAACTTTAGTGAAATAGGTTCCTGTTCGGAAGGTGTTTAAAAAGAAATTGTTTATAACTTGTCACCACCAACTTTGGTTTAATACAATTTATTTGTGAACAGTTTTAGATAGAATTTCTAATGATTGCAAAACATTAATTAAACAGCTGCTTGGTGTTGCATTAGATGAGTGATTTACTGTTGGATTTATTAATGCAGTTGTTCATTGTACATTTACATCTTAGTGCCATCAAGTATTAAATAAGTGTTCATTTTATGTTGTAGTGCCATCAAGTATTAAATAAGTGTTCATTGTATGTTGTAGTGCCACCAAAGTATTAACTAAGTGTTCATTGTATTTTGTAGTGACATCAAGTATTAAATAACTGTCCATTGTATGTTGTAGTGCCATTAAGATGGTGTCTGGAAATGTGGCTGGAGTGGTCAGTGACTCAGTGATGGACCGGACACTCAGCTGGACATTGACTACCAAATCGACAAGTCTGAGGTGACAGTGACATTCAGTGGCTATGAGAGTGAGAGAGATAGCGTGGCTCATTATCAGCGGGCAGTTGGCTCGGCTCCAAAACTTCATGACGTCATATGTCAACCTGATCAAGGAGGACGGTGGCACAGATGGAATGCTGGGTAAGATGACACAGACTTTATTGTGCATTAAATCATTTCTTTTAAGTGACATAAATAGTGGAATCAAATTAAACCAGCAGGATTATTTTCATGTTTCTCCTTAATTATCAGACATAAAAAATTATTTTAGACCATGTCTCACATTAACTAATTAAGAAGGAATGGAAATGTCATGACTTCATACCTTTGGTATTTAACTAGAATGTGTATTGTAATGTTGATATCATCAGTACATTATTCAGTATTGCATATTAAACTAATTTGGATCAAACAAAGCAAATGTATTTCTTATTTGCAGCAAATTTTATGAAATAACAATAAACTTACTGTGACCCTTACATGCAGGTGTTGGCAAGGGTCAAGGCCAGGTGGCGCTGTCATTGTCAGACACAGTGATTGTTGTCTTGTGTGTGACGTTTCTGTTGCTGTCATTGTCAGACACAGTGGTTGTTGTCTTATGTGTGGTGTCTGTGTTGCTGTCATGTCAGACACAATGGTTGTTGTTGTGTGTGACGTCTGTTTTGCTGTCATTGTCAGGCACAGTGTTTTGTTGTCTTGTATATGACATCTATATTGCTGTCATTGTCAGAGAATGGTTATTGTCTCATGTGTGACATCTGTTTTGCTGTCATTGTCAAAACACAGTGGTTGTTGTCTTGTGTGTGACATCTGTGTTGCTGTCATTGTCAGACACAGTGTTTGTTGTTTTGTGTGCGACAACTGTTTTGCTGTCATTGTCAGACACAGTGTTTATTGTCTTGTGTGTGACGTCTGTGCTGCTGTCATTGTCAGACACAGTGTTTGTTGTCTTGTGTGTGACATCTGTGTTGCTATCACTGTCAGACACAGTGTTTGTTGTCTTGTGTGTGACATATGTGTTGCTGTCATTGTCAGACACAGTGGTTGTTGTCTTGTGTGTGACATCTGTGTTGCTGTCATTGTCAGACACAGTGTTTGTTGTCTTGTGTGTGACGTCTGTGTTGCTATCACTGTCAGACACAGTGTTTGTTGTCTTGTGTGTGATGTCTGTGTTGATTTGCAGGAGAACTGGGAGTTCAAGTTGGCCTCACCTCTGTTGATGTGGCATTGTTTAACCTATGTTGGTGTGACTTGCAAGTTTCCTCCCTCGTCCACTCAGCTGTGTCATTTTGGAGCCACATTCCAAGGAAGCTCTCACCCAGTAGTTGAATTCCAGGCAGCCATTGGAACAACTGCCTATTCTCAGGATGTAGTCATGTTCCACAAGGTAATTCAGACTTATCAAGTGTTCAGATATATCACACTGTATTGCATATAAATATAAACCTATATGTTTTTTTTTCCAAAATAAATTAAGTCATTCCTACGTAATTCATCAACAAGATATCCCTACGCAACAGTAAATATGATCTCTCTCTCTCTCTCTCTCTGGATCCTGATTAGCAAAGCCCTGACTGCCCTCATCATCTGACAGTGTGGTGATGTTTCTATCTAGATCCTGATTACCAAAATCATGACTGTCCTCATAATTTGACTGGTGGTGTTTCAGATCAGGTCAACTCTTGATCCTGTTTACCAAAGTCATGACTGTCCTCATCTGACTGTGGTGGTGTTTCAGATCAGACCTAATTACCAAAATCCTGACTGTCCTGTGTTTCAGATCAGCCGACCTTGTCTTCCCTGCAGGAGTGTATGTGATCAAGTTGTCTGTGCACCATCCTGTCAGGCTGATGAGACACAGCAATGAGAGTCTCCTGCAGCCGTACTTTATGACTGTCAAGGCTGTCACTGGGTTCCGTGACAGTGTCTTCAACTGGGGTCTACATTGATACGACACCACCCGTCATTCAGGTGATATTCCATATTGATTTCTCCTGGAGTAAGTCCGAGCCCACAACCTTTCAGGGAGACAACTCGTCCATTGCCATCTAATCATCTACTATGAAGTGGTCGAGAGGGAGAGAGCCAGGTAGTGTATCGTGTGTTTGTTTGTTTGTTTATATGTTTGTTGTTTCCAGCACTTGGCAATGTTCTATTAACTAACTAGTCTGTATGTTGTGGTTACTACAATTTTATGTTGTCACGCGGCCTCATTCAACTAGCCACCCTTTTTCAGAACAATATCACCAAGCCGACCTTTTTATATGCCGACATTGAGGGTGGTCGCTGCCAGGGTGCATGTTGTCCTCAATGGTTCTTTTATGTCCCCAATTAAATGAGACGGGACCAACATTAACATGATCATCCGAGTCACGAGAGATACAAGGTCCTCAATGTTGAGGACTAGTTTTTTACACCAAACATATCCTTGCCTGGTCCTGGTCTTGAACTGAGAACTCAGTCGTGTAAAGCAGATGTGCTTGCCACTACACTACCGTACCTCTCTCTCTCTCTCTCACGCTTCATTTGATTGAAACCACCCAGCCTTCATAGATTCATTCAAAAGTAAGATCTGTTGTGTTAAAAGCTGGGGTCAAGTAACCAATATATAATAGAATATCACAACAAATAATAACCATCAGTAATGTACATTGTTTGCAATAATATTAGAATATTTATAAAATTGAGTATTTATTCTGAAAATGTTTGTTCAGTTTCCCCAATTATGTTTCTCAGTCCAGTACACATGCCATAAGTCATTTTCATCTTCATTTATTAATAACTTGGTAACTCACAAAACTATAATTGACTCTCAGGACTATCGGCTATCTTAGTGTAGGTGGTCGAAACATGGTGGTCTATTGGCAGGTCACCAGGTGGCACTGATGTGCAGCCCTTTGTCAACATTGGAGCCGAGTCATTTGTGAGCAACACTTCGCTAGAAGGCTTGCTGTTTGAGAACCACACCTACTATGTGACGTTGGTGTGTGTCAACGATGCTGGACTAAATACAACCAACTCATCGCAAAGTCACTCACTTCATTACTCTTTAATATGTTCCAGTTGTTTATGGAAGTGTGGTTTTCTTCAGCACTCCCAACTGTCAGAGGGTACTAGAAACAGAGGTCACCCCAAACTTATATTCAAAGACATAGTAAAGGGAAACTTGCAGGAAAAAGCAGTTGTACTTAGTTGCCAATGAAAGACCAATCTGGAGAGGACTTATTGTGAACTATAAGTAAGCAGTCATAGTCGCAACTACAGCTAACAGCGAGAGAGAGGTAATATGTATTCTACTACATTTAACTGCCAGTGCATCCTTTCTCCATTCTCTGCAATCTCTGCTTGTCAGTGAAATACTTCAACATTAACCTGTCAGTTCAACCATTCTAAATTCTTTGAGACAAATGGTTGTTTATAACAAGGAAATACTTCTACATGAACTGCCAAAGCATCGTTCTTTGTTCTGGAAAACAGATTGTTTTAACGAGACTCGGGTCAGATTTGACGGATTTTTGACAATAAAATGA
Source organism: Lamellibrachia columna (assembly GCA_963662155.1). Classification (NCBI taxonomy): domain Eukaryota; kingdom Metazoa; phylum Annelida; class Polychaeta; order Sabellida; family Siboglinidae; genus Lamellibrachia; species Lamellibrachia columna. The sequence goes on along the minus strand of OY759273.1, from coordinate 28,527,107 downwards.
ATTTCGAGTTGTTGCCATTTCCGTGTATAAATATTATTCAACTTGCCATTCATGTAAATAAACACGTTTCTGTCATAAAACATGTCTTTTGTATGATACCTATCATTGCGAAGTCTTTGTTTTTGTCAAATGAACCGAGACTAATGGAACATTAGGTGATTTTCCGCCAGCGATTGCATGCCAGAAAACGCTGCCATTCCAACATGGCGCATATCACGGGAAAGCCCCATATTCGCTCTGCATGATGGTACAAACAGTTTAAAAATTTGCGCGGCGGGTATCCGTGTAATCCCGACTATAAATGACTGCCTTTCAACCATCTCGGTGACAAAGGAATGGGGAATCCCACGACGATTCGCCGGGCAGCATCACATGATGTCGGATTCCCTCAAATCAAGCGCTCTAATTGGTTGTAATATTAATTTCCATCATCTGACGTCAGCTTGAAATACCAGCTACGTTCGATTCGATCGAATTTTTTATCCTCTGCGTTTCGTTCATTTATATCGCTTTGTGAAACGACATTATGCCGTTTTGTCGAAAGCGAGTGGGCGGTTACGTTACTGGGAGGAAGCGAAAGCTTGCATCGTTGCAGTTAGCGCGCTGTGCGAAGGTATCGAGGGTTGAATACGCTAATGAACCTACAGCGACAACTTCGTCTTCGACCATGTCCATGGTGCCAGCGAGAATGGAACGCAGTGTAAGTTTAATTTCTTATATTTCATATATTCATTATGATAGTGCATATGATTAAGATTTATATACATTTGTGTTTTATCCAAACACCGTTAGCCTTTGTGGCATAACTATTGCTGTATAAACGATTTGACGCTGATCTAGTTCATGCTGTTGATGTTCGTGGCTGTGTTGACATTCAGGCCTAGGGGCCATCCAGGCACACCAGAGGCAGAGTTGTGACTATGGTTTATTATATTGCCTCAACTTGCATTGATAATTATCGTATACATAGCCTATATACACACACGCGCATGTTGTTGAACATTTTTGTTCATGAAATACATTTAGATTGTGTATTTTTTTCCAGGCTTCAAGGCGGCCATCAGCATCTCGGAGACTGTCTGCCACTGAACAGAAGTTTGGTTATGCAGATCTTCTGGAGGAGATAGGTGTCCCGCGCTTCCTGGTTGAGGATGAGACAGATGCTGATCTTTCAACAGTACTTGTACGCTGTGCCGTGTTGCCATCACTTGTCGCGAACCTGCCATGCACGTTGTGTAGGAAGCGTACACTCTCCATCCGAGCTGTCGACCGCACCCTTGGCATGGTGTGTCGCCTCGAGACTGTCTGCACCAGTTGCGACAAGGTCATCAATGCAACTCTGTCATCAGACCGTACCGATGGGACTCAGGCGACGAATGCCCCGTTTGTCGTGGTGAGATCAGCTGTGTCTGCAACGATGGACATGGGTGTCGGGTACTCGGGACTTGTGAAATTCTGCCGCTACCTCGACATGCCAGTGATGCACCACACGACCTACATCACACATGAGACAGCAATTACCAATGCAAGTATGCGTGTTGCGAACGATGTTATGTGCGAGTCTGCCCAAATCGTGCGCAGAGTGTACAAAGAACTTGACCCCTCCATTGACGAATCCGGTGTCATGGACCTCATGGTCAGTTTCGATGGTTCCTGGATGACCCGAGGCCACTGGTCTATGTATGGCATCGGATGCGTCGTGGAGGTGGTGACAGGACTGGTGATCGACTTCACCATCCTGTCGCTCTACTGCCAGCGCTGTGCATGCGCAGCGTCACGCTATGGAGGCCGGGACACTGACGACTTCAAGAAGTGGTACAAGGCGCATGACAACTGTACAGCAAACTACACCGGGTCCTCCAACGCAATGGAGAAAACGGCTGCAGAGATTCTGTGGAACAACTCTCTCGGGAAGCACAACTTCCGCTCACGACAATGTTGTCAGATGGAGACTCTAGCACCTACAAACATGTGTGTGACTTGAAGGTGTATGGCGCAGGTGTGGACATCCGCAAGGAGGAGTGCATCAACCATGTTGCAAAGCGAATGGGGACGGCACTGCGTAACCTCACCAAGGACACCAAGAAGACTGGAGTGACTCTCGGTGGACGCGGGCACGGAAAGCTCACCCTGGCAGCCATCAACAAGCTGACATTGTATTATGGAAAGGCAATTCGGAGCTGCACGGGTGACAAGGACGCGATGCGGAGTGCAGTCTTCGCGTCTTTCTTCCATGCGGCGTCCACCGATGAGGAACCCCACCACAACCACTGCCCCATTGGCCGCAACAGCTGGTGCTTCTTCCAGCGGGCACTGGCAAAGGGAGAGGAGCCAGGCTACCACCGGGACAAAGTTGGCACACCCTTAGCAAAGGACGTTGCAGAGAAGGTCAAGGAGGTGTACGTCCGTCTCGGCCATCCTGACCTGCTGGATCGCTGCTTGCAGGGCAAGACGCAGAACGCTAACGAGAGCCTGCACTCGAAGGTGTGGCTCAAATGTCCAAAGACAGGCTTCGTTGGCCTGATGCGTGTTTGTGCTGCAACCTGTTTGGCGATTGCGGAATTCAATCAGGGGATTGGTTCGACGGTGACGCGCAGCTATGCAATAATGGGGCTGCAGTGTGGCAGTCGACTGAAAGTGTCAGCTGCAGAGGCAGACAGTCGTCGGTTGCGAGAGTCTGTGCGGCAAGTGCAGGCCAGCACGATGGAGGCCCGTCGGGCACGAAAGGTTGCTCGAACAATGGCTCGAGATGCCTCCACCTATGCACCTGGGGCGTTTTAGGGATTTTGCTGTGCTCCAGTGACCTTTACATATGCTCCAGTGAACTTTACATATGCTCCAGTGAACTTTACATATGCTCCAGTAAACTTTATCTGTATGAACTATGGACTGGTGTGCTATTTTCCAGACGTTTTTCTGTTTGGTACATTTATTGTGATAAGTTGCTTAGTTTGTGATATATTTTTATTATTTTACATTGCCAATGACTCTGAAATGTGCCTTTTGATAAATTATACATTCAGTAATGTGTGTGCAAAGTTTCAATCATCTAGGTTGCTTTTCAGATGTTGAAATGTATGTGCCAATGTACATAAACTTTGAACGCGATTTTCTCAAAAACATGTTTTGCCTCACACCTACTGCCTCCCGTGTCACTTATCTCGGCTATTGTTTGACAGAATTGCCTGAAACTTTCCACAGTGTTTCTTGATAGTATACTCTTGAAAACTATGTAGTAACTTTTTAGAAAACATTACCTATATTTTATATAATGAACCATCAATGTAAAATTTCATGATGAAAAAATACATTCAGATGTAAAAAAAATCCTTAAAAAAAGTTTTTTGAAAACTAAGAAAGTCAACAGACTGTTTTCATTAGGGTTATGTGGAGTAACTACACAAAAAATTTGAGCCCTCTAAACCCAATGGTTACTGATATAAGTCACACGCAACATTTAATCCAAGATGGCTGCCTACCGTGGGAAAATCTGTACGAAACTTTCTGAAAAAAATTCACAGCATTACTGTTACCTGCACTTGCAATCTCTGAAAGTTTCAGCTCTGTAGGTTCAGTGATAATGAAATAAGAAAATAAAATGTGTTTAGACCCAAGCGACGCCTTAAACGATGAGAAAATTCTTTTTTTACTGACAGAAAGCTGCTTGATAAGTCAAGTTATTTTGTAATTTCTGTCAAATATTACAATGACCAAGTAGTTTCTGTCAAATATTACAATGACCAAACTACAACACTTTTACTGATATGTATTGCCTGTATAGACTTGATGTCATCATTCCAGGTGTCACCATCAAAACTGAGTCGCCAAATGTAGACAACATGACTACATCAATGGACGACATGGAGCCATTCGATGACACAAGAACTGACGTACCAGCAGTAAAGATGTCACGACAGGATGGCGTTGGTGTCATCTGGGACAAACCACCCAAGGATGAGAACATCGACAGTGTGTGTAAGTTCTTGGCTCATGCTGATTATTGCACTCATAGCCCAGTCAGTCTTTACACAGACATTAGAACTTACTTGAAGTGTAGAGTGATTGTTGTACTCACAGCCCAGTCAGTCTTTACACAGACATTACAGCTTACTTGAAGTGTAGAGTGATTGTTGTACTCACAGCCCAGTCAGTCTTTACACAGACATTACAGCTTACTTGAAGTGTAGAGTGGTTGTTGTACTCACAGCCCAGTCAGTCTTTACACAGACATTAGAACTTACTTGAAGTGTAGAGTGATTGTTGTACTCACAGCCCAGTCAGTCTTTACACAGACATTACAGCTTACTTGAAGTGTAGAGAGATTGTTGCACTCACAGCCCAGTCAGTCTTTACACACACATTACAGCTTACTTGAAGTGTAGAGAGATTGTTGTACTCACAGCCCAGTCAGTCTTTACACAGACATTACAGCTTACTTGAAGTGTAGACTGATTGTTGTACTTACAGCCCAGTCAGTCTTTACACAGACATTAGAACTTACTTGAAGTGTAGAGTGATTGTTGTACTCACAGCCCAGTCAGTCTTTACACAGACATTACAGCTTACTTGAAGTGTAGAGTGATTGTTGTACTCACAGCCCAGTCAGTCTTTACACAGACATCAGAACTTACTTGAAGTGTAGAGTGATTGTTGTACTCACAGCCCAGTCAGTCTTTACACAGACATTACAGCTTACTTGAAGTGTAGACTGATTGTTGTACTCACAGCCCAGTCAGTCTTTACACACACATTACAGCTTACTTGAAGTGTAGAGTGATTGTTGTACTCACAGCCCAGTCAGTCTTTTCACAGACATTACAGCTTACTTGAAATGTAGAGAGATTGTTGTACTCACAGCCCAGTCAGTCTTTACACACACATTACAGCTTACTTGAAGTGTAGAGAGATTGTTGTACTCACAGCCCAGTCAGTCTTTACACAGACATTACAGCTTACTTGAAGTGTAGAGTGATTGTTGTACTCACAGCCCAGTCAGTCTTTTCACAGACATTACAGCTTACTTGAAGTGTAGAGAGATTGTTGTACTCACAGCCCAGTCAGTCTTTACACAGACATTACAGCTTACTTGAAGTGTAGAGTGGTTGTTGTACTCACAGCCCAGTCAGTCTTTACACAGACATTACAGCTTACTTGAAGTGTAGAGAGATTGTTGTACTCACAGCCCAGTCAGTCTTTTCACAGACATTACAGCTTACTTGAAGTGTAGAGAGATTGTTGTACTCACAGCCCAGTCAGTCTTTACACAGACATTAGAACGTACTTGAAGTGTAGAGTGATTGTTGTACTCACAGCCCAGTCAGTCTTTACACAGACATTACAGCTTACTTGAAGTGTAGAGAGATTGTTGTACTCATAGCCCAGTCAGTCTTTTCACAGACATTACAGCTTACTTGAAGTGTAGAGAGATTGTTGTACTCACAGCCCAGTCAGTCTTTACACACACATTACAGCTTACTTGAAGTGTAGAGTGGTTGTTGTACTCACAGCCCAGTCAGTCTTTACACAGACATTACAGCTTACTTGAAGTGTAGAGTGATTGTTGTACTCACAGCCCAGTCAGTCTATACACATACATTACAGCTTACTTGAAGTGTAGAGTGATTGTTGTACTCACAGCCCAGTCAGTCTTTTCACAGACATTACAGCTTACTTGAAGTGTAGACTGATTGTTGTACTCACAGCCCAGTCAGTCTTTACACAGACATTACAGCTTACTTGAAGTGTAGAGAGATTGTTGTACTCATAGCCCAGTCAGTCTTTTCACAGACATTACAGCTTACTTGAAGTGTAGAGAGATTGTTGTACTCACAGCCCAGTCAGTCTTTACACACACATTACAGCTTACTTGAAGTGTAGAGTGGTTGTTGTACTCACAGCCCAGTCAGTCTTTACACAGACATTACAGCTTACTTGAAGTGTAGAGTGATTGTTGTACTCACAGCCCAGTCAGTCTATACACATACATTACAGCTTACTTGAAGTGTAGACTGATTGTTGTACTCACAGCCCAGTCAGTCTTTACACAGACATTACGGCTTACTTGAAGTGTAGAGAGATTGTTGTACTCACAGCCCAGTCAGTCTTTACACACACATTACAGCTTACTTGAAGTGTAGAGTGATTGTTGTACTCACAGCCCAGTCAGTCTTTTCACAGACATTACAGCTTACTTGAAGTGTAGACTGATTGTTGTACTCACAGCCCAGTCAGTCTTTACACAGACATTACAGCTTACTTGAAGTGTAGAGAGATTGTTGTACTCACAGCCCAGTCAGTCTTTACACACACATTACAGCTTACTTGAAGTGTAGAGTGGTTGTTGTACTCACAGCCCAGTCAGTCTTTACACAGACATTACAGCTTACTTGAAGTGTAGAGTGGTTGTTGTACTCACAGCCCAGTCAGTCTTTACACAGACATTACAGCTTACTTGAAGTGTAGAGTGATTGTTGTACTCACAGCCCAGTCAGTCTATACACATACATTACAGCTTACTTGAAGTGTAGAGTGATTGTTGTACTCACAGCCCAGTCAGTCTTTACACAGACATTACAATTAACTTGAAGGGTAAAGTGATTCTTGCTCTCACAGCCCAGACCAGTGACAAGATGCTGACCGGGGGTTTTCTGTCAGCTGATGACTTTACTGCCCAGTACCTATCAAGGACATCGGACACATTCAAGTCATTCATTGTCGCCCCCGAGTCAACCAGGGACAAAACAGACAGATACTTGAGGAACAGGTGGGAGATTGGCTTGTGAAAGGTCACTTAGTATATTGCTCTTGTAGGCTCCTACTTAAGAACAGGTGGGAGATTGGCTTGTGAAAGATGACTTAGTATATTGCTCTTGTAGGCTCCTTTTACTAAACGAACAGGTGGGAGATTGGGTTGTAAAAGGTCACTTAGTATATTGCTCTTGTAGGCTCCTACTTAAGAACAGGTGGGATATTGGCTTGTGAAAGATGACTTAGTATATTGCTCTTGTAGGCTCCTTTTACTAAAAGAACAGGTGGGAGATTGATTTGTAAAAGGTCACTTAGTATAAGTACTTTTGTGTTTTAGTTTGCAGTGTTATTCAAAAGTGATGTTCATATTTATAATGTTGGTATTTCAATGTTATTTCAATAACATTTTGTCTAAATATACTATGTTACCAATATAGCATTACTTGATGTCTTCATAAATAACATAATTCTCATTCACCACACCGTGAGACCCCTGTGTTCCCTGTAGTTGACACTGTCAGACTTTCAACGTACAGTGTTATTGACTGTATCCAGGATACAACGATGGGACGGAACAACTGTGTCGACCCTCCCAGATCAGACGGTCAACAAGCCACTCAGCATCACTATGCCATTTGACAAAACTCAGCTGGAAGACTTCATGCAAGACATTCACGCATGGATACTGCACTGGTGTGCAGGTTAGTGACTGTCTTGTCATCTCCTGTCTCATAATGACAGGTTAGTGTCTGTCTTGTTATCTCCTGTTTCATAGTGACTGGTTTATGTCTGTCTTGTCATCACCTGTTTCATAGTGACATTTTAGTGTCTGTCTTGTCATCTCCTGTCTCATAGCGACAGGTTAGTGTCTATCTTGTCATCTCATGTCTCAGTCTCATAATGTCTCATAATGACAGGTTGTTGACTGTCTTGTCATCTCCTCTCGCATAGTGACAGGATTATGTCTGTCTTGTCATTTCCTGTCTCGTAGTGACCGGTTAGAGACTGTATTGTCATCTCCTGTCTCATAGTGACAGGTATGCATGGGGCAATTAACTTGAAAAGTTAATTAATTAAATTACAATTAACTCAGAAATGTTCCCATTAAATTAAATTAACCTCACACATTTATCAGGTCAATTAAATTAAATCTAAACTCACAAGTATGTTCGTAAATGCTACTGTCACGATAGTACAGTGTTCATATATATTAATTAAATTACTTTACTTATTACATCTGAGGAACAGTATTATTATCATCAAACAAATCTGAACATTGTGTTGACTTATAAAAGAAATATGTTTTGTAACTTTGTTGGAAAAAGATGTGCTTATACAATATTTATATACCAAGACATTTGTTTATGGGGTATTTGATCACATTTTAAAAGTTGTAGATGCTTGTTATAATTAATGTTCTTTTCTGAAAGGAATGTAAATTTGTGGCTGAAGATTTGCAGGGTGTGGAGTTTCCTCCAGTATTCCACCACCAAATTAACAAAACCGGGTAAGTACATACATAATTTCTATGCACCAAGATGTTATTTATGCAACGTGTTAATGCTAAATCATTAGGTTTCCCCTTCATACACTAGCATTTAAATATTTATACACAATTATTTTATGCATCACTTGAACTGGCTTGCTTTTGATTCCAGTTGGCGCTGCACTGGTAAAAATTGTTTTCTTGTTTTAAGAAACAAAACTTAAAACAAGAAATATTTTCTAGGGAGCCATGTAAGACAATTATTTATGCAATCAACAACGCAAGCCAGATGTAAAGATATGAAAAGGCCAAATGGCATATTATTCTGATTAAGAGCATGAAATGTGGACCCTGTAACATGCCAAGCCTGTGGCTGAGCCTCATACAAAGCCACCTGGACACAATGCTCCCAGAGCCCACATTTCGACATAGCAATACAGTACATGTAGTAATATTGCTACAACACAAGACAATTCATGGCATCGTCACCAGCACATTAAAACATTAACCCAACACCGACAATATTTGACACAATACCTATTTGCATACAGCACTGGACTACACTACTTGCTAAAATTCCTACTCTATATATTTTAGTAACCTAAAAGGTGGGGCCATAACGCCAATTATCAATAAACCATCCCAACATCGATGGAAGGGAAGTCATCTTCCACTCCGCACCAAAACCCTACGTGAACGGGCAGATAGCCAAATTAAAAACGCAATGTCCACTGGGAAAGCGTCATATGGAAGGTGGTGACTTCACTTCCACCGTCAATGTACAAAATGTTACCAAGCACAACACTACTAAACACATTAATGTAACCGTATGCAGGATAAAGTGGGGAGGAGGGGGGGTCGAAAAATTACTAAAACCGAGAAAGCAGGTCTACTCCGCATGCATCGAACATTTGGAGTGAAGCTGCTTAATTTCAAACTGCGTCATTCGAATGACAGCTGCGCTCTGATTGGTTTAGCGGTGTCACGGGAGCGCTTAGTCAATAATCCAGGTTTCTTTGCCTACCCCTAAATTAGCATAAATTAGCATGACCTATTGACCCTTCCGTGCCCTGCTCGCACTGTTGCTAGCTTAAAATCCTGTATGCAACCGTGGTTGCATACTCTCATTTTCGTGATTAAAGAAAGAAAGAAAATAGTTCACAAAAATCAAGAAAAGACTATAGAAATATTTTCTTATTTATCCAAGGAAATTGTTCCTATGTAAGAAATGTTTTTTCTTAAATAAGAAAAGCGTTTTCTTAAATAAAAGAAAAGCAAGAAAATTTTTCTTCAAATTTGTAAATCAAGAAATGTTTTCTTAAATTTAATAAGAATATTTTTCGTGTAGTCATTTTGGATGTTTTACGTTAGTAAGAATATTTTTCTGAAAACAAGAAAAACCACCAGAAAGACTCTTGGAATAAGAAACATTTTCTCATTTAAATATTTTTATTAAAAAAAGGAAAACTACTGATCACTGATATTTTAACATTATAAAACCTTTTAGATGGCAGTTTTCTACAGATGACACTGCATAAAGGACCAAGTGACAATGGAATGGTGTTTTATTATGAGAAAAGGCAGTAAGTGTGTGACCAATAGAATCACATGTTATTGCGACAACCATGCAATCAGTCTGCAGCTCTCATATCCAGTAAGGTCATTCCTTGTCAAGTCAACCAATTTTCAGGAAATTAAAAAAGGTGATGTCTCAGAACATTTTAACCAATTAGCAAATGGATATATCTGAGCAACATTGCAAAAAAACTAAGCTAAAGGGTAAATGCAATTGTTATATATGCCTCTAACTACAGAGCTTAAATTTGCTGAATGTCTAGATATATTCGTATAGATGTGCATCACAAAATTAAAGAATGATAACGAGAAGGATAATGTATGTACAAACATTAATTTTGTTTTTGTTGCTGAGACTGATTTTAGCAGTCTGTATTTCAAATTGTTATTTTATAGGACAAATTCCAAAGTGCTACTGTATACTGTCAGGGATACTTGCAATGACTTCTTAGTTCAATAGGAATGTAGTTACTATATCTTCAGAAAAATTCAGCCTTAAACTCGATATTTTACAAATTTCAACTTTCAGAATAAAATGTGGGACAATTCTTATGATCATCGTATTTGCACTGTGCACAATCCTTTACATACTGCAGCTGAAATATCACTGTTCTGTCTAATTATATTTTCTCCAAAATTGGCGAGTGACAAATTTATGAAACTCTTACTGCACAACAACAAATAGCAACAGCTATACCTTATTGACACAAAAACTGGAAAACGTCGCATGCCTGAACTTTGAGCATTGCCAATTAAAAAAAACGACAACTGGCCACATATTTCTGTCATAAGACCTGCCTCATTGTTTCTTAAGGGGAGTTATTCAAGGGTGATTTGATTGCACTTGCTGCTCTATGTCACAAAATTTTTCTGTGTCAATAACTTAATTTATAAAATGACAAAAGGGAGCAAGTGACACAAAGTCACCAAATAACCATGTCACAAAAAAGTACTAATAATTTTTATAAATACACCTTGTCAAATGGTCCAAAGAATAGTGTACAATTACTGTGCTGTAATATGCACAAGAGAGCAAACCAAAATATGTTTTGTCCGATATTTAAAAAACCATCGTCACTTGCTCACTTTTGTCATTTCACTGCAGTATATTGTAAAATGTAAGATCACAGATTTAAACACCAAACGCACACAAACACACACACATTACAGCCCTTGTACCTCTACAGAACGGGTGACCTTATAAGAGGGGACTACTGGCACAGTAAAGTACAAACAAATGCAAAACTAAATTGCCGTAGTAACAATTAGTTGAAATTTCAAAAGTATTTGAATTGTGTACAATTTCAAAGAAATCGTAGCAGTGGCATGATTTAGATGTCCATGTCATTCTGCACACACCAAAGAAGGAACAATACATTGCCAGAAGATACAGTTAGTGAACTTCCTAGTATGTGAAAGGCAAGGATTTCATCCATAGATTTATTTTATTACAAATTAGCTTTTATGAAAGTTAAAACAGTCAGAATGATGACATGTTAATGGTTATTTTCATTTTTATTCATGATCAAGTTGACAAGTTGAAAGTACTGAATATAATAACAAATGCAAACTGCCATTTTTCAAACAGCCCGGCTGCTGCACACAAAATGTACTTGCAGTGTTTATCGCATGGCCGGGCGACATGTGAAATTGCTATAAAAGAATATGCCTGGACAACATTCTTACCTTTTGTCTCATGGAATGAACAGGATACAAATCAATCAATCAGAAGTCTTCTTTATCATGTATTTCCTACCAGTTGTACAAGCAGCAGGGCTTCTACTACCATCCTGGTACTAGATTATTATAACTGGTGACCCTCATAACCCTCATTAGCAGACCCTTAATGAGACCACTGGGGCATGTGTGTCATAAGTGTTATGTCATGGGAGACTGACCTAAATCTAATTCTCATGTCAGGCATACATTTATAGAGCACACATATTGACAGTATTTTTAAATCAAAGTATGCTGAACAAAGATCACACTTATGCTGAATACCAGATTAATAAATTTTTATTTCATGTGTTTTTGATTACTGAAAATTATGCTTGGATCAGATATTTTGCATCGTATCATAGCTCTAGTAGTTTATAAGCATCTGCCCGTCAGAAATAATTAATGCAATAGAACCAATATATATTTTACTCCAAGAGTCAATAGCAAAAAACTTATGTTGGAAATTTCACTCATATTGTGATCTGATAGTATATAAAAAATATTTGAGTAAAATGATAATCAATAATATTACATTTAACTATTATTTGGTAGCGGACTTGTTAACAGATACAAATGCATTTGAATGCACATTTTGGATGGTATGCAGTAGCCATGCACATTCAAAAGCAGTCGTTACATTTTCAGTGCATTTGATTGCATAAAACAAACATTTACATTAAAAAATTTCTATTCGTGCAATAGCTAAAAAAAAATTATCCAGACTCAACAGAGAGCATGTATTTGAATGCAACCCCGAAACATTTTATATTTCAAACGCCAAAATTCATCATTAATAAAATCAACATTCACATTGTATGAATTGTAAATACAGTTACAAAACATGCTTTTTGTCAGACTTTGAAAAAGTGCCCTGTAGTTAACAAACTCCTCAGCAGATTTTAGAATCATTGTCTGACCTGTAAATCCACTTTCTAAGTAAGACCGTGGTGTATATAGTTGTATTACATTGACTGATGCTTATATTAGAACAAGTAGCTTTGCTAATATAATTATGATGCATATATAATGTATTTGAATGTGAATGTGATCCTGGAAAATGGTATTGACATGCATTTGATAACAAGCCTGTTTTATAGTTGAATTATATTCACTGGCAGTTTTAAAGCTGTGTAAGGCGTTCTTGTCACACAGTTGACAAGTCAGACATTATTCACCAATAAATCAAAATTAATGAAGTTCGAGCCAACAAATTAACACAGAACAACATGCTAGCAATAGTGCAGCCCCTCTATGGTGAATTACTTTCACCCAATCTGCAAACGTCAAACTAATACACCTCTGCTGTTGACATAGCATTATGTGCCACATTTCATCTTATTACCTTGTCAAGATTGTTTCCATCGACAGTCCATGACTCATTGTCATGGACTGTTTTGTTGAGTCAATATGCTGCACACAAATTAATTTATCCCTGCAGCTCAGTTCAACTGGGAGAGATACATTTCCAGTCAAAGCATCATCTCAGTGTTAATGACAGCATCCTTGTTGGCGTGGATGTTCTTCATAGTTAAAAAGGTAATAGAACTACAGGGCACAAAACAGCACTAGTAGAGGAACAGTGCAGGTTGGATATGAGAAAGAACTTGTTCTCACAGAGAACAATAAATTAATGGAAAGTTTTCTATTGACTGTGTTAAGGCAAGGCTTTAGCCTAAACGCATCACCATCTCCCTCACTTCAAACCCTAGAAATCGGACTAAACGGCATCATAAAACAATTTGAAGCTTTAAACTCCAACAAAGCACCTGCCAAAATACTGAAGGAAACTGCTAAAAAGATATCCCCCATAATATCGCACATTTTTAGACAGATGTCAGAATAAACCTGCACAACTTGTGTAAAGGAGACTTTGAAGTGAGAAGCATTGGTTTGTGAACAGTTATAGCTAACCACTAACAGAGGTTTTACTACATTCATTCACCCACAGAATGAGTAATTTCATGGGTTGGCTGGCTGGTTGTTTTGTTTAATACGTTGATGAAGAACTCATTGATGAATATATTGATTATTGTAATGTTGGATTATTAAACAAATTGTCCATAGGGTTTTCTCATCCATTACATTTCTTGATCAATTAATTGGTCAGGTGACCATTGATTTAATATGTCATTGGTTAAGTTCCAATATAACAGTTTTCTTGATGTGTTTGTGTGACAGGTGTGTCACAGCTCAAGTGTTTGTGTTTGTGTGACAGATGTTTCTCTACTTAAGTGTTTACGTGACAGGTGTGTCACAGCTCAAGTGTTTGTATGACAAGTATGTCACAGCTGAAGTGTTTGTGTGACAGATGTGTCACAACTCAAGTGTTTGTGTGACAGGTGTGTCACAGCTCAAGTGTTTTGTGTTTGTGTGACAGATGTGTCACAACTCAAGTGTTTGTGTGACAGGTGTCACAGCTCAAGTGTTTTGTGTTTGTGTGACAGGTGTGTCACAACTAATGTGTATGTGTTTGTGTGACAGGTGTGTCACAGCTAATGTGTATGTGCTTATGTGATAGGTGTGTCACAACCCAAGAAGCCAGGCAGAAGGCAGCGGGCTACATATGCACCAATCATTAGTAGCTCAGCTATATACGGTGTCTCTAGCACCAACGAAACGTTTGTCAACACACCACCACGCATAACATCTGAATCAATCAATCTGTATCAATTCAAACTATCAGCAGAAGATTCAGATGATAAAAACCTCTCATTCCTGTCTAATGAGACTGCGCCAGCATCGATGGGCAATGTGAGCTTAGCTCTTGATGGTATGTTGACTTGTACTCCGTGTGCGGATGAGGAGCCAGCACTCTGTTGAAGGGAAATTGTTAGTCAACATAAGGAATACACCAGATTATCCAACTCTTCAGATGTTTGAGAGGGGATGTGATGTCTTTCCCATCATCTGTCACCATGGTAACAATGCCGGAAAACAGTGGGAAGAATTCAGCTTCCCCATATATGGTTTACATCCTTCCTGCTTATGATCCTGACTACACGGATGATGTATCACTGAAGTTTGATCCACCTGAACATGGTAATCTGACACTGTACCACCAAGTAAAGATTATCAACCTCATTGAACAAGATTGCTCACAGCCTTGGGATATAAGGCGTCCTCTGTGGGATAAACTCACCAGACTATTTTCTGATTCGGTCACTATACCGGAGGTGTCACTGCCAAACCCATGTGGCACGGATTTTGTGACGTGCAAGCTAGCCTGGGTTGTCACAATGTTCAAATACAGGCCGTTTGAAGGATACTTTGGTGAAGATGTCATTAAGGTAAGGCAAATCTTGAGATGTTCCATGAATTCTTGAAAATTGTACAAACTTGTCAAAAGTTACAGTTACTTGCATCAATGTAATGTTGAGTAACAATGACCAATCATAAGTGCTGGACTTTATGTGGTCTGACTAACTATTTACGGTTATACCATCCTGTTTTATGTAGTACGACTAACTGGTTATGGTTTATGCCATCCTGTTTTATGTAGTCCTACTAACTGGTTACGGTTTATGCCATCCTGTTTTATGTAGTCCTACTAACTGGTTACGGTTTATGCCATTCTGTTTTATGTGGTCCTATTAACTGGTTACTGTTTATGACATTCTGTTTTATGTGGTCTTACTGACTGGTTACGGTTTATGCCATCCTGTTTTATGTGGTCCTACTAACTAGTTACGATTTATGCCATCCTGTTTTATGTGGTCCTATTAACTGGTTACGGTTCATGCCATCCTGTTTTATGTGGTCCTACTAACTGGTTACGGTTGATGTCATCCTATTTTATGTGGTCCTACTAACTGGTTACGGTTTATGCCATCCTGTTTTGTGGTCCTACTAACTGGTTATGGTTGATGCCATCCTGTTTATGTGGTCCTACTAACTGGTTACGGTTGATGCCATCCTGTTTTATGTGGTCCTACTAACTGGTTACGGTTTATGTCATCCTGTTTTATGTGGTCCTATTAACTGGTTACTGTTTATGACATTCTGTTTTATGTGGTCCTACTGACTGGTTACGGTTTATGCCATCCTGTTTTATGTGGTCCTACTAACTGGTTACGATTTATGCCATCCTGTTTTATGTGGTCCTACTAACTGGTTACGGTTTATGCCATCCTGTTTTATGTGGTCCTACTAACTGGTTACGGTTGGTGCCATCCTATTTTATGTGGTCCTACTAACTGGTTATGGTTGATGCCATCCTGTTTATGTGGTCCTACTAACTGGTTACGGTTGATGCCATCCTGTTTTATGTGGTCCTACTAACTGGTTACGGTTTATGTCATCCTGTTTTATGTGGTCCTACTAACTGGTTACGGTTGATGACATCCTGTTTTATGTAGTACGACTAACTGGTTATGGTTTATGCCATCCATTTTTATGTAGTACGACTAACTGGTTACGGTTTATGCCATCCTGTTTTATGTAGTACAACTAACTGGTTACGGTTGATGCCATCCTGTTTTATTTAGTCCTACTAACTAGTTACGGTTTATGCCATCCTGTTTTATGTGATCCTACTAATTGGTTACGGTTTATGCCATCCTGTTTTATGTGGTCCGACTAACTGGTTACGGTTTATGCCATCCTGTTTTATGTGGTCTGACTTGATGGTTATGGTTTATGCCATTCTGTTTTATGTGGTCCGACTAACTGGTTACGGTTGATTCCATCCTGTTTTTGTGGTCTGACTAACTCGTTACAGTTCATGGCATCCTGTTTTTTTGTGGTCTGACTAAATGTTTACAGTTGATGCCATGCTGTGTTTGTGGTCCGACTAGATCGTTATGGTTTATGCCATTCTGTTTTTTTCTCAAATATATCAAAGTAGATTTACCATCAGTTAATCATCACATGTAATGCATAATGTTGTACAAATGTGCACAACACAAAAATGTGCACAACAAATCTTATCCTTCGATCAATTCCATTGCACCTCCATTTTTCTGTCTGTGTGTGGTGTCTCCAGCCATCAGTCTGTGTGTGGTGTCTCCAACCATGTGTCTGTGTGTGGTGTCTCCAGCCATCAGTCTGTGTGTGGTGTCTCCAGCCATCAGTCTGTGTGTGGTGTCTCCAGCCATCAATCTGTGTGTAGTGTATCCAGCCATGTGTCTGTGTATGGTGTCTCCAGCCATCAATCTGTGTGTGGTGTCTCCAACCATGTGTCTGTGTGTGGTGTCTCCAGCCATCAGTCTGTGTGTGGTGTTTCCAGCCATCAATCTGTGTGTGGTGTCTCCAACCATGTGTCTGTGTGTGGTGTCTCCAGCCATCATTCTGTGTGATGTCTCCAGCCATCAGTCTGTGTGTGGTGTCTCCAGCCATGTATCTGTGTATGGTTATCCAACCATGTGTCTGTGTGTGGTGTCTCCAGCCATCAGTCTGTGTGTGGTGTCTCCAGCCATCAGCCTGTGTGTGGTGTCTCCAGCCATCAATCTGTGTGTAGTGTCTCCAGCCATGTGTCTGTGTATGGTGTCTCCAACCATGTGTCTGTGTGTGTGGTGTCTCCAGCCATCAGTCTGTGTGTGGTGTATCCAGCCATCAATCTGTGTGTGGTGTCTCCAACCATGTATCTGTGTGTGGTGTGTCTCCAGCCATCAGTCTGTGTGTGGTGTCTCCAGCCATCACTCTGTGTGGTGTCTCCAGCCATGTGTCTGTGTATGGTGTCTCCAACCTTGTGTCTGTGTGTGGTGTCTCCAGCCATCAGTATGTGTGTGGTGTCTCCAGCCATCAGTCTGTGTGTGGTGTCTCCAGCTATCAGTCTGTGTGTGGTGTCTCCAGCCATCAGTCTGTGTGTAGTGTCTCCAGCCATGTGTCTGTGTATGGTGTCTCCAACCATGTGTCTGTGTGTGGTGCCTCCAGCCATGTATATATGTGTGGTATTTCCAACCATGTGCCTGTGTGTGGTGTATCCAGCCATATATATGTGTGTGGTGCCTCCAACCATGTGTCTGTGTGTGGTGTCTCCAGCCATGTGTCTGTGTGTGGTGCCTCCAGCCATGGGTATCTGTGTGGTATTTCCAACCATGTGCCTGTGTGTGGTGTATCCAGCCATAAGTCTGTGTGTGGTGCCTCCAACCATGTGTCTGTGTGTGGTGTCTCCAGCCATGTGTATGTGTGGTGTCTCCAGCCATGTGTCTGTGTGTGGTGTCTCCAGCTATCTGTCTATGTGTGTTGTCTTCAGCCATCAGTCTGTGTGTGGTGTCTCCAGCCATCAGTCTGTGTGTGCTGTCTCCAGCCATCAGTTTGTGTGTGGTGTCTCCAGCCATCAGTCTGTGTGTGGTGTGCCCAGCCATGTGTCTGTGTGTGGTGTCTCCAGCCATCAGTCTGTGTGTTTAGTGTCTCCAACCATGTGTCTGTGTGTGGTGTCTCCAGCCATCAGTCTGGGTGTGGTGTCTCCAGCCATCAGTCTGTGTGTGGTGTCTCCAGCCATCAGTCTGTGTGTGGTGTCTCAAGCCATCAATCTGTGTGTAGTGTCTCCAGACATGTGTATGTGTATGGTGTCTCCAACCATGTGTCTGTGTGTGTGTGGTGCCTCCAGCCATGTGTATCTGTGTGGTATTTCCAACCATGTGCCTGTGTGTGGTGTATCCAGCCATATGTCTGTGTGTGGTGCCTCCAACCATGTGTCTGTGTGTGGTGCCTCCAGCCATGTGTGTCTGTGTGGTATTTCCAACCATATGCTTGTGTGTGGTGTATCCATCCATATGTCTGTGTGTGGTGCCTCCAACCATGTCTCTGTGTGTGGTGTATCCAGCCATATGTCTATGTGTGGTGCCTCCAACTATATGTCTGTGTGTGGTGTCTCTAACCATGTGTCTGAGTGTGGTGCCTCCAGCCATGTGTATCTGTGTGGTATTTCCAACCATGTGCCTGTGTGTGGTGTATCCAGCCATATGTCTGTGTATGGTGCCTCCAACCATGTGTCTGTGTGTGGTGTCTCCAGCCATGTGTATGTGTGGTGTCTCCAGCCATGTGTCTGTGTGTGGTGTCTCCAGCTATCTGTCTATGTGTGTTGTCTCCAGCCATCAGTTTGTGTGTGGTGTCTCCAGCCATCAATCTGTGTGTGGTGTCTCCAGCCATCAGTCTGTGTGTGGTGTGTCCAGCCATGTGTCTGTGTGTGGTGTCTCCAGCCATCAGTCTGTGTGTGTAGTGTCTCCAACCATGTGTCTGTGTATGGTGTCTCCAATCATGTGTCTGTGTGTGGTGCCTCCAGACATGTGTATCTATGTGGTGTCTCCAGCCATCAGCCTGTGTGTGGTGTCTCCAGCCATGTGTCTGTGTGTGGTGTCTCCAGCCATCAGTCTGTGTGTGTTGTCTCCAGCCATTAGTCTGTGTGTGGTGTCTCCAAACATGTGTCTGTGTGGTGCCTCCAACCGTGTGTCTATGTGTGGTGTCTCCAACCATGTGTCTGTGTATAGTGTCTCCAATCATGTGTCTCTGTGTGGTGTCTCCAACCATATATCTGTGTGTGGTGTCTCCAGCCATCAGTCTGTGTGTGGTATTTCCAACCATGTGCCTGTGTGTGGTGTATCCAGCCATAAGTATGTGTGTGGTGCCTCCAACCATGTGTCTGTGTGTGGTGTCTCCAGCCATGTGTCTGTGTGTGGTGCCTCCAGCCATGGGTATCTGTGTGGTATTTCCAACCATGTGCCTGTGTGTGGTGTATCCAGCCATAAGTCTGTGTGTGGTGCCTCCAACCATGTGTCTGTGTGTGGTGTCTCCAGCCATGTGTATATGTGGTGTCTCCAGCCATGTGTCTGTGTGTGGTGTCTCCAGCTATCTGTCTATGTGTGTTGTCTTCAGCCATCAGTCTGTGTGTGGTGTCTCCAGCCATCAGTCTGTGTGTGCTGTCTCCAGCCATCAGTTTGTGTGTGGTGTCTCCAGCCATCAGTCTGTGTGTGGTGTGCCCAGCCATGTGTCTGTGTGTGGTGTCTCCAGCCATCAGTCTGTGTGTTTAGTGTCTCCAACCATGTGTCTGTGTGTGGTGTCTCCAGCCATCAGTCTGGGTGTGGTGTCTCCAGCCATCAGTCTGTGTGTGGTGTCTCCAGCCATCAGTCTGTGTGTGGTGTCTCAAGCCATCAATCTGTGTGTAGTGTCTCCAGACATGTGTATGTGTATGGTGTCTCCAACCATGTGTCTGTGTGTGTGTGGTGCCTCCAGCCATGTGTATCTGTGTGGTATTTCCAACCATGTGCCTGTGTGTGGTGTATCCAGCCATATGTCTGTGTGTGGTGCCTCCAACCATGTGTCTGTGTGTGGTGCCTCCAGCCATGTGTGTCTGTGTGGTATTTCCAACCATATGCTTGTGTGTGGTGTATCCATCCATATGTCTGTGTGTGGTGCCTCCAACCATGTCTCTGTGTGTGGTGTATCCAGCCATATGTCTATGTGTGGTGCCTCCAACTATATGTCTGTGTGTGGTGTCTCTAACCATGTGTCTGAGTGTGGTGCCTCCAGCCATGTGTATCTGTGTGGTATTTCCAACCATGTGCCTGTGTGTGGTGTATCCAGCCATATGTCTGTGTATGGTGCCTCCAACCATGTGTCTGTGTGTGGTGTATCCAGCCATGTGTATGTGTGGTGTCTCCAGCCATGTGTCTGTGTGTGGTGTCTCCAGCTATCTGTCTATGTGTGTTGTCTCCAGCCATCAGTTTGTGTGTGGTGTCTCCAGCCATCAATCTGTGTGTGGTGTCTCCAGCCATCAGTCTGTGTGTGGTGTGTCCAGCCATGTGTCTGTGTGTGGTGTCTCCAGCCATCAGTCTGTGTGTGTAGTGTCTCCAACCATGTGTCTGTGTATGGTGTCTCCAATCATGTGTCTGTGTGTGGTGCCTCCAGACATGTGTATCTATGTGGTGTCTCCAGCCATCAGCCTGTGTGTGGTGTCTCCAGCCATGTGTCTGTGTGTGGTGTCTCCAGCCATCAGTCTGTGTGTGTTGTCTCCAGCCATTAGTCTGTGTGTGGTGTCTCCAAACATGTGTCTGTGTGGTGCCTCCAACCGTGTGTCTATGTGTGGTGTCTCCAACCATGTGTCTGTGTATAGTGTCTCCAATCATGTGTCTCTGTGTGGTGTCTCCAACCATATATCTGTGTGTGGTGTCTCCAGCCATCAGTCTGTGTGTGGTATTTCCAACCATGTGCCTGTGTGTGGTGTATCCAGCCATAAGTATGTGTGTGGTGCCTCCAACCATGTGTCTGTGTGTGGTGTCTCCAGCCATGTGTCTGTGTGTGGTGCCTCCAGCCATGTGTGTCTGTGTGGTATTTCCAACCATGTGCCTGTGTGTGGTGTATCCATCCATATGTCTGTGTGTGGTGCCTCCAACCATGTATCTCTGTATGGTGTATCCAGCCATATGTCTATGTGTGGTGCCTCCAACTATATGTCTGTGTGTGGTGTCTCTAACCATGTGTCTGAGTGTGGTGCCTCCAGCCATGTGTATCTGTGTGGTATTTCCAACCATGTGCCTGTGTGTGGTGTATCCAGCCATATGTCTGTGTATGGTGCCTCCAACCATGTGTCTGTGTGTGGTGTCTCCAGCCATGTGTATGTGTGGTGTCTTCAGCCATGTGTCTGTGTGTGGTGTCTCCAGCTATCTGTCTATGTGTGTTGTCTCCAGCCATCAGTTTGTGTGTGGTGTCTCCAGCCATCAGTCTGTGTGTGGTGTCTCCAGCCATCAGTCTGTGTGTGGTGTGTCCAGCCATGTGTCTGTGTGTGGTGTCTCCAGCCATCAGTCTGTGTGTGTAGTGTCTCCAACCATTTGTCTGTGTATGGTGTCTCCAATCATGTGTCTGTGTGTGGTGCCTCCAGACATGTGTATCTATGTGGTGTCTCCAGCCATCAGCCTGTGTGTGGTGTCTCCAGCCATGTGTCTGTGTGTGGTGTCTCCAGCCATCAGTCTGTGTGTGTTGTCTCCAGCCATCAGTCTGTGTGTGGTGTCTCCAAACATGTGTCTGTGTGGTGCCTCCAACCGTGTGTCTGTTTATAGTGTCTCCAATCATGTGTCTCTGTGTGGTGTCTCCAACCATATATCTGTGTGTGGTGTCTCCAGCCATCAGTCTGTGTGTGGTATTTCCAACCATGTGCCTGTGTGTGGTGTATCCAGCCATATGTCTGTGTGTGGTGCCTCCAACCATGTGTCTGTGTGTGGTGTCTCCAGCCATGTGTCTGTGTGTGGTGCCTCCAGCCATGTGTGTCTGTGTGGTATTTCCAACCATGTGCCTGTGTGTGGTGTATCCAGCCATATGTATGTGTGTGGTGCCTCCAACCATGTCTCTGTGTGTGGTGTATCCAGCCATATGTCTATGTGTGGTGCCTCCAACTATATGTATGTGTGTGGTGTCTCTAACCATGTGTCTGAGTGTGGTGCCTCCAGCCATGTGTATCTGTGTGGTATTTCCAACCATGTGCCTGTGTGTTGTGTATCCAGCCATATGTCTGTGTATGGTGCCTCCAACCATGTGTCTGTGTGTGGTGTCTCCAGCCATGTGTATGTGTGGTGTCTCCAGCTATCTGTCTATGTGTGTTGTCTCCAGCCATCAGTCTGTATGTGGTGTCTCCAGCCATCAGTCTGTGTGTGGTGTGTCCAGCCATGTGTCTGTGTGTGGTGTCTCTAGCCATCAGTCTGTGTGTGTAGTGTCTCCAGCCATGTGTCTGTGTATGGTGTCTCCAATCATGTGTCTGTGTGTGGTGCCTCCAGACATGTGTATCTATGTGGTGTCTCCAGCCATCAGCCTGTGTGTGGTGTCTCCAGCCATGTGTCTGTGTGTGGTGTCTCCAGCCACCAGTCTGTGTGTGTTGTCTCCAGCCATCAGTCTGTGTGTGGTGTCTCCAAACATGTGTCTGTGTGGTGCCTCCAACCGTGTGTCTATGTGTGGTGTCTCCAACCATGTGTCTGTGTATAGTGTCTCCAATCATGTGTCTCTGTGTGGTGTCTCCAACCATATATCTGTGTGTGGTGCCTCCAGCCATGTGTCTGTGTGTGGTGTCTCCAGCCATCAGTCTGTGTGGTGTCTCCAGCCATCAGTATGTGTGTGGTGTTTCCAACCATGTATCTGTGTGTGGTGTATCCAGCCATATGTATGTGTGTGATGCCTCCAACCATGTGTCTGTGTGGTGTATCCATCCATGTGTCTGTGTCTGGTGTATCCAGCCATGTGTCTGTGTCTGGTGTATCCATCCATGTGTCTGTGTCTGGTGTATCCATCCATGTGTCTGGTGTATCCAGCCATGTGTCTGTGTCTGGTGTATCCATCCATATGTCTGTGTCTGGTGTATCCATCCATGTGTCTGGTGTATCCAGCCATGTGTCTGTGTCTGGTGTATCCATCCATGTGTCTGTGTCTGGTGTATCCATCCATGTGTCTGTGTGTGGTGTCTCCAGCCATCAGTCTGTGTGGTGTCTCCAGCCATCAGTCTGTGTGTGGTGTCTCCAACCATGTGTCTGTGTGTGGTGTCTCCAGCCATCAGTCTGTGTGTGGTGTCTCCAGCCATCAGTCTGTGTGTGGTGTCTCCAGCCATCAATCTGTGTGTAGTGTATCCAGCCATGTGTCTGTGTGTGGTGTCTCCAGCCATCAGTCTGTGTGTGGTGTCTCCAGCCATCAATCTGTGTGTGGTGTCTCCAGCCATCAATCTGTGTGTGGTGTCTCCAACAATGTGTCTGTGTGTGGTGTCTCCAGCCATCAGTCTGTGTGTGGTGTCTCCAGCCATCAATCTGTGTGTAGTTTCTCCAGCCATGTGTATGTGTATGGTGTCTCCAACCATGTGTCTGTGTGTGTGTGGTGCCTCCAGCCATGTGTATCTGTGTGGTATTTCCAACCATGTGCCTGTGTGTGGTGTATCCAGCCATATGTCTGTGTGTGGTGCCTCCAACCATGTGTCTGTGTGTGGTGTCTCTAACCATGTGTCTGAGTGTGGTGCCTCCAACCATGTGTCTGTGTGTGGTGCCTCCAACCATGTGTCTGTGTGTGGTGTCTCTAACGATATGTCTGTGTGTGGTGTCTCCAACCATGTGTCTGTGTGTGGTGCCTCCAACCATGTGTCTGTGTATGGTGTCTCCAGCCATGTGTATGTGTGTGGTGCCTCCAGCCATGTGGATCTGTGTGGTATTTCCAACCATGTCTCTGTGTGTGGTGTATCCAGCCATATGTCTATGTGTGGTGCCTCCAACCATGTGTCTGTATGTGGTGTCTCCAGGCATGTGTATGTGTGGTGTCTCCAGCCATGTGTCTGTGTGTAGTGTCTCCAGCTATCTGTCTATGTGTGTTGTCTCCAGCCATCAGTTTGTGTGTGGTGTCTCCAGCCATCAGTCTTCGTGTGGTGTCTCCAGCCATCAGTCTGTGTGTGGTGTGTCCAGCCATGTGTCTGTGTGTGGTGTCTCCAGCCATCAGTCTGTGTGTGTAGTGTCTCCAACCATGTGTCTGTGTATGGTGTCTCCAATCATGTGTCTGGGTGTGGTGCCTCCAGACATGTGTATATATGTGGTGTCTCCAGACATCAGCCTGTGTGTGGTGTCTCCAGCCATGTGTCTGTGTGTGGTGTCTCCAGCCATCAGTCTGTGTGTGGTGTGTCCAGCCATGTGTCTGTGTGTAGTGTCTCCAACCATGTGTCTGTGTATGGTGTCTCCAATCATGTGTCTGGGTGTGGTGCCTCCAGACATGTGTATATATGTGGTGTCTCCAGACATCAGCCTGTGTGTGGTGTCTCCAGCCATGTGTATGTGTGTGGTGTCTCCAGCCATCAGTCTGTGTGTGTTGTCTCCAGTCATCAGTCTGTGTGTGGTGTCTCCAAACATGTGTCTGTGTGGTGCCTCCAACCGTGTGTCTATGTGTGTTGTCTCCAACCATGTGTCTGTGTATGGTGTCTCCAATCATGTGTCTCTGTGTGGTGTCTCCAACCATGTATCTGTGTGTGATGCCTCCATCCATATGTATGTGTGTGGTGCCTTCAGCCATGTGTATCTGTGTGGTGTGTCCAACCATGTGCCTGTGTGTGGTGCCTCCAGCCATGTATCTCTTTGTGGTGTTTCCAACCATGTATCTGTGTCTGGTGTATCCATCCATGTTTCTGTGTCTGGTGTATCCATCCATGTGTCTGGTGTATCCATCCATGTGTCTCTGTCTGGTGTATCCATCCATGTGTCTGTGTGTGGTGTATCCAGCCATCAGTCTGTGTGTGGTGTCTCCAACCATGTGTCTGTGTGTGGTGTCTCCAGCCATCAGTCTGTGTGTGGTGTCTCCAGCCATCAGTCTGTGTGTGGTGTCTCCAGCCATTAATCTGTGTGTAGTGTCTCCAGCCATGTGTCTGTGTATGGTGTCTCCAACCATGTGTCTGTGTGTGGTGTCTCCAGCCATCAGTCTGTGTGTGGTGTCTCCAGCCATCAATCTGTGTGTGGTGTCTCCAACAATGTGTCTGTGTGTGGTGTCTCCAGCCATCAGTCTGTGTGTGGTGTTTCCAGCCATCAGTCTGTGTGTGGTGTCTCCAGCCATGTGTCTGTGTATGGTGTCTCCAACCATGTGTCTGTGTGTGGTGTCTCCAGCCATCAGTCTGTGTGTGGTGTATCCAGCCATCAGTCTGTGTGTGGTGTCTCCAGCCATCAGTCTGTTTGTGGTGTCTCCAGCCATCAATCTGTGTGTAGTGTCTCCAGCCATGTGTCTGTGTATGGTGCCTCCAGCCATGTGTATCTGTGTGGTATTTCCAACCATGTGCCTGTGTGTGGTGTATCCAGCCATATGTATGTGTGTGGTGCCTCCAACCATGTGTCTGTGTGTGGTGTCTCCAGCCATATGTCTGTGTGTGGTGCCGCCAACTATATGTCTGTGTGTGGTGTCTCCAACCATGTGTCTGTGTGTGGTGCCTCCAGCCATGTGTATCTGTGTGGTATTTCCAACCATGTGCCTGTGTGTGGTGTATCCAGCCATATGTCTGTGTGTGGTACCTCCAACCATGTGTCTGTGTGTGGTTTCTCCAGCCATGTGTATGTGTGGTGTCTCCAGCCATGTGTCTGTGTGTGGTGTCTCCAGCTATCTGTCTATGTATCTTGTCTCCAGCCATCAGTCTGTGTGTGGTGTCTCCAGCCATCAGTCTGTGTGTGCTGTCTCTAACAATCAGTCTGTGGGTGGTGTCTCCAGCCATCAGTCTGTGTGTGGTGTCTCCAGCCATCAGTCTGTTTGTGGTGTCTCCAGCCATCAGTCTGTGTGTGGTGTCTCCAGCCATCAATCTGTGTGTAGTGTCTCCAGCCATGTGTATGTGTATGGTGTCTCCAACAATATGTCTGTGTGTGGTGTCTCCAGCCATCAGTCTGTGTGTGCTGTCTCTAGCAATCAGTCTGTGGGTGGTGTCTCCAGCCATCAGTCTGTGTGTGGTGTGTCCAGCCATGTGTCTGTGTGTGGTGTCTCCAGCCATCAGTCTGTGTGTGGTGTATCCATCCATGTGTCTGTGTGTGGTGTCTCCAGCCATCAGTCTGTGTGTGGTGTCTCCAACCATGTGTCTGTGTGTGGTGTCTCCAGCCATCAGTCTGTGTGTGGTGTCTCCAGCCATCAGTCTGTGTGTGGTGTCTCCAGCCATCAATCTGTGTGTAGTGTCTCCAGCCATGTGTCTGTGTATGGTGTCTCCAACCATGTGTCTGTGTGTGGTGTCTCCAGCCATCAGTATGTGTGTGGTGTCTCCAGCCATGTGTCTGTGTGTGGTGTCTCCAGCCATGTGTCTGTGTGTGGTGTCTCCAGCCATCAGTCTGTGTGTGTTGTCTCCAGCCATCAGTCTGTGTGTGGTGTCTCCAAACATGTGTCTGTGTGGTGCCTCCAACCGTGTGTCTATGTGTGGTGTCTCCAACCATGTGTCTGTGTATGGTGTCTCCAATCATGTGTCTCTGTGTGGTGTCTCCAACCATGTATCTGTGTGTGGTGCCTCCAGCCATATGTCTGTGTGTGGTGCCTCCAGCCATATGTCTGTGTGTGGTGCCTCCAGCCATGTGTATCTGTGTGGTGTGTCCAACCATGTGCCTGTGTGTGGTGCCTCCAGCCATGTATCTCTGTGTGGTGTTTCCAACCATGTATCTGTGTGTGGTGCCTCCAGCCATATGTCTGTGTGTGATGCATTCAACCATTTATCTGTGTGGTGTATCCAGCCATGTGTCTGTGTCTGGTGTATCCATCCATGTGTCTGGTGTATCCAGCCATATGTCTGTGTCTGGTGTATCAATCCATGTGTCTGTGTCTGGTGTATCCATCCATGTGTCTGTGTGGTGTCTCCAGCCATGTGTCTGTGTGAAGTGGTTTACAGAAGATATAATCATTCCCATGGCTGACGATCATGTGACCAGCGCCAGTGGCAGTAGTGGTGACGTCCAAGATAGATCTAGAATGTTTTTTGCTTTTAGATTTTATGGTGTGGCACATGTCTGGTAGGCTTGCATGATTAGCCCAAGATTTGGCTGTTTGGAGTATAACTACTTGAGACTGCCAATAGTCTAACAGTATACCAGGATTTTTTTAATGGCAATCGATAATCGGTGCATTGATGGAAAATATGTCATTAGCTGATTATATTAGGATGATTTACCCCAAAACCTCTCCTTGACTTTGGCAATAAATTGGAAATGTACAATGTAGATGTACTAGTGGGCCTAGAAGTATATTTTTTGGCATAGATCTAAAATTCCGCAGCATCTGTCAAATATCAGAATGATTGTGCAACAATTCAATTGCAATTTTTGCTACCAACTATTAAAAAAATTACACATATTTTGTCTCCAATCGCAGGCGGAAAGGGCAGGGAAATTAACATGGGTGAGATGACCCAAAATCTACAATTTTCAAGTTAACTGTTCAACATTTTCACACCTTATGGCATGCAGTTTTAGGGAGGGAGCTCGAGCCAGGTCAGACCCCCAGTATATCATAATTGTATAGCTTTGTGAATGCCCTGTAGCAACTGTGGTAGATTTATACCACCTGCAGACCAAAAATCAGACAGTGCCTGATATATAAAGCCAGAAGACAGTGGAAATGTGAGTGAAAACATCATTAATATTTGTATGGAATTGTGTCTGGTATGTCTGACTTCACCAGCATAATTATTAGTACTTTTATATACCATACAAGATGAATTTCTCCATCAAAAATAAGAAAATAAATCACAATTGTATTTCTCTCAGCATCATTACTACTTTATCTTTGTCGTGTAGTCTAGTCTGTATGTCAGCAAACATACATAATTATTATGAACTTTGTTTTTCCATAAATGATTATTCTACATTCCAGAGATTCAGACAGACATGGTGGTGACATGTGACACAGGGACACAGTACAGCTTGGATGATATCTCTGTCGACATTCAACTTGAGCCACCCTGTCTTATTTCCACACCCAAGAAGACTCCAGACGATGTCCCATTAGCTGAGCCACCATCACCCTCTCCCTCCACCTTGTCGTCACCAGTATAGCCATCCAGTGACTACAGAGCGTCTGCTGACGCATGTCTCGTTCGTGGCCACGTGACAAGAATATCCCTTTTTGTGGTAGAAGTATGGCAAGCTAGTCTTGTCATAAAAGTAGGAATAATAAAAATATGTTAAATATACGAGAAAAAACATTACACCCGTATATAATTCCTACAAATGTTGTTGTGGGCAATATTGTTTTTAGATAACTGAAAGTCCGTAGAACGGCTCTGAATTCAGAAAACGCAAACAAACTGTCAATTAATTTCAAAATTGTTGCCACCCATAAAATTCTGCGTTTGTGTATATTCACCCATTACAGACGGCTTTGACGAACGTCATCACGGCAGTCGATGTTCCTCCCATCTTGGGAAGACCTACAGAATTAATAGTTGTAAACATCCTTGTCAAAATAATTACCAACGCTATAGATTTTTATCCACGATTAACCTTTGTACGTAACAATGGTAAAGAAATTATTGTTCCATACTTTCGTCATGATAACTATCATAACATTGTTGGTTTTTAGGAAAGTTATCTTTTAAAATGTGGAAGTTATATTTTCTCATGAGGGTGTAACCCAATAGAATAATTAAAAGTTCTACGAACGGTCGTAATTTAAGACCACTTGTATTATTTGGGTTGCTTGTATTATAAGACATTATTAATTTTGTGACAACGGAAAGACACGATTTACGTACTGAGCTCCGTATTTCCCTTCTCCAATGTTTTTTTCGCTTCTGAGATAGTTGGTTTGTAGCTATGAAATAAACAAATGTCAATAACAGTATTGTCACATCTTTTAGATTAGCATTAATAGACGGGTTCGAGCGTACAGAATCAGCCGTGGTTTTCTCGGATGATTTCTGCAAAATGTTACAGTTAAAAAAAATTCGCTCAACAGTTTCGAGCCCACCCAAAAATATGTGCGTCTGCGTGTTTGTGCGTGCGTGCGTGCGTGCGTGCGTGCGTGCGTGCGTGCGTGCGTGCGTGCGTGCGTGCGTGTGTATAATTCCAAGATTCCACTACACCGTTCATCAGAAGTCATGCTTTTGCACGTTGTTTATTTTAGTATGCAGGCCTATGGTACGTTATACTAGTATCTTCATAAATAATTGTTACTTTTTTCCCCACTAAATTAATATGTCTCTATCTTTCTCTCTCTTCTGGGAAGAAATTGATAGCATGGTCCATATTTGGTACATCCACGTTATTAGACCATCACAAAAGCAAGTGACTCCAAGTGGAAAGCCAATAGTTATGTTTCACCTACCGCATATTTGTACGGTGTTCAGGACGAACTCTAAGAAGTCATCCAGCAACGCATCGCCGCCTGCCAAGAGGAATATGTACGCAAAAGTTCCATCCCCTGTGACGAAACTGATTATGGGATTATATAAAGGGCTAAGGATTGAAATACGGGCGAATGTGTAGCTACCGGTATACGTACACGTATATTTGTGATTGTTTGGGATATTACTCGGACCTTTAGAATTATATTATGTGCATTATGTTTATGAAATTGTATTAGTATATGGATCCATAAACATAGCAATCATTACGCGTTGTATGTTTTATCGGAGTATATTTAGATATATATTTATGCAGAACAACAACGCAAGTCAGGTGTAGATTGAAGTAGGCCAACTTAATGACATGTAGTTTTATTAATAATAATCGTGTAAACATCAATAATCAAGTGACAAATAACCACAGCAAGCATGCCGGCCCCAGACTGCTAATTTCACCTAATAGATATAACTCGACATCGTAATAAGTGTCAATCAATGGTAACAATATTATGACTACTAAATAAATCACTATAAGCTAATATGTTTATTTTACCATGTGGGTGGGGGTCACTCCGCCCTAATCACCCAACATTCGTGAAAAATTCATAAGGAAAATTATGGTAAAACAACAAACAATGTATAAAGGTTTTACATATCTAGACATTAGTCAACCAATAACTACTAACACATCAGACCGAGAGGTAGGGCCAAACAGCCACACAAATGTACTCGTAAAAAGTACCCGCACTAAAAACCCTGTGTACACAACCGAAAACTTAGTGGAGGGAAAAGCGTTAATGCAAAACCTCGTGTACCAAACTATAACGGGGAAAAGTGTCCAAAAAAAAATTCTAAAACTTTGTGAACTACCTCTCTGTCTTCAGTGTTTCACAGTGTATCCCTACATAATGCACCACTTGATTTATTAGATAGCAACTGGGTAACAACTGTTAACCCAATATTAGGGAGGGAGGGTGGGATTTTTCAAACGGAGCGGAATAAACCGAACAACAAAACTGATCTTGCAATAAAATCAACAAATTCAGCGATAAAGATTAATCAGTAACAATAGAAATAACGAAATATTTGCAGCGCAAAGGTCTCACAACGACACAAGGTAACTTGGAAATCGAGAGAGGCAGGCTCTAGGTCACGTGGTTGGTGTATCCAAATGGTTAGTTGTATTAACTCTTATAGGTGCGTCGGCCAAAACTGACATATTGTGCTTTATATAATTTTAAAATGTCAAATTGTAATATTCCTGCAAGATTTATTTTTGAATAGTAAATAAGAATACTAATAATAGTATAAACGTCTATGGCACCTATGTCCTCATGAACCTGAGCTCAGAGGCGCAACCAACCAGAATTATTAAACATTATCATGAACAAGGACGCGCAAAGGTCATCATCTCGTGTTACGACCGGTTGTGATGAGAGCACTAATTTTTTTAAGGGATGAGGTGGGGTCTCAAAAAGGCATAACAAAGCTTACTTTATGGATAGCGTGTTACTGTGACGTCTAAGCACGGACGTCATTGTAAAACACTACGTAACGTTCCCACGTGGACGTTATGGTAAAACGTTCCGAAATGTCCACGCACGGACGTCAATAATAATATAATAATAATAAAATTACTTCTTTGGCGCCAATATCCTCGGAAAATCCGAGCTGAGTGGCGCAACAAAACCAAAAGATTAAGCATTCTTATGATCATGTACAATGCAAAAAGTCATCAACCGATGGATGGAGGTGCCAAGAATCTATGGAGGATAGGCAATTTAAAAAAAATAGGTTATCAGGTTACTACGAAATGAAGCTCTATTTTTTGCTGATTTTACGCTGTCGGGAAGTGAACAGGAAAGCTCGAGTTCCAGCGTTTGTTTTAACTCTGTTAACAGAAAGTAAATCAGAATCAGACGACCGAAGCTGTATGGGCAGTCTTGCTGGAGTGAGCATTGAATGTAAATATGCAGGTTGGTTGAAAGGGCTTGATAGGTAATTGTACAGATCTGTAATATAATGCGATATCGCACAGGGAGCCAATGCAATGCTTTTAGAAGTGGCACTGAGCGTGAGAAACGAGGAGATCGTATAACTACCCTAGCCAAAAAATTGGACACGTTGAAGTTATGAAGGAGGGAATTACAATAATAGAATAAAATCTACTGCTCTGTTGCAATAGTTTTAGCGACAGAAAGTGTCAATGTAAAAAGATGACGTCAAATAAACGAAGAACATGAAGATGAAGAACATCATATAACCTTATAACCTTTCCAGTGAACAAGTGCTAATCATGGCGTTTGTAGGATCTCGCAAAATATAGGGAGGCCGGGGTGGGGGGCAAGCATTGTCACCCATTAGTTTACCATGTTACCGTATGGTGGAGCAACATGTGACATTGGGTAAAACGAAACTTTTAAGCCAAGGGGGTCGTGGCCGAATGCCCCCACAAATATGCGAATTTAGTAAATTGGGTCCAGTAACTTGAACTTTTAAAGTTTTCAAATTTCGACTTATTAAGTCGAAATTTCGATTTATTTTTTCCTTCTACACATGGCAGAAATACGCTTCCGTAGGTAAAACATTGAACTTCTGAGATAAGCTTAGTTGCTCATGTTTGTATTCTTTTCAGCTTGTCAGTGTTCTTATATTTTAGCCTCTGTGCTTGTGTGCAGCATTCGAATGAAAACATTCTCTTCAAAATGTGAGCAACTATGGCAGTATCAGAGTGGTTAAGTTAAGCTTAAGCAGAGCCTAAGTTAAGCTAGTCAGCTCGCATTGGGCTGTGGGCTTGTGTTTTGAAATACTTTCAGAAGGGTGCGATTCAAATGCTTAATTAAATGTCAGTTATCATGTCCCGTTCTCAAAATTAATTCAGAGGAATAGTATACATGTTTATGCCTTGTGCAAGGTAGTAGTGTAACAGGGTGCTCGGTAGTTTCTAAATGCTAAGCAAAATTATCCCCCTATGTACTGTATTTTAAAAAGACAACGCACTGCAATAATGCGCCTGTGCCATACTGAGGAATGGACACGCATGCGAAGAACACATTAATACATTAATCATTCGGTTCTTTTTGGTTCTTTTTAAACTTAGATACTGCATTTCGCAAAGATTATGAGGGAGTTTCAGTATGGTTTATATATGTAACGATTAAGCATTTAGGCAAGTTCAACTACTGTTATAAAATTTACAGGATAATGTTGGCCAAGTTCAGTGACTTTAACATTTCGGGATATGCTTTAACAAACGTTGCCTTTTCTTATAAGTTTGCTTTAAAAAATGCTCTATGGACGACTGTATCTTAGACATCTTATTTGCTGAACTAGCGCTGCTAGGGCATGGTTGCCGATCTGTCCGCTACGCGTGACGTGGTTGCCGATCTGTCCACCAGGCGCTCGACGGACTGTCTACTAACTACGAACCACTGACCTATATAATGATCATTTTATTATTATTATATATAGATCAGTACTACGAACAGAGCTAGCTCTGTCACGAACTACAAGTAAAGCTACGAATTGTGGGAAGTTAATATGCTTTGGCGACGCCTAAAATGTATGTGCGAATGATTTAAAATTACCGTTTATTAACGCAAAATGACATTCGCTGTGCCTGTGGACAACTACTCCCACATCCAACTACCACTTTCCTGATGGCGTGGCAGTCTGGGTGAAGACGCGGGTCTCCAACAATGGTTTGTTCTAATCTCATTCTAAAAGTATACAGGCAGTACGCACTTTAGTTTATGGACATGGTCTTCAATGTTGTGTTATTTTATTGACCATCCTTATAATATGGGGTTCCTTGACCTTGTGTCTAATATATTCTCAGTTATTATTGTAAACATTTGCAGCATCAAAAGTTTTTGTAACCAGATTGTAGTTTGCCGACATAATTACGAGTTGATTAAGTGAATGTCATGTTTCAGTTGACCTGAGGGCGATCGGCCACACAGGCAAACCAATTATAGTGGACAGATCTCCACCTATTCCAGGGCTTGTTTATGATGGTGACAACCTAAAAACGGATATCTCCTTCCAGTCATCTTCCTCCCGATACAGCGCCAACTGGAACGGGTTTGGAGACCCATATAGTGGATTGAGTATGTTTATAGAGTGGGAAAATATTCTCAAATTATGATTGTCTGTCCCCTTTTTGTTGCTCCCTGCAGCAGTGGGCAGAATGCTGATCTAAAATATGTTGGTTTATTCAAGCATAAACTGCACTGAAGCAGAAAGAAATTCTTAGCTGTTTATACAAGGTTTCAGTGTTTGCAAAATAGTTCGAAATTATCAATCAATCAGTTGGTAATTTATTTCTAACAACAGTACAAATTCATGATAAAAATTTGTTTGCAACATTTGGAATTTAGGTATAATTAATAGTTTATTGGAAAGAGTGTGAACAGAAGTCTAATACATACCTATGGTTCACTCAAAGTAGTATACTTATAGATATGTCACTGAGTAACTATTGTGATATAGATATAATGGTGTTTTCTATTATTACTGAACATTCTTCAGGGTAGTTGGTTTGCAAATCAGATAACTTTCATTTTACATGTCCAAGGTGTGTTTAATTTACCTGGTAGAGGCTTTCATCAAGGTATCACGTCGACTTCATCAGTACCGATGACGCTGAATGACGTCATGAATCATTTGTGTCATATAATGTTGTATCACTGTTCATGAAGACCCCGATCAAAGAAGCATGCAAAATCATCAGAAAAAGACTAGAGAATGACAAGGCACTAAAGAAGAGAATAAACTTAAATGTAGACAACATCATGGAGTTGTTGAAATTTGTCCTGGAGATGACATACTTCAGATTTGAAGGAGAAATTTACTAGCAGAAGTTTGGAGTAGCCATGGGCAGTCTGGTATTCCCCATTGTTGTGAACCTGTACATGGAGGACCTGGAGCAAAAAATAATAGCCACAGCACCGGTAGATTGCCAACCGAGAAACTGGAAACGATATGTGGTACATACAGGAAAGGCAAAGAAATTACAACAACACATGAACACTGTAGACCCCACGGGTAGCATAATTTTCCCATGGGAAGACGAAGAGAACAGCAGCATCCCCTTCTTGGATGCGAAGTTCACCAGAAAGGAAGATCTACAGTGTACAGGAAGAAGACGAACACTGACCAAAATCTGAATTTGCATCCTACCTCCCCAAACATCAGAACACCCATCAACAGAGATGAGGGCAATTACGAACTGCCTCACATGTACGATGATGTCATTCAGCATCATCGGTACTGATGAAGTCGACGTGATACGTTGATGAAAGCCTCAACTAGATAAATTAAACACACCTTGGATATGTAAATTGAAAGTTATCTGATTTTGTGTTTTTTATTGTTAATCAGTTCAAAAGTTGACTGCACTATGATTGGTTTTCTTTCAGCCAAATATGTACTCAACCTGGGGATGTCTGCTGGCTCAGATGACATTGTACCTTACACATGACTGTCATACGACAACACAAAGTTGTCTACTTTGTCAGTGTCACCGCAGTCAACTGTGGCCTCGTTAAAAGGAACGTGACATTGAACTCAGATGGCGGTAGGGTACAACTGTATGTACTTACAGGCATCAATGTGTCTATAACAATGGTTTATTAAATAAGTACAGCCAAGTCTAATGTGTTATTTATAGAACGTGTCACATTAAATCTCTTTCACAGAAGTTATTCTCCTGTCTTCATCATTCTGACACCACCCACATTTGTAGCAGTGTCTGTTGACATGATACCCCCAGCGAAGGGTGTTGTGAAAGATATATATATATATATAATGTTTATTCACACAGCAGAGCAAAAAACCAAGACAGCGTTATATGGCAGACTAAGTAGAATTTACTTAATTACTGTGTAGAACTGTTTAACTTAACGAAAAATGGCCGAAACGGGCGACTGCTACTCAGAACTATGAGATGTGTAAGTCAAATGCGATTTCGACCCAGAAAAAGAACAACCATTACTCGTTACAAGCATACCCCGTCTGTGCATCCGTTCTTTCCCACAGTTATTACCGTAAATTGGGAAATGTCAATACAGGTTATACCAGCGACTCTAAAAAGGGTTACAACAGTTAGTGTGTATTCACTACATACTGTTATAAATGTCTTAACTGCTGTCTTTTGCTTGTAACTGCAACTGAGTGTACTTTTGGTACTCATGACACCATTGGCCATTGTAGATGATGTTTTACTTTTCTATTTATAGATGTCATTTGTGCACATGGGCACCCTCTTGGGAGAATCTGAGGAACTAATTGATGGCTAGTTTGATGATCGTTCACAATGATGAAAATGGCACCCAGGCCTCATGTGGAACTGTGTATGGCGAGAATGACATCGGTGAATACTATGTTGGCCTAGGGACAGCAGAAGGTAAAGTTAGTTGTATATGCAATTTGGTTTCAAGCAGTTCGTACACTTAACTTATAAAATAATATAATATAATTTATGCGGGACAAAGCTACCTACATAAGAGTTAATGGCATGGAACCGTGGCTCGTTTGCTGAAGACAACAAAGTCAAATGTATGTTTGTATACCAGCTTTATAATAAGCCATATAGTAAAATGCAATACATTATGTATACATCATAAATACATTATGTATATACAAGATGAAAACAGTTGTGACCTAGTTTATATACTCAGCTTACAAAATAACAGTAAAGTTGGGGGAACCAACCACTGAACATATATCACACAAAGTTAGTAAACTGACCCAACCAGAAATCAAACAAACACTGGTGTAGATGGATAGGAGGGTGGGTAAAAACATTTCAAAATATCAAGAGCAACAAATAATATAAAAATAATATAAAAAGACCGAGACATGTACATTACAGTGCAAATCCTATAAAGAAAATGTTTTTTGTTCATGACTACCCTATTCCTTGCCAAGCAGTAAAAATAATCATTACTAATCTAGAGAACATGAGGTAAAATTAGTAAAGGATCAGTGTAGATTGGATATCAGGAAGTACTCGTTCTATCAGACAGCAATAAATGAATGGAACAAGTTGTCTATGTATTGTATAACTGCTAGCAGCGTGAATATGTTTAAAAACAAGGTTGACACATATCTCAGGAGGCCGGGTTACACATAGATAAAAAATGTTGGACTCTCGATAAGCCAATGGCTTCCTTGTCCACTTGCCTTCTGGGCCTTTGGCGTGGATGGAAAATCTTGTTAATCTAAGACAGTCAATATCTTTTATTATTATTTGCTCTGAATTAGGCATACAAATATGGCTGCTACATATTAGAAATGTAGTGAAATGTGACGGTAGCTAGACAATATGCAGGGCTTACTTTAGAGTGCTGATGCTAACTTCTAATTCTGCTATGTCGTAAGGAGCCAATTTGGGCTATAGTACACAAAGGGGTCAACGATATTAACAGTCACACAATCTGTAAAACATTTCAGCTGTACTCGGTTTTTGTTTGGTCTTTGAGAACGAAGAAATTTATGAGGAGGTATGGCCAGCACTGAGCCCTCAACTACTCTGAACATTAATTTTAAGTCGCCGATCTCGCTGTCCATACTTGAAATATGTGTTGAGGACTCTGTGTTGGATTCACTGTTGCACTGGCTTTAAGTATTTCTTTGTGGTAATGTCAATGTATGTTCAACATCATGCATAATGTTTTCTTCCTTAGCGTGGGATTCCAAACTTGCATTCTTTCAGTGAGGTAGTTCTGACAGTAAATCCCCGTCCCTCCCTCGCATCGTTACAGATGTATTGGCATTTCACAGCGTGGGACTGTCACAGCACGGTTACATTGACAAGTTATCCTTGGTTCTGACCAATGCCGCGACCATCTCTCCTGTTTACTATGTTGTATGACTGTAACCAGGTAAGTAGTCGTGGTGGGGGTTGTGTGGCTGTACCCAGATAAGTAGTCGGGTGGGGGTGGGTGGCTGTACCCAGGTAAATAGTCGTGGTGGAGGTTGGGTGGTTATACCCAGGTATGGAGACGTGGTGGGGGTTGGGTGGCTGTACCCAGGTAAGTAGTCATGGTGGGGGTTGTGTGGCTGTACCCAGATAAGTAGTCGGGTGGGGGTGGGTGGCTGTACCCAGGTAAGTAGTCCTGGTGGAGGTTGGGTGGTTATACCCAGGTATGGAGACGTGGTGGGGGTTGGGTGGCTGTACCCAGGTAAGTAATCATGGTGGGGGTTGTGTGGCTGTACCCAGATAAGTAGTCGGGTGGGGGTGGGTGGCTGTACCCAGGTAAGTAGTCCTGGTGGAGGTTGGGTGGTTATACCCAGGTATGGAGACGTGGTGGGGGTTGTGTGGCTGTACCCAGATAAGTAGTCAGGTGGGGGTGAGTGACCTTTTATATGTATCTGCTGTCAATTTAACACAAGATAGTTTGTTACTAAATTAAACTAATTTTTTGTAGTGTTTATTGATAATTAATAAATGTTGTCCCAAACATATTTCACTTACTTGTGTACTCTGTGGTTGTTAGGGAGGACTTATGATTGAGTTGCCTGACACATAAGTCACTTCTGTAAACACTGCAGTTGACACTGATACAAACACAACTCGGCAGGAAGCAGGTGAGTTATTTTCTTCAACATTTATAAATTATACTAATCATGTTGATGCACTAAGGGCATGGTTGTTCTTGGTTGACAGGGTTGATGCCTGATTTTACTTTGCTTCATGTTCAGATTTCTGTTATATTACACACAATGCTGCTCCTATTGCCACTTTTAATTAGTCAGAGCACAGCTTTACCAACATGTAAACAATAGACACCCAGACAACTGCTGACTTACACATAGTCTAACAATGTGTTGACCTTAAGGTGGAGCTAATTCCCCTTGTCTTAGAACTGTTATTTGGACAACTTACTCTTGTGTGTTGTTCTTCATTAGCTGCATCTTTCACTAGAATAGACGTCATTTACCAGCGAGCTTTGACACAGGTGGCAACCATTTGAGGACCCTGAAACTGAGGTCACAAGGTACTTCACATATATATGTAACGCACAAACATATAGGCAGCTAGAATAACAGGTTTGGTAAGATAATGAGTTTTGCATGTCACTGTTTATGATTGTGCTTAATGATTCTGATTTGTTGCGGCTCTGAGCTCTGGTTCCTGAGGATATAGGCACTATAGAAGTTAATCATTATTATATTAGTTAAACCATTGCACTTTCAATCTATAGGACCGGGGGTTGAATCCTCTTGATGCCATTTGAAGCCTGGTTAATTTGGTTCACTCCTCAATGTCCCAGTTCACACAGTGGTATACATGAGTACCTGGCCCCTGTTACTAAGGGATCAACCTGTGACACACACTGGCAGCATACTTCCAAGGGAATTGTAAATTCTTATCTTTTTAAACCAATGAAACTAGGATTAACCATCAGTTATATGGGTAAAAAATAGGATTTATTATTTTTTTATTTAATGGTATGTCAAAACATTCATATGTCCAGATTCTTGTGCGAAGTGTCTGTACATATTTGCAGATACTTTCAGTAACCATACGGGTCAATCCATCAATATCGTATACTTGAGTGTTTATTATTCCTCTTGCCTCCAACAGATACCAAGTAGCTCTTGGCTCCACACCAGGTGGAACCCAGGTCCACCCATTTGAGGGCATCTCTCCTAGGGCATTGTCTGCCCTCATCCTTAATGTTCACCTGTCATGTCAACGGAGGGTGTTTGCCACTGTGAAGGGGTACAATGCAGCAGGATTTACCAGCACCGCAACCTCAAATGGCATCTACTTGAGTCGCATCAGCGCCGACCTTGAACCACTTGGCACCTCCTACGTGTATGATGCAGTGACGTCAACACAGACAAGTAAGTGATGCATTTCTACTGAAATCATGTCATGTTGTGATTACTACTTCAGATTTTCAATACGTGCAATTTCGATAATTTTACCAATAGAACATTTTACTTACTGAGGCACAAACAACACGACTTTTCAATCAAATCAAATTTAAATTGCTAAACTGATTGCAAAAACTGTTTAATGAATTCACTTTTCACCAGTGTTTTTCATAGCTTCAGTGCAGATAGATATGTGACATATATTCAAATCTGGTTAAGTAATGACAAACATTATTAACCTATTAGACCCAGCACATTGAATTAAGCGTGTGCTGCTTTTCCCCGTGCAACTGAGGCAGATTTAGAAAATTATGGGTGCTTGTAGTTTTTAAGCTGTAGCTTCAAATGTATTGATATCTTATAATTGCAAGTTGTGTTTATTTTGAAGCAAATTGAATTATTTATGCAATGGTGTAAATGTGGTGTATATAAGCCTGTTATACGTTGTCATTCTGAGGTGTGGAACTTCAGAAATAAATTTTGTGAACAAATATCAAGAGTGAAGTTTGACATGATAGTCATATTTTATTACAATAACATCACCAACTGCTGGTTCCACACAAGGAAATGTTCTTCCTATGCATGGTACTGCACAAAGAATTTTTGCACAAATGCACATTGCATGTCAGACATCCAAAACATGTCTCAATCGCACGTCCACATGGCCGTTTCACTCCGTTTCCGCGACACAACTGACAAGTTCATTTTGATGACAATGAGGTGTTGGAGTTCTTATCAGGGATGTCATCACTACTATTACTTGCCACCTGAAACATACAAACAGCTACAGTAATAAAAACAGAATAAGAATAAAAAAATTTATGCATTTGTCACATGTCACATCAAACACATCAATGTCAAATTATAATTTTTACAAGCAGCCAATAATTACATGACTTTTTTAAAGTTTACTAATATCTGAAATATAGATAAATATAATTTATCACATATGCTATGAACGATTGCAGCCATTTGTTTATTGCGGTGTCAACCCAACAAGTGCTGAGGTTATCGCCTATGTTTTCCCGCCACTCATGCCACCACCCCTACTGGCTAGATGATAATTACCATATATACAAGTTGGGTTGTGATTGGATTCAATCGTTTGTCTTGCAGCTGGCAAGGAGAGCCAGGGTTCAATTTCTACGGTAAACAGTGAGCATCCGTAGATTTCGCAACAGCACTGATCATCGTCAAATTTATTGTTCTTCTCAGATGGATGTGGCGGTAACTGCCACATCCATCTCAGAAAAACTTTCATCTGAAGATTCACCCCTAAAATTGCGCAAACTTCATCTGCAATGAACGCATCTGTTCTACGAGAAACGGCCATTTTTAAAGCCCAACAGTGCTCGACTTCAAACGCGATTATCTTCGAAACTTTCAATACAACCATTATGTTAATTTTACCCACAATTCATAGCTAATATATGTAGAATTCCACTAGTTTTAGTTTCATATCAATCCACCCGATGATGCCACCTCCACAGCCTTTTCCGCAGCGGGCGCTTGCGGGTGCCGCAGGGTCTAATGGGTTAAGAGAAATGGGAAACTGAAATACCTCTTAATTTTAATAAGTTGGTTTTTACCTGTAACCATTAGTGGGCAAATGACCATGCTAGCTACCTTTGGTTGCAGGGAGTTCCAGGACCACAATGACAGACTGTCGGCCCATTGGGACACCAGTGGACATCCGTGTCCCAGAGAGAAGTTTGAGTGGACAATTCACAAGTTTGACGGCACTGTTGTCCTCAACATCACCCGACTACCAGCAGGTATGTGTGCAGAGATGTCACACACAAGTAATTTAATTCAGGAATTTATAATTTTAAAACCGTCAGTAGATTAATTAACAGTAGATTTTCACAGACTTGTTCCTTTATATGCATCACCAGAATCGTTAAAGTAAGTATTGTTTCATGGGAGTTGTTGTAGTCTAATACAAGGCTAATGCATATATATGCATTAGAACTGTATTACAAGAATATATAAACTTATTGTATCATATATATATATATATGTATATATATATATATGCATCTAATC
This sequence comes from Lamellibrachia columna, assembly GCA_963662155.1. NCBI lineage: Eukaryota > Metazoa > Annelida > Polychaeta > Sabellida > Siboglinidae > Lamellibrachia > Lamellibrachia columna. The sequence goes on along the minus strand of OY759273.1, from coordinate 28,485,909 downwards.
TTCTGTATTGAAACATTGACTACACACTTATTGTAATATATATATATATATATATATATATATATATATATATATATATATATATATATATATATATGCATCCAATTTTCTGTGTTGAAACATTGAGTACACACTTGTTAATTTTTCTGAAAACTTTCTTTTCTTCACACTGTAGATGCAAGACAGGCCGAGGCAGATGTGCTGGACCTGAAAGACGGAGAATCCTACTTTGTCATTCTGCGAGTGACCAACAAACTTGGCTTTGTCTACACTGTCCACTCTAATGGTGTCACAGTGAAGTTGGAACCACTGTTGCAAGGCAACGTCCGGGAAAGTGATGTTGTTGGGACTGACCTCAATTACCAGTCTTCTGTCACAAGTCTGTCAGCTAATTGGGATAGATTTGGTGAACCAAAGAATGATGACAGTGGTCCTGTGATTAGCAATAGGTGTTTCAAGTGTATAGTCAGGGTCTTTTGATTGATTATATTTTAACTAATCATTCACTATAAGTGTCACTATAAGAATACAAAATAGTTCTTTGACAGTGTTAAATTTAGGCATTTTCCATTTGTTCTGGCAGTGTAAGTTAAGTTGTCTGTCTCTTCAACGCACACGTCTGCATCCAAGCAATAATGTCCAGTCACAAGAGAGTCTGGTCATTTGAGGCAGGTTTACAATATAAATAAACTGTCCATGCAACATATATGTTTCCTGGTCAGGGTCCATTGAACATATACAAGAGACTATTGTATATATAGTCATGTACCCCATACAGCGCATTCTTTGTTCATTTGTATTGACATGTAAACAGGAAAACTGCAATTATCCAGTTTTGTGGAATCATATAGAATATAATTGTACAACATGTATGTAATAAGGTGTATTACAGAAGTGAGTCGTATTGATGCTACGATTATGGGACATCTCAAGATTGAGCACTACAAGGTGGGCGTCAGCACTGATCGTAGATTCCACATTACCAGGAACAACATCCGTCCTTTCATCAACGTTGGTCTCAATATGACATGGATGTTCACTGACTTGTATCTCATTGCACATACCTCCATCTACTATGTAACAGTGTGGGAATACAGTGAGTCATCCTCCATGTCCTCTAACTGCATCAAGGTCGGCTACGGCAGACATGTTGTTTCTGCTGGATCACTGGAGCTCTCCAAGTAAGTCGCTGTAGATGAGGCCACCTGGTAGATGAATGTTCAATGATCACTTGAATTACTTGAAACAAGCTGTATTATGTGAGAAAGTGAAAAGCTGTCTATTGACTGAACCATACCTTAAATCAGTGGTTCCCAAGGGGTACGCCAGAGTTTTACCAGGGGTTACACGGAGGGTTGGCTGAAGCTAAGATTCCGTGCAGTGGTGCAAAATGTTGTCAGTTTGTGTGGTCCATGAAGGAGAAACTGTGTTTCTGTAATACTATCAAATTCACACAAAACATATTCCTGTCAAGCAAACATTAAAAAAATCATGATCCAAGTCTATAAATTGCTATATTCGAAAGACCAACAGTTTTCCCTGTTAAGATACTTCTCATCTCAAATATTTGTAAGTTACGATAATTTCGCATCATTTCAATGGTTATTACCTAACTAGTAAGTTTGCGCCATAAAGTCCAATGCCCACAATACCAGGCTCTTGTGCCAAGAGTTCGAGCTCATTGGCTGTCACGGGGAACGTCATTGACTAGAGTGATGTCGCAAAAAAATTAGATCACCAAATTTTTATATGCTTTAACAAGGAGTAGCCTCAAAAATTAAATAAAAACTTGCAGCGAGGTACTCGAAGCTGGCACGCTTGAATAACATCGTTTTCCATGTGAACTCCATTTTTTTTTTTCTGGTCTGATGATGGCTGTTTCTCCCGGAAACATTCAGGGGGAGAATGAAGCTTTCATGATATGTCTAAATTGTGTCTGACCAAGGTGTGTTGTGTCAGCCTGGGGGCTGCTGGCATAGCATCCTGTACCCCACGAGAAGCTAAAGCATCTCCATTAGTAGCCACATATCTGATTGTGACATTGTCCTGTGCGAAACTGTGGCCTATCTGTTTGCCAATTTCATACTCCGAAATTGGATCCACTGCTCGTAGAGTTGCTGAACATCGCTCGTGGCCAGGGCATGTGACATTTTGACCTTGACTGCGAAGCATGGCTCCTACGTTGCACAGCTTATTCTCTATATGAAAACCTACAATCTGGTGTTGATCTGTCTGCCACTCTATGGCAGCTCCGATCGCTTGTGATGCAGCCTGCCCGACTCCGTAACTGTTATTATGTGCTGTTGCGCTATACCTCACATCCATGCTTATGTTGATCGGTGAATTTTCTGGCAGACCACGCAGAATGTTCATTTCTTTCGATTAATTCCCTTTTCTGCTTCAAATCATCCAATGTTGCCTGGGCAGTGATAGCGGCAACCCTGTCTGCATTTCTCTGCAATCCACATCGGCTTGGAGGGGGGGTGTTCGTTGCAGCCAGAATGTGATGCATCTTCGTGAGAAGAGAATTGCATTAGTAAAGCCTCGATTTGGACATGTATATTAATCACAATCAATGGCATTGCAGTATAATGACTTATGAGCAAGTTTTTGTTTACTTCAGCTAATTAGACACATGTGCCTACTATGAAGACCACCTGAAGTAGTAGGCCCTCTTGTGGCTTGGAGAAATCTTGGACAGGGCAGCATGCTATCTGATAATGTCTACTGGCTGGCTGGAGCTGATCCATCAGGCAAGTGCCTTTGTTATTGCTATTTTGCTAATTAGGTTGTATAATGTTATGCAATTGAACTAGTTGAGAAGTCTAGCTTTGAAGGAATTCACAGTTTAAGGTGAATCTTGTGTATATTTACAATGTGCTCACAGAACACATGCTGGCCTTTCTGAAACATTGTGTTAGGAATTCATACATGCTAGCTGAGAAAATGTGTACTTTCTAGAGTTGGTGGATTACAGGTTGTTACACACTGAAGTGGCTTTTCTGTGTGTGCATTGTCCAGTGGGGTGGTACTGCTCAAATGTGTCTAGAAAAAAAACATGATAAATGAAAAAAAAGTGGGCTAACCACCCAACATTCGTGAACAATTCATAATGAAAATTATGGAAATACAACACACAATGTATAAAGGTGTTACATATCTAGACATTAGTCAACCAATAACTACTAACACATCAGACCGAGAGGTAGGGCCAAACAGCCACACAAATGTACTCGTGAAAAGTACCCGCACTAAAAACCCTGTGTACACTACTGAAAACTTAGTGGAGGGAAAAGCGTTAATGCAAAACCTTGTGTACCAAACTATAACGGAAAAGCGTAAAAAAATTCAAAAACTTTGTGAACTACCTCTCTATCTTCAGTGTTTCACAGTGTATCCCTACTTAATGCACCACTTGATTTATTAGATAACAACTAGGTAACAACTGTTAACACAATATTAGGGAGGGAGGGTGGGATTTTTCAAACGGAGCGGAATAAACCGAACAACAAAACTGATCTTGCAATAAAATCAACAAATTCAGCGATAACGAATAATCAGTAACAATAGAAATTCGGAAATATTTGCAGCGCAAAGGTCTCACAACGACACAAGCTAACTTGGAAATTGAGAGAGGCAGGCTCTAGGTCACGTGGTTGGTGTATCCATACGCGTGAGCGAGTAATTAGGCCAATACTCTCTACCATAAAAGATCTAACCTCAAATCGCCTTCATTGCCTTGTCATCTCGCATAAAATCCTTTATGCGCCGCTGTCACATAAATTCATGTATGCACCAACACATGCACATACATATTACATACACACATGCACATACATACACACCAATGCATGCACATATATACGCACCAACACATGCACATACATATTACATACACACATGCACATATATACACACCAATGCATGCACGTATATATGCACCAACACATGCACATACATATACCCTAATACATGCACATATGTATATATATATATATATGCACCAACACATGCACATAAATATGCACCAACACATACATGTACACGCAACATTTGCACTTTTGAAGCTGAAAAGTGACAGTGAAGTTTCATGTCGGATATATGCGTCTGTGAATGCCACATGGTGCAATAATTGGAATGTTAGGAAAAGACTCCTAAATTGTTGTCTTCCTGGCACATTGATCACAATCAATACTACATCTTTGCTAAAATGCAGCTACTATTTTGTGCTTCTGATTTAACAACATTGCAATCAGTATTCTTGTTATTAATGTTGTGGTGACGCTTGAATATTATGTGCATGATTTGTGGAATTTGTCGTTTCAGTAACTTGTGGATCTTTGTGTCAAAATTCACAGAGTCTGATGCACAAGTTGTGCAAACAAGCACTGAAGGAGAAGGGAAAAGATGGGGCAGGTGCATCTCAATACCATTGACATATCTGTGTGCAGTGGTATGGACCCTAGCTTGTCATCTCTGGTTTCTTACAAAGTCTTCAACAACAGACGATAGTTTTATGCATTCAGTCGAGCTACCTTTGACTGATTTGAGGCAAAATCATCATAACTCAAATTTCCAGTGAAATGTCGATACATCACCTATTGATAGCCACAGCTGCGGTAAATGTCAAATTAAAGTAGACCAATGTGGGGAGTGCATTTTACATCCATCATTTTTATCCAAAATCGTTATTCGTCGTTTCTTCTGTACTTGTCTAAAAAATGTTGGGGGAATTGAAACAGGGCTGGATATGTCAACTAGAGCTTGGTCTACAGACAAATAACTGCTTTGTTGTACAACTTTATTATACAACTTTGTTATACAACTGATATTAATGAAAACTGTTTTCAGAACAACATCACCACCACCACCATCACCACCACCACCACCACAACAACAGAAACATGACGACGATCTACAGAAAGATGTACACTGACTTCCAGTGAAACGTGTAGTTGGAAACGTGGACGCACACAGCAACGATAGCCAAGATAGGTGAACGCAATGTTGACTTCTTATTGTCAGATTCATTCATTCATTTGGTGTTTACTTATTTCTTACACATTTCTAGAATTATGACATGAAATTCATGTGATTGTTTCTCATTTTATTGCACACGTTACAGTCTAGTGCCTGCAGTGACTGGAACCATGAAAACTGGGTTTGAAATACATGTTGTCTTGTTCACTAGGCCGCAAACCACTTCTAAACAACCTCGGTTTTGTGATATGCTCTAACTTAGCTCAGGGCTCATATATATATATATATATATATATAATATATATATTATATATATATATTATATATATATATATATATAGTTATATCATAATTAGTCATATTGATAAACCATATCACCATAAACTGAATTGAATTTGAAAGAGATTTTTTATTGTCATCACACATTTCGATGTTTGCAAATGCAGTTAAGTAAATGAGCATTATGAACAAGTGTTGTACGAATGTGGCAAATGTTTCTCACTGTCAAAAACAGTCAAACGTAATTCTCGATTGAACTTATTTGTGCTGCATTGTCCAACATACTTATATAATACAATATAAAACACTTCTATTGCGCTAAAATCCTTGGGAGACCCAAGCTCGGCAGCACACCAAAACAAAAGGGGTTAAGCAGTTCCAGTTGTAAACAGTTGGATTGGTATGCTGGGGAGCTATGGAGGATAAGCAAGTTTAAACAGGTGGGTTTTTAGTTAACGAAACGTTGTTATATTTCGTGAAAACACTAACAGGGAATGAGTTCCACAGAGTCGGTGCAGCAACTGAAAAAGCTCTAGTTCTGACATTTGTCTTAACATTGGGAACGTGAAGTAAATTAGAATCAGATGATTGAGACTGCTTGGGCTGGAGTGAAGAGTGAATGCAAATATGCTGGTTGCTTGGATGAAAGTGTTTGATAGGTAATGCAGATCTAATGGGATCTAATGCCATAATTTATTCAAAAGTGGTAATGAGTGAGAAAAATTAGGAGACCGGGTCACTACCCTTGCCAAACAATTCTGCACATGTTGAAGTCTGAAAATGTCCTTGAGAGCAATATTGTGATAAAGGGAATTGCAAATACAACAAAGTGAATACAACAAAGACACAATGTGGGCAGTTTGGATAGACATATTAATCCCCACACCTACATTTACTTCCCTACAATTCATTCAACAATGTTCCTATATTTTAATTACAATTCATATGTTTTCAAACAAAATCCTATATATTTCAATATATACTGACTATGGGTGGGGACCTGACTGTGGGTGGGGACCTGACTGTGGGGTAGTTTGAGTTACACCGTACCATACCCAGACAGATTTTGTGACACTTGAAAGTTGGCAGTTGCTAATTTGAATTAACTCAAGTCAGTAGATGGTGCCACCTGAAACAACACTATATTTTGTTAATATATCCGATTTTAAATGTTACACCAAAAGTGGACAGGCACACTGGAGTCTGTTCAGAAGAGATTGCTTGCTACCGAGTGAGACTGCTACTTTATTGATCTGTGTTCTGTCTGACTGTTGACATGCCCGTCATCTCACCTGTGCTGGTGTCTCTTGTCGACAGCTGTCTGAGTAATGGTCCCCACCACACCAACTCCCAGCGCGAGGCAATTCCCAATTCCCCAGACAAGTGGCACCACACAAGTCCTCTCACTACAGACGACTGTCAGAAGAACGGGTGCGTCTGTTTGTATTTTGTTTCATTGCTTTGAACAATGCCTCAGTTTTTACAGGTTCGTCAACCTTTGGCCAGTTGTATCCACTTAATGCCGTGCTTCCAGATTTCATCTCACTGCCTTCTACTTCTGAAGTTCAGGCTACTTTTAAGTTTACAGCCTTGTAATGGACACCTGTCTAACAAGGAGGCTTCCCATCCTAGTATTGTAAATCTGCCTTATACAGGGGTTTACTGTACATCCTCATGAACCAGAGGTGATATTGTTATAACCCCTGATGGCTCCACCATCCTCATGAACCAGGGGTGATATTGTTATAACTCTTGATGGCTCCACCATACTCGTGAACAAGGAGTGATATTATTATCACCGCTATCCGCGGTGATAACAATATCACCTCTTGTTCACCATCCTCATGAACCAGTGGTGATATTGTTATCATCACTGATGTATCCACCACCCTCATCATCTAGGGTTGATACTGTTATCACCCCTGGTGGATCCACCACCCTTGTGAACTAGGGTTGATGCTGTTATTGCCCCTGGTGGATCTACCACCGTCATCATCTAGGGTTGATGCCGTTATCACCCGTGGTGGATCCACCACCCTTGTGAACTAGGGTTGATGCTGTTATCACCCCTGGTGGATCTACCACCGTCATCATCTAGGGTTGATGCCGTTATCACCCGTGGTGGATCCACCACCCTCGTGAACTAGGGTTGATGCTGTTCACCCGATTTATCCACCCTAGCAAACATGGAATTGCAGCATGTGCATCAACAAATGTACTTTACCCTGGGTTCATGTGTACAGAAGCACCAGTGATCTGAGGATGCCTGAAACGTTTTTGTCTAAAGCTCACATCAGTGTTTATGTTTCTCTAGGTAGACTGAGGGGTCCAGCTCGTACAATCAGCCACCTGGACAGTACAGCGACTCTTGATGACCACCATCGGTCAGTGTCATTGCTGTCCTTCTGTCCCTTGTCAGACATTACCTGAGTGTTTCTCACCTGGCTCATGTCTTTGTTGATCTGTCGGCGACATGTCAAAGCTGTCCCAGTCAAAATGGCTTTCTTATCACCCCTGGTGGATCCACCACCCTCAAGAACCAGGGTTGACAATTTGTGCTTGTCATTTGTCATTTCCTGCCTCAAATGGAACATGGTGTGTAAATTTGTATTAGAAATTCCTTCACCACATTCAGGCTTATTGTACAAACTGCCTTGTTTAAATGAAAATATTTATTCATAAACCGACTCAAACTCAGCTAATGCAAATCCAGCATTGAAGACGTGTGGTTTTGTTTGTTTGCAAATTTGGCTAATTTTAGTTTTGTTGTTTCCTGTTCATTGGTGATTTCGGCCATTGTAATAAAAAATTCAAATGCAAACTTTTTAACATATATGTTTTCAATTGTTGTAGTTTGGCTAACTCACATAACTACCATCGACAACATTTTAATTAAACGTTTTCCATTCATGCCAAGTACCACAATGACAGAAACATGACTATGACTCTGACGCTGTGGCCCCTGCTCCTGGGCTATTGCTGTCAATACGACCGAGTACTGGGGCCATAGAAACAAACATAGTGGACAGTCACAGACCCCCCGGAGATGACTGTTGGGGGGATGACAGTCAGTGAATCTGGACTGCTGTCTGAGCTAATAGCAATAAATTTCTGTCGACATCACTATAACAACATTTTCACAAGACGAGCATCCAAGGCAACACTATGCATTGGCTTGTGGTAAAGGAAGGCTTATGAAAAGTCAAACATGTTTCCTGTTGTCATCAGATATGTCATGTAAACATGTTCCCACAGCTAGCGTATACACAGTCAGTAGACAATGGGTTATATTCAAGAGATTTAACAAGGCTGCATACAAAGCAAGGGAACAAACAAGACCAATGATTATTCACATATGTGTAACCAGCCCTTCACAATAAACACATTTACACAGATGATTCGTGAAAAGAAAACATTTGTATTTCAAATCACCAGCTATCATTCGTGCAGCATAACCACTTCTGCAACTGAGGCATGTATAAGTGTATTTTCCTCTTGCAACTCGTGAAATACTCATCGTCAAGTACTTTGACCAAGTACTCGCCACATCATGTGTATGTAACCTCTGGTTGTGTAGTATTTTTGCAGTCTGTGTACTGACAGTTGTTGATTGTTGTTGCAGGCTGTGTACCAACAGTTGATTGTTGTTGCTGGCTGTGTAATAATAGTTGTTGATTGTTGTTGCAGGCTGTGTGATAATAGTTGTTGATTGTTGTTGCAGACTGTGTAATAATAGTTGTTTAATAATAGTTGTTGTTGCCGGCTGTGTACCAACAGTTGTTGATTGTTGTTGCAGGCTGTGTGATAATATTTATTGATTGTTGTTGCAGACTGTGTAATAATAGTTGTTGTTGCCGGCTGTGTACTAACAGTTGTTGATTGTTATTGCAGACTGCGTAATAATAGTTGTTGATTGTTGTTGCAGGCTGTGTACTAAAAGTTGTTGATTGTTGTTACAGACTGTGTAATAATAGTTGTTGTTGCAGGCTGTGTACCAACAGTTGTTGATTATTGTTGCAGACTGTGTAATAATAGTTGTTGATTGTTGTTGCAGGCTGTGTACTAACAGTTGTTAATTGTTATTACAGGCTGTGTACCAACAGTTGTTGATTGTTATTGCAGACTATGAAATAATAGTTGTTGATTGCTGTTGCAGGCTGTGTACCAACAGTTGTCCGTTGTTGTTGCAGACTGTGCACTAACAGTTGTTGATTGTTGTTGCAGGCTGTGTACCAACAGTTGTTCGTTGTTGTTGCAGACTGTGTACTAACAGTTGTTGATTGTTATTGCAGACTGCGTAATAATAGTTGTTGATTGTTGTTGCAGGCTGTGTACTAAAAGTTGTTGATTGTTGTTACAGACTGTGTAATAATAGTTGTTGTTGCAGGCTGTGTACCAACAGTTGTTGATTATTGGTGCAGACTGTGTAATAATAGTTGTTGATTGTTGTTGCAGGCTGTGTACTAACAGTTGTTAATTGTTATTACAGGCTGTGTACCAACAGTTGTTGATTGTTATTGCAGACTATGAAATAATAGTTTTTGATTGCTGTTGCAGGCTGTGTACCAACAGTTGTCCGTTGTTGTTGCAGACTGTGCACTAACAGTTGTTGATTGTTGTTGCAGGCTGTGTACCAACAGTTGTTCGTTGTTGTTGCAGACTGTGTACTAACAGTTGTTGATTGTTATTGCAGACTGCGTAATAATAGTTGTTGATTGTTGTTGCAGGCTGTGTACTAAAAGTTGTTGATTGTTGTTACAGACTGTGTAATAATAGTTGTTGTTGCAGGCTGTGTACCAACAGTTGTTGATTATTGGTGCAGACTGTGTAATAATAGTTGTTGATTGTTGTTGCAGGCTGTGTACTAACAGTTGTTAATTGTTATTACAGGCTGTGTACCAACAGTTGTTGATTGTTATTGCAGACTATGAAATAATAGTTGTTGATTGCTGTTGCAGGCTGTGTACCAACAGTTGTCCGTTGTTGTTGCAGACTGTGCACTAACAGTTGTTGATTGTTGTTGCAGGCTGTGTACCAACAGTTGTTCGTTGTTGTTGCAGACTGTGTACTAACAGTTGTTGATTGTTATTGCAGACTGCGTAATAATAGTTGTTGATTGTTGTTGCAGGCTGTGTACTAAAAGTTGTTGATTGTTGTTACAGACTGTGTAATAATAGTTGTTGTTGCAGGCTGTGTACCAACAGTTGTTGATTATTGTTGCAGACTGTGTAATAATAGTTGTTGATTGTTGTTGCAGGCTGTGTACTAACAGTTGTTAATTGTTATTACAGGCTGTGTACCAACAGTTGTTGATTGTTATTGCAGACCATGAAATAATAGTTGTTGATTGCTGTTGCAGGCTGTGTACCAACAGTTGTCCGTTGTTGTTGCAGACTGTGCACTAACACTTGTTGATTGTTGTTGCAGGCTGTGTACCAACAGCTGTTGATTGTTGTTGCAGGCTGTTCGTTAACAGTTGTTGATAGTTGTAGACTGTGACCAACAGCTGTTGATTGTTGTTGTAGACTGTGCACCAACAGTTGTTGATTGTTGTTGCAGGCTGTGTACCAAGAGTTGTTGATTGTTGATGCAGGTATTCACATGGCAAGTGGAAACGATGGAGAGATGACCTGTACGAATTTTTACTGTACCGCACATACCATTCAAGGACGTGAAACAGGTTTTCACTGCTCTGCCGTCGCCACACATTTCCAGCAGGCAGCAGTCATATCAAGGTACACCAGTGCCAATGATGCCGCCGATACTGTTGCCATCTCCTTTGATCCAGCGACATAAGAACGCAGTGCTAGGTGTGCAGCAGTGCTGCCACCTGTTGGCTGCATTGTGCATGGGTCTGCGGATGTTTTTGTGTTCTTCCAAAAGGGGGGTGACAGCTGTTGCTGTCTTGCCAGGGCTGATGTTCAGGTCTAAGTCGGGACCGGAGCGATGTTTCCTACAGACTTAACACTAACAGGGAATGAGTTCTTCAGAGTCGGTGCAACTACTGAAAAGGCTAGTTCCGACTTTTGTCTTAACACTGGGAGCAAGAAGTAAATTAGAATTAGATTGTAAAAAAATTCTAGGCTGTCTTGCACGAGTGAACAGTGAATGCAAATATGTTGTTTGGATGAAAGTGTTCGATAGGTACTAGGTAATACGATATCGGACAGGGAGCCAATGCAAAGATTTGAAAAGTGGTACTGAGTGAGAAAAACGAAGAGATGGGTGATTTTGCACATGTTGAAGTTACAAGATGTGCTTGAGAGCACCAATATTGTGGTAAAGGGAATTGCACTAGTCAAGCCTACTGCTAACAAGAGCAAGTGCAATAATATTGGCAACAGAAAAAGACATAATGTACCGGCAAATACAGTGAAGACACAATGTGTACAGTTGGGATAGACATCCTCATGAACCAGGCGTGATATTATTATAACCCCTGATGTCTTTACCATCCTCATGAACCAGGGGCGATATTGTTATAACCCCTGATGTCTTTACCATCCTCATGAACCAGGGGTGATATTATTATAACCTCTGATGTCTTTACCATCCTCATGAACCAGGGGCGATATTGTTATAATCCCTGATGTCTTTACCATCCTCATGAACCAGGGGCGATATTGTTATAACCCATGATGACTTTACCATCCTCATGAACCAGGGGTGATATTATTGTAACCCCTGGTGGATCCACCACCCTTGTGAACCTGAGTTGACCCTAAATTTATTCCGATAAGACCCATTTATTGACTATAAATGGGTCGCTGGTTTAATGGCAGGTTTCCACATATCTGGCAATCAAACAGTATTGCTGTCATAGAACTGTACCCAATTGTGGCTGCCTTGGAATCCATTTAAACAGTCAACAAAGAATGTCCAGCTAATGTGTCTAGTACGTAGGATGGTGTTGGCTGCATTACTTTTAAATGTGTATTTTAAAGCCAAACACATCCCTGGGAAAACCAATGTCATCGCTCTGAAGTTATCTGGAAAACCAGACACTCGCTTACCTATGACCCCAAAGTTCACCATCAAATTATTGATGCCATCAACTTTACCGTGTCTTCAGCTTAGCTATATAATTTGCTGTGTAGAATGTTTATGTTGGCCGTCCATGTGTTTCTTTGTAAGGGAGATATTACTGTAGTCTCAGGCGATCAGGCTGATACCATTGTACAATTGGAGGATGTTGCAGTTTTTACTACTCGTCTTCATCCAGTCATATCTCATTTTGAACTTAATACTTCTGGTAGACCAGTTACTTTGTCTAAGCCACAGAGTGGTGATGCTTATTGCCCACTGTCAGTCCTTATGCAATGTCTCCTGATGTGTGGTAAAGCTAAAGGCCATGGTTGGCTTCTTCTAATGGTTCCCCTGTATCCAGGCAATGTTTATTGGCCACTGTCAGTCCTTATGCAATGTCTCCTGATGTGTGGTAAAGGTAAAGTCCCATGGTTGGCTTCTAATGGTTCCCCTGTATCCAGGCAATGTTTCTGCCAGCACTTGTGTAGAGCCCTGCAATGGGTAGGTTTGGACCCAACCTACTACAAGGGACACAGTTTTAGAATCGGTGCTGCTACCCCAGCAGTTGACAGGGGCACGAGTGATACCCAAATATAGTCCATGGGTAGATGGAAGCCTGTCTCATTTCGGTGCTACATCTGTATTGCCGTGCTCCAGATTAATATACCCTAATGTTATTGTCTTTGGTGTTGCATCAGGTAGTAGCTACAGCTAGTAGCTACAGCTAGCAGCTACAGCCACAGCTAGCAGCTACAGCTAGCAGCTACAGCTAGCAGCTACAGCTAGCAGCTACAGCTAGCTGCTACAGCTAGCAGCTACAGCTAGCAGCTACAACTAGCAGCTACAGCTAGCAGCTACAGCTAGTAGCTACACCTTGGCTAACTTATGATGCATCTACACAACTTTTAACACAACTGAGTGGGTCATTGTGTCAGATTTCAGTTATCACTGCCACTGGTACTGTACACTACTTTATAGAGCTGACATTTATTTTCTTTTGTGGATTTTAGGGCGCTTACAATTGGACTAGTAGATGTTAATTAATTCACTATTTAATTAGTCTGAACTTATTCCTGGCTGTTCTGTACTGTGTGTGTAGTTACTTGCTGGCCTGTGTGCTGATCTATATACTGTAGCGATAACACTTTTACTTTTGAGCTGGCTTTTTATATTTCTTTCATGTATAGTTACCTTTGGGACCCCCGTGTGGCTTGTATTCTCATGACTCATCAATGTGTGGTTTTATTTCTCATCATTCAATTAATAAATTACCTATACCAACAACAGTTTGTTGTAGTTTCTCGTAACAAACAAACTCAGGGTTTTGCCATTATGTAGCAACAGGATATAAATGTATATTTTTACTACGTTATAATATTTATAATTATTTGTGAGACATTATAGATTTACTTGTTCCTACTGTGAGTTGCAAAGGGTCTTGTCTTGTATTGTTACTGGCCAACACTCCTATGGAGTCAAACGGTCAGGGTTGGGTCTGAATGCTATTTAGTCATGTTTGTTTGGGGCTAGGTGTGTGAGTGCTTGCTTAAATTGCTGTGGTTCTGTGATGTTGACTATTGCGTCTGGTAATGAATTCCAATCTTTTATTGTTCGGGGAAAAAAAGAAAATTTGTAACAGTTTTTGCTCGCGTGTATAGTGTTGAAGGCTTTGCTATTTAGATGCCGTGAATGGCGTTTGGTGGGTTGGAGGAGGTTTGCAACAGGCAATGATAGATGACTGTGGATGGCTTTGTGGAATATGGTGAGCCGTCTGTTTATTCTTCTGGTTGTTAATAGTTCTATGTGTAATTTTTTTATCATTTCTGACACACACCCAGTTTCTCGGGATGTGTAGTTGTTGTGGCAAAAGCGAGCCGCCCGTCTTTGTACCATCTCTATTTTGTTAATGAGAACCTGGGTGTGGGGGTCCCATACGGATGATGAATATTCTAGGAGTGGGCGAACAAGGGTTGTGTAGGCGGTTGTTTTGATGTTTTGGGGGCATGAGTGGAGATTCCGTCTGATGAATGCAAGTGTGCGGTTAGCTGAGGCTGTGATCCGATGGATGTGTTTGTTCCAGGTGAGATCTTTGGTGATGCAGACTCCTAGATAGGGATGACTGTCAGTTTCTTGTAGTGTTGAATCTCCTAGTGTGTAACTGTAGTGTTTTACATGTCTTGCGTGTGTAATTCTCATGACGAAGCATTTTTGTGTATTGAAATGCATTTGCCAGTCATGTTCCCATTGTGCCAGCCGGTTTAGATCTTTCTGGAGTTCATGTGAGTCAGACTCATTTTTTATTTCTCTATAGAGGACACAGTCATCTGCAAACAGACGGACTGTGGAGTGAATATTGTCTGGTAGGTCATTGATGTATGTGAGGAAAAGTAACGGTCCCAGTACCGTGCCCTGGGGTACACCCGAAACAACGTTGGTCCAGGTCGAGTGTTCTCCGCCGACTACAACTCTTTGTTTGCGACGTTTAAGGAAGTTTGAGATCCAGGTGTGTGTATTATTGTGGATGCCATATCTGTTTAATTTATTTAGAAGCCGGTTGTGGGGGACGGTGTCAAATGCTTTTGAGAAGTCCATTATTATCATGTCAGTCTGGGATTTGTTATTTAAAGAATTAGCTAGATCGTGTGTGGTGAGTATTAATTGAGATTCTGTGGAGTGTTTTCTGCGGAAGCCATGTTGTCTATCTGTTAAGATTGCGTATTGGTCAAAGTGGTTCATGATGTTAGAGAATATAATGTGTTCGAGGATTTTGCAACATATCGATGTTAAGGAGATGGGACGATAATTTGATGCAAGGGACCGGTCTCCCTTCTTGAATATGGGGGTGATGTTGGCTCGTAACCAAGAGAGTGGGAGTTCCCCTGTGGTGAGTGATTTCTGGAAGATTAGACTGAGGGCTGGAGCCAATTCGTTGGCGGCAAGTTGGAGGATTTTGGCGGGCACCTCGTCGGGTCCTGTTGCCTTGTTTGGATTTAAGCCGTGAAGTAGTCTGAGTTGGGTATTCCCAACTTATTGGCATTCCTAAGACCCAGATCCCTTAATGTGGGCTATGAGTTGTAAACAAGTGAGTGGTGTTTACTGACCTTTCCGTGACCCCCCTCTGACTTCCACCAATGTGTTGTTCTAGAATGTCAACTTACTTGTGTAATGTCAACTCACTTGTGCAATGTCAACTCACTGGCTGTGAGTGTACCCTGTTGCTATGACAACAGGCACTCATGCATGGCATGATTGAAAGCCAAGAAATAGTTTGTGCTGTGTCTGTTTTTAGTTTTAATGACGTAGCAGTGTATGGATACGGACATACTATAATTCAGGTTGTGGCACCCCAGTCAAAAGTATTGCCTGGGAAAGACCATAAGTATGGAGTCTACACATGACTGATGTGGTTGGTTACATTTAATGAAAGCAATCAACACAATGACAGTAGTAAGTTGATTCATACATTTATTATGACTAATTATAACTTAGGTACATCAGTATATATACAAGTAACATTTGAGTCTAAAACATACAGTACATACACATAGAAACGCAGCCACAAACAACACATGCGCGTAGACAGACAGACATACACACACTGACAGACAAGCATGCATACAAACATGCACATGCAGTGAGTGAGAGAGAGAGAGTGTGAGAGAGAGAGAGAGAGAGAGTGGGGTGGGAGAGAAAGACAGACAGACAGACACACACTGACAGATGGACACCACTCACACAGACATGCATCCACCCATGCACACGCAGAAAGTGTGTGAGAGAGAGAGTGAGTGGGGTGGGAGAGAAAGACAGAGACAGATGGACACCATGCATCCACCCATGCACACACAGAGAGTGTGAGAAAGAGAGAGAGAGAGTGGGGTGGGAGAGAAAGACAGAGACAGACAGACACACACTGACAGATGGACACCACAAACACAGACATGCATCCACCCATGCACACGCAGAGAGTGTGAGAGAGAGAGAGAGAGTGGGGTGGGAGAGAAAGACAGAGACAGACAGACACACACTGACAGATGGACACCACGCACTCAGGCATGCATCCACCCATGCACACGCAGAGAGTGTGAGAGAGAGAGAGTGGGGTGGGAGAGAAAGACAGAGACAGACAGACACACACTGACAGATGGACACCACGCACACAGACATGCATCCACCCATGCACACGCAGAGAGTGTGAGAGAGAGAGAGAGAGAGAGAGAGAGGGGTGGGAGAGAAAGACAGAGACAGACAGACACACACTGACAGATGGACACCACGCACACAGGCATGCATCCACCCATGCACACGCAGAGAGTGAGAGAGAGAGAGAGAGAGTGGGGTGGGAGAGAAAGACAGAGACAGACAGACACACACTGACAGATGGACACCACGCACACAGGCATGCATCCACCCATGCACACGCAGAGTGAGAGAGAGAGAGAGAGAGAGAGAGTGGGGTGGGAGAGAAAGGCAGAGACAGACACACACTGACAGATGGACACCACGCACACAGGCATGCATCCACCCATGCACACGCAGAGAGTGTGAGAGAGAGTGAGAGAGAGAGAGAGAGTGAGAGAGAGAGAGAGAGAGTGGGGTGGGAGAGAAAGACAGAGACAGACAGACACACACTGACAGATGGACACCACGCACACAGACATGCATCCACCCATGCACACGCAGAGAGTGTGAGAGAGAGAGAGAGAGAGTGGGGTGGGAGAGAAAGACAGAGACAGACAGACACACACTGACAGATGGACACCACGCACACAGACATGCATCCACTCATGCACACGCAGAGAGAGTGAGAGAGAGAGTGAGAGAGAGAGAGTGGGGTGGGAGAGAAAGACAGAGACAGACAGACACACACTGACAGATGGACACCACGCACACAGACATGCATCCACCCATGCACACACAGAGAGAGACATATAGAGAGAGGAGGGAGATGTATAGAGGGGAAGATAGAAAAGACACCTAGAGGGCGGAGACAGACAGAGACGTATAGAGAGAGGTGGAGAGATGTATAGAGGGGGAGATACAAAGACACCTAGAGGGGGAGACGGACAGAGACATATAGAGAGGGGGAGATACAAAGACACCTAGAAGGAAGACAGACAGATATATAGAGAGAGGGAGATCTAGACAGACATAGAGAGAGAAACGTATAGAGGGGAAGATACAAAGACACCTAGAGGGGGAAGACAGAGACATATAGAGAGGGCGAGAGACGTATGGAGAGGGAGATACAAAGACACCTAGAGGGAGAGACATAGAGAGGGGGAGAGATAGACAGAGACATAGAGGGGGGGGGGAGATCTAGACAGACAGAGAGGGAGATAGACATATAGAGTGGAAGATACAAAGACATCTAGAGAGGGAGACAGACAGAGACATAGAGAGGGGGGAGATATGCACAGAGATATAGAGAGGTGGGAGAGACACATATACATAGAGGGGGAGATAGACAGAAACACAGACAGACAGACAGACACACACACACACACACACACACACACACACACACACGGAGTCGGATTGCAACTGTAATCCCGATAATGTTGCCA
Organism: Lamellibrachia columna; assembly: GCA_963662155.1. Taxonomy (NCBI): domain Eukaryota; kingdom Metazoa; phylum Annelida; class Polychaeta; order Sabellida; family Siboglinidae; genus Lamellibrachia; species Lamellibrachia columna. The sequence continues at coordinate 28,468,057 of OY759273.1, read as the reverse complement.
CTTAAACACTTTGGGATTAAAATTAATGTGATCAATGTAATCCTCGGAGCTGGATCGTAACTGAGCAAGAATCTTGGACGAAGTGTGCCGTGGAAACGGTTTGGATCCCAAACCGCTGTTGAAGGTTGTACTTGATGATGTCTCTGTGACGCGATGGGTTTTAATTGTGATTAATCACATATAGCAATATCTACATGTGCATCAAACTAATTAAACTTAGTGAGAGACAGCTGCATCATTAATCACGACTTCAGTGTTGACATCCGTATATCCAGTCTTAAGACATGTTATTGAAGTCACAACATTCACACAGCCTTAGCATTGCATGGATCATATATCAACATGGTTCATATATCAGCATGGGTCATATATCAACATGGGTCATATATCAACATTTAACAAGATTTGCCATCCAAGCCAAAAGTCCAGATGGCAAGTGGACAAGGAAGCCATTGGCTTATAGAGTCCAACAATGTTCATCTACTTATAACTCGCCCTCCTGAGATATGTGTCAACCTTGTTTTTAAACATATTCACGCTGCTAGCAGTTACACAATCCGTAGACAATTTGTTCCATTCATTTATTGTCCTCTGTGAGAACGAGTGCTAACCTTCTTGAGTGAGAAAAACATAGTTCTATCAATATTTTCATACCCATTCAATATCTGAAAAACTTCAATCTGATCTCCTCTTAACCTATTTGTTTCTAGAGTTGTTAAACCATATTCTTTCAGGTGTTCTTCATAACTAAGTTCTCTCAGTTCTGGAATCATTTTAGTTGCTCTCCTTTGTATGCGTTCAAGCGTATTTATATCCTTCTTACGATATGGTCTCCATGCTTGTATACAGTATTCTAAATGAGGTCTAACTATTGCTTTATAAAGTGGTATAATTAACTTTTTTCCCTTGTATGTTATGTTTCTTCTAATCAATCCAAGAATTTGATTACCCTTTGAAGCTGCAATACCACACTGCTCTGAAACTTTCATATCAGTGCTTATTGTAACTCCTAAGTCCTTTTCTTTTACAGTAGTACCCAGAACAGTATCTCCCATTTTATAGTTTACATTCAAGTTCCCATGTCCTGTATGTAGGCATTTACATTTCCCAAAATTGAACAACATCTGCCATTTCTCAGACCATTTCACTAATCTGTCCAGATCATTTTGTAAATGTTGTTTATCACCATCAGTATTAACCTTTCTAAACAGTTTTGTGTCATCGCAAATTTCAGTACGTTACATGTTATACTGTCGTCCAAGTCATTGATATATATTAAGAATAATATAGGTCCTAATACTGATCCTTGAGGTACCCCACTCAAAACCGATTTCCAATTTGAAACTTCTCCATCTACTACAACTCGTTGTCTTCTGTCAGTCAGCCATTGTTCTATCCAGTCAGTTATGCTATCCCCGATACCATGGGCTTTTAATTTAAGTAGTCATCTTTGATGTGGCACTTTGTCAAAAGCTTTCTGAAAATCTAAGTAGATAATATCTACTGGTGATCCCACGTCTATCCACTTAGTGATTTCTTCCAAAAAAATAACATTTGTTAAGCATGACCTCGCTTTAAGGAATCCATGTTGAGATGAATTTAATAATTTATGCTTAATGAGGAAGTCCACCATATGGTGTTTAATTAACCTTTCTAATAATTTACAAATCACTGACGTTAAACTCACTGGTATGTAATTCTCTGACTTATTTCTCGAACCCTTTTTAAATAATGGTATGATGTTTGCTTCTTTCCATTCAAACGGAACAACTCCCTCTTTTAATGACAAGTTGAATACTCTTGCAAGTGGTATACTGATTTGTTCTACTGTTTCCATTAGTAATTTTGGAGGAATCCCATCCACTCCCGGTGATTTTTTATCCTTCATTGCCTTTATTTTCTTAGCTCCCAATTCTGGAGTTACAACTAACGGACCTAAATAGTCAGATTTAACCCCCTGAAATTTAGCATCAGCAACTGGTAATGAACTAATATCTTCTTTGGTAAACACTGAAATGAAGTAACCATTTAGGTCTTCCGCCATTAAAAACCCCTGTGATACTATATTTCCAGCACTGTCTTCTAGAGGTCCAACCTTGTCTTGTACGTTTTGTTTACTGGGGCCGGCATGCTTGCTGAGATTATTGGATGTATCTTATTTTGATGGTGTATGCTTGCCTAATTTCATGCTCCTTAACTAATAAATCTAAATGTCATTCTTTGGTCTATTTCAATCTACGCTGGACTTGTGTTGTTATTTTGCATAAAAACTCTTGCTGTTCATTTTTTATAGTTACTAGTTTTTGCTCATAGCTTCTTTTAGATTGTCTGATTTCAGTTGTAGCTGCATTAAGTGCCTCTTTGTAATTTGCATAGTCTTCTTCCTTTCTGGTACGCCTATAAACCCTCCACATAGTTTGTTTTAACACTATTTTCTAATAGCTTCTTTTGACACGTGTTTCTTTCTACACCGTTTTCCTTGTTTTTTATTTTTGTGTTGTCCTCTTCGTTTATGTTTGGACTTCGGTAAACTAATCCAACAGTTAATTTTTTATTTCCTGAAACAATTTTGCACCAAACAGCTTCATCGCAATCTGCTTCCCTTTCTAGTTTTATTTCATAAGCCTGAATAGATTCTTTAACATATAAAATAACTCCCCCGCCCCTTCTTCCTATTCGATCTTTCCGAAACATTACGTATCCTGTCAGTCCTAATTCAGCATCTGATATATCTGTGTTGGCCCATGATTCAGTTATACCAATCATGTGAGGGTCAATATCTTCTCCCATAATGTTTAATTCGTTTTTCTTATTTACTATGCTCCTTGCATTTAAACATACGCATCTATAACCTTTTTCAGACAAACAATGTTTACTTCCAAAAATATTTGTCATTGTACCCATGTCACTATCTACTGCTGCTGAAAGTTTGTCCGCGAATACTGCCGCCCCCTTTCGACTTAGATGAAGCCCATCCTTCATCTACATATCAGCCCTCCCAACAAAACCTCCCCATAAATCCAACTTCCTCTTCCCTACATAGCTTCTGGACTAACATGTTAATTGCCATCCCCCGACAATTTCGATATTTGTGACCCCTCCTGCCCATTACAGGTAAAATCCCTGACAGTATTACCTGCTCAACCTGCGTCTGTTTTAGTGTTCTGACCAACTGCCTATATTTCCTAACTATGGCAGTTGTACCCTCCCTCTCTACGTTATTTGTCCCTACGTGTACTAAAACAGATCCACCCTTACCCGAACCTACGATGTTTTTTACCCTCTCAGTTATCGCCTCTATTTTGGCTCCAGGCAAGCAGACCACCACATCATCTCCCTTGTTTAAGACTCTGTCGGTCTTCCTAACTATCGAATCCCCCACAAACACGCTCGCTCTCTTCCTCACCCCCTCTATCACTGCTGCAGAATAACTCTTCCGTTCGACCCCTTCCATCACATTCTGTCCTGACCCCTTCCCTCCTGTCTCCTTCGCTCCTGTCTCCCCCACTTCCCACTCCTTTGCTCTTGTCTCTCCCACTCCCCTCTCCTTCACTCCGGTTGTTTTCCCTCTCGTCTCCCTCACTCCCTTCTCCTTCCCTCCTGTCTCCCCTACTCCCCTCACCTTCCCTCCTCTCAGCATCCTCCCAGGCTGAGGTGAGCTCCCCCTAGCATCTCTTGTGTCTTTCCCCACTTTATCGTCTACTGTTCCCCCACCGGAACTACTGGCACAACCCCCCTGTTCCCTTCCCACCATTGCCACAACGAGCAGCCTCAGCTCTTCCAACTCCACCTCTAGTTCCTTCATCTTCATACATCCCCTACACTCAAAACTAAAACTATCTGCCTGGACCTCCCAGTTACTGCAACTGCCACAAATTAAGTGCCTTGTGGCCTTTAACTGCCGTTTGCAAGGGGCCATCATACAATTTAGTTTTAATTAGTTTGCTACGTTAGCATTGAATAAGGCTGTTTTTGTGATCAAAAGAACACTTTAGGCTAATATACTTGCTAACTATGTCTTCTATTAAGCTCGCATGAGAAAAAACCTACCACCTAGCGAATACGGAGAACACTGTAACAAAACAACGAAATCAGTGTGTACTAATTTACGCTAAAATCCTGCTGTTAATTCCTTTTTACCAAAAACGTTTACTACCACTATGTCAGATATTACCTTATGTATGCAATTTAAGTAAATATATCACTTTATCTTATATATATATATATATATATTTTATCTTATATATATATATATATATATATATTAGCAAACGATAGTTCGATGCACGAGTTGAATTCACGACCTGTAAACAAACTCCCTTTTATCACTCGTTGAGTTTGAATCCGGGAAAAAATACTACCTCTGTTAACAAAGTCGGTTTCTTAATATATGTCTACAAGAAGTTTGTGAACAATATATGTATAATAGTAATACTTATTCTAACCAATATTCCAATGTTACTGACTATTCACCGTGCTATCTAAATTTTCGAATGGTAAACAACTCTATTAACGCTCGCTGACTTCCCTGATAGAGAAACTAACTTACTCTTAAATAATCCCTCTGACTAATAATTAACAAAACCTGTTTCCTAATATATGTCTACAATATGTTTGTGAATAATATATATGCAATAGTAATACTTATTCTATTTGATATACCGCGTTTTTCTGTAAATGATCTACACCAAATTCAACTCGCTGCACGAAGTCCAAGTAGCCGGAAGTATTAATGCAATCACATAGGACATGGAAACATGGACGAAGAATATGAAATGGGGGATGCTGTACTAGGTAGAACCACACAAGAAAAACACTTAGGAGTAACATTTAGTGCTGACATGAAAGTTTCAGAGCAATGTGGGATTGCTCCTTCGAAAGGAAATCAAATTCTAGGGCTAATTAGGAGAACTATCACGTATAAGGAGAAACAGCTAATTGTCCCCCTGTACAAAGCAACAGTTAGACCACATTTGGAATATTGTATTCAAGCATGGAGGCCATATCGTAAAAAGATCTGGCACAAGAGGCATACAGGCCTAAATAGCCATAAGTGAAAGATCTGGCACAAGAGGCATACAGGTCTAAATAGCCTTAAGTGAAAGATCTGGTACAAGAGGCATACAGGCCTAAATAGCCATAAGTGAAAGATCTGGCACAAGAGGCATACAGGTCTAAATAGCCATAAGTGAAAGATCTGGCACAAGAGGCATACAGGTCTAAATAGCCATAAGTGAAAGATCTGGCACAAGAGGCTTACAGGCCTAAATAGGCATAAGTGAAAGAACTGGCACAAGAGGCATACAGGCCTAAATAGCCATAAGTGAAATATCTGGCACAAGAGGCATACAGGTATAAATAACCATAAGTGAAAGATCTGGCACAAGAGGCATAAAGGCTTAAATAGCCATAAGTGAAAGATCTGACACAAGAGGCATACAGGTCTAAATAGCTATAAGTGAAAGATCTGGCACAAGAGGCATAGAGGCCTAAATAGCCATAAGTGAAAGATCTGGCACAAGAGGCATAGAGGCCTAAATAGCCATAAGTGAGAGATCTGGCACAAGAGGCATACAGGCCTAAATAGCCATAAGTGAAAGATTTGGCACAAGAGGCATAGAGGCCTAAATAGCCATAAGTGAAAGATCTGGCACAAGAGGCATAGAAGCCTAAATAGGCATAAGTGAAAGATCTGGCACAAGAGACATACGGCCTAAATAGCCATAAGTGAAAGATTTGGCACAATAGGCATAGAGGCCTAAATAGCCATAAGTGAAAGATCTGGCACAAGAGGCATAGAAGCCTAAATAGGCATAAGTGAAAGATCTGACACAAGAAGCATACAGGCCTAAATAGCCATAAGTGAAAGATCTGGCACAAGAGGCATACAGGTCTATATAGCAAGATGAGAACCTGGAAGAATCAGTAAGGATTGATATTGTAAATGATATCCCAGAAACAGTAACAGTAATGAAAAAACAATATTGCTGATCACACCAAGTTATTAAGAACATTAAAAAGCCAAATGAAAAGTGAAGTGAAAGATTGTCGCTGCATCCCAACAAACAACAATTGAAAAATCATAAAAAGCTAACTACAGCAGTTCTAATGTTACTGTAGTAGCTGGGGACATTCCATCTCAAATCAACCACATTAAAAAGTCACTCATATTTTTGAATTCAACCAAAATGTTACCAGTTAATCCACTATATGTAGATGGTAACACACTAGAGTCCTTCTTCTGTATATTAGTTCTCCCACAACCCGCCATTGACGTTATGTGTGAAATTGAGCTAAATATTGATTTTAAACCTATATTTCAATAATAAAACATGAGAAGTTTGAAGTTTCTATCTTGATTAGTTTATCTCCAAAGTTAGTATATAGTGAAAAGTGGCCTATATTTAGCAGCCAAAAATGCTATGTGGCGATGGAGCTAAAATTCCAATTAATTTGTTATATGAAAGGCAGGTACAATGCTTGTGTAATGCACCATATTTGGGTTCCCTATTTGAATGGTTTCATGTTGAAAAAACTATTTCAGACGGGTGCATTCTGTGTTTTTATCTGATCAATAGATTACAACACAATATCAAATTTAACTACCTATTCCATTTCTAATAAGAAATTTATTCAAATATTTTTGTGAAATGCAAAAAAATAATCCAGAATACATAGTTCTAGATTATATATACTTGGGTTATTCACTGTGAAATCAACAAAATGATCAAAAGGTTGATGTCTCAGAATTTACTTAAATTTTAACCAATGACTGAGTGGCTATACTTAAGCACTTTTGCCAAAGAACTAAGTATTTACATGCAAATTGTTTGTGTAATGCCCTAGTATAATGTGAACAGGGGGTAACTGCCTACAATCTTACCCATTATTTGTTATGTTTTCATGGGCCCCTAACTTGAGAATTTTTCAAGTCATGTATCTGAAATTTGTTGAATTTGCTAATTGTCCATGTAAAATTTTAGCATGGTGGGGAAGGGACCACGGGTGTATAGAACAGCAGCCTGTATTTCACTGTTGTGCTACCAACTTTGAAGATCAGTATCTCATGAATTAATCAAGACAGAAACTTCAAACCTCTCTAATATCTATATCATGCAGGTGTGTTGTACAGGCCTTAAACACTTAGCATGTCTCTAAACACAGGAGTAGTTCCATCAGACTGGCTCATTGCCAACATATCTCTAAACACAGGAGTAGTTCCATCAGACTGGCTCATTGTCAACATATCTCTAAACACACGAGTAGTTCCATCAGACTGGCTCATTGCCAACATATCTCTAAACACAGGAGTAGTTCCATCAGACTGGCTCATTGTCTACATATCTCTAAACACAGGAGTAGTTCCATCAGACGTGTTCATTGTCAACATATCTCTAAACGCAGGAGTAGCTCCATCAGACTGGCTCATTGTCAACATATCTCTAAACACAGGAGTAGTTCAATCAGGCGGGCTCATTGGCAACATATCTTTGATCTTCAAAAAAGGAGATAGATCTACACCTAGTAAGTACAGACTTGTCTCGTTTACTTCCATAAGTTGTAAAATGCTTGAGCACATCCTGTATGATCATTACAATATTTTAGCCGACAAACGGCATGGATTCCACAAACATCACTCTGACCTTTCACAATCCCTTGACAACTGGACCCAGATAGATATGGTAGTTAATATGTGGACTTCTCGAAGGCCTTCGATACGGTACTTCACAGACGGTTACTTCATAAAATCAACAACACTGGCAGTGCATTTAATTGGATTTCAAATTTCCTCACTAAAATGAAGCTGTAGTAGTAGATGGAGAGAATTCAGAGTGGATCAGATCAGGGGAACAGTGCTCTGTCCTTTACTTTTTCTCATGTATATTAATGATTTGCTAAATAATATCAACTCCACAGTCAGATTATTTGCCCATGATTGCGTCATATATACCCCAATTCAGGGTTGAAAAAATCATGATTTTTTTTAAATATAAAAACTCGGATTTTTTCAATTAAAATCAGATTTTTTAAATTTATTTTATTTTTTTATTTTTTATAAATCATAAACCAATGATTAAAAAAAAATTGTTGGACTGACTTAAATCATGATTTAAATAAATGATTTAAATCTAATGATTTAAATCAAACAACCCTGCCCCAATTAGATGATCACCATATTTCCAGCAACGCCAGTCAGATCTCAATACCGTTTCCAAATGGCAGGAAAAATAGCAGATGAGATTTAATACTTCAAAATGCTTTGTATTACGTCTGTCACATGCTACGTCACCGAAAAAACTGAAATTTTTTATAACTGCTAGCAGCATGAATATGTTTAAAAACAAGGTTGACACATATCTCAGGAGGGCGGGTGACACGTAGATGATGAACTTTGTTGGACTCTTAATAAGCCAATGGCTTCCTTGTCCACTTGCCATCTGGGCCTTCGGCTTGGATGGCAAATCTTGTTAAATCTTGAAACACAACATTACAAGAAACATCTCACTCATAGTTAGATGGGGAAATCACCAACGACCTCAAGTGGGGGAATCACCCACGACCTCAAGTGGGGAAATCCCCCACGACCTCAAGTGGGGAAATCCCCCACGACCTCAAGTGGGGGAATTGTGTCAACACTATTACGGCCAAAGCAAATAGTGCCTGGGATTTATTAGACGTAACCTTTATTCATGTCCACAACTCTTGTTCGCCCACACCTTGAATACTCGTCAACAATGTGGGACCCCTACACACAGGAACGTAAAGAACAAATCGAGAGAGTCCAAAGTTGATCAGCACAATCTGTATGCAAAGACTACAAGCCAACCAGCAGTGTAACATCAATGCTGAAGTCACCCCAAATCCGTTCATAATTAGCCCCTCGGCAATTACTGGAATCTCGTTCACGTTTTGTTTTGCCTCTTTTTTTGTCGGCTGTTTCCATTCATTTTCGTCAGCTTTGAAGGCACCTTTGAAAGCGGTAAGTAAACTTTCTAAGTCGTCTTTTTTATCGAAATTGGACCAAAATAAAGCTGAACAATTTTGATTAGACGGCATAGATGTGTTTATAATGCAAGTAGCATAAATTAGTCAATTCCTCGGAATATGTTAATGTTTTAACCGTGTTCTATAGGTTGAAGTTAGTATGTGGGGAAAACATCGTTATTCCGCTCGAACACGAAATGTGGTTTTAGTCATATGCAACATTGTGAAGTTTGACGGATTTGTGACACTGAGAGCAAGCCCCAGAAAAAATTGTGACTTGTTTACATCTCTCTAAATTGAATTCACTACAAAGTCAATACCATCTGTTTTATATTGTTATTATTTATGTTATTTACTTGATAATTTATACTAGAGCCTCGAATTATAGGCTTACTAGAATTTTAGAAAATAATGCAATTTTTCAATGATTTTAAAAAAATCTAAAAAAAACTTTGCACAAGAGATTTATATTTTAAAAACTAATTGTTTAGCAATTCATTCCAGTGTCGTGTCAACTTCTCTGGGAAGCATTCAGCCATGCTGCAATTACTGTGCGGAGAGTATCTACCACTGTCTATAGCCAGGTACTCATTTATACAGCTGAGTGAACTGAGACAATGTGGAGTGAACAAAATTGTCCAAGTTTTGAAACAGTAGCAAGAGGGTTTGAAACCGGATTCTCTCGACTGAGATTTCTAACCCCTACGTCACAGCACTACATGTGCTATCTGGGCATATGCTGTGTCATGTGAATATTGACACAAACATTTATTTGTGAGACAGTGAACTGTGAATATTGCTACACTGAGCCTATACTGTGTCATGTGAATATTGCCACACTACACAAACATTTATCTGTGAGACAGTGAACTGTGAATATTGCTACACTGAGCCTATACTGTGTCATGTGAATATTGACACACTACACAAACATTTATCTGTGAGTGAACTGTGAATATTGCTACACTGAGCCTATACTGTGTCATGTGAATATTGACACACTGCACAAACATTTATCTGTGAGACAGTGAACTGTGAATATTGCTACACTGAGCCTATACTGTGTCATGTGAATATTGACACACTACACAAACATTTATCTGTGAGACAGTGAACTGTGAATATTGCTACACTGAGCCTATACTGTGTCATGTGAATATTGACACACTACACAAACATTTATCTGTGAGTGAACTGTGAATATTGCTACACTGAGCCTATACTGTGTCATGTGAATATTGACACACTGCACAAACATTTATCTGTGAGACAGTGAACTGTGAATATTGCTACACTGAGCCTATACTGTGTCATGTGAATATTGACACACTACACAAACATTTATCTGTGAGTGAACTGTGAATATTGCTACACTGAGCCTATACTGTGTCATGTGAATATTGACACACTGCACAAACATTTATCTGTGAGACAGTGAACTGTGAATATTGCTACACTGAGCCTATACTGTGTCATGTGAATATTGACACACTACACAAACATTTATCTATGAGACAGTGAACTGTGAATATTGTTACACTGAGCCTATACTGTGTCATGTGAATATTGACACACTACACAAACATTTATCTATGAGACAGTAAACTGTGAATATAGCTAAACTGAGCTTATACTGTGTCATGTGAATATTGACACACTACATATGCATTTATATGTGAGACAGTAAACTGTGAATATAGCTAAACTGAGCTTATACTGTGTCATGTGAATATTGACACACTACACACGCATTTATCTGTGAGACAGTGAACTGTGAATATTGCTAAACTGAGTCTATACTGCGTCATGTCAGTAATCAATGCAAAATATGTACTGAAAGAAAACACATTAGAGTATTTTCTAGATAAGATTTTTGAAAGAATTTTTGCCATATTAAAAGTGTATGTAATATGTTTGGGTCTAATAAAAATATACTAATAAAATAAACAGCTCCGGGTTTCTGGGGATGGCACCTTTAATTTAAATCAATCGCCAATGTTCTATGACGACACTGAATTTTTTCGAAGTACCTACTCCAAATCTAATGGGATACTTTAGAAAGTAGGAGGAAGGCGGCTAGACTCTCTATGTGCCATAGAATCCACCACATACGGCCATGCTGTCATTCCAGCAGAAAAGTTCTTGCGTCCAGACCCAGTTAAGCGGCACCCCAGAAATTTACACAATCTAGCATTTTGTGTGTTTTTACAGCTCGATACCCCATTGACTCCCGGTGTATTTTTTTTTATATTGAAATGGGGACACGCTCATGCAGACCTTTCACTGTTTGTATTAATACACCAACTACTTGGTAGGTTGGTAATGGGCAATCCAATTTTATTCATATCCAACAAGGATTTCCGCTGTGCACACAATAATAGTGACAAAGTCTACCACAAATTGTGCACAGCCTGGTACATTACTGATTATAAGCTGGTATGTATGACCAATTAGTAAACAATACCAGATAAGATTTAACATTAGTGATATTTTCTACTGTAGCTAGCAACTGCCAAAGACAGTCTTTACAAAAAAAAACCTTGCTGCTCTTATACAAAGCAACAGATTACAAAAAGGGAAAATATACCTATATGCAGACAAGCATACATAATTATATGTATTTAGTGCTAGCTAGAGTATTTACAATGATATACACAAAAGTGGGGGAATAAACCCCCTGGCCCCACCTGTGTGCAGGTGGTGGCCCAACCCTCACTAAAGCCAAGGCGACACGTGACATCCTACTTACAGAAGGGTTAATATTTGCCAGCTGCTAATACTTCAGTCTTTACATTGAAACTATAGGGATATGACCACAGTTGACCTTCCTGTTTATTGTTTCATGTATATGAAATTGTGAAATGGGAGCTTAATATTTGATGGTCAGGTTTTCTTATAATCGGACAAAACGTTAACATGGCCACCAATGCAATTATCTACTGTGGTCTTCCTCCTATAGTTCCGATGTTGGCCTTGTTGTCCTTTGCCGTAATATTTGCCAGACACAAGGGGTCTAAGACCCCCTTACATGGCCTTAGTGGGGTTTTGACACCCCTAAAACCTCCCTGGGTCAGCTGATGTTAAATATCAACTTGAAACAAGAAGCGTTAAAACATCTACGTATCCAGAAAGACCAACTTAATTGCTACTAGCTGCAACAAACCTACGCGCCCGATCGCTTCTCGTTGACAATATTCCAACAACGTCAATGACCGAAACAACTCACCTCAACTTCAAGTCAAGTGGGAATCCGTACGACGTGTCCAGCGAAGAAATACAGGTATCCATTGAGAAACGTGATGATTTGGTAACTGCATTAATTTACTTAATTAGTCTTAGATTTAAAACGTCAGACAAGAACCAGACAAACGTAGTTTTGGTTAGCTTGTTTCACGCGATGCTCTGTTCACGTGACCGATGAGTGACAGCTGAGAGTGAATTCCCCGTGAATGTGCTTTGAAGTTCAAAGGTTTGCGGTTTGTCTCCCAGGCGACAGAAAACGCTGACTGGACTGTTGTTATTTTAACTGAAATGCATGCATGTTTACACGCATGCATGTATAATTGTACACTTACAACACTATGGTAACTGCAAAATGATAGTTCATATTGTTAAATTAATTAATTTATCTTTCCTATTAATTAATTAATTATTTGATTAATGTCTTGTTCTGTCTACGCAACTGGTACATCCATGCACGCATGCATACATATATACGTACGTACGTACGTACGTACGTACGTGCGTACATACATACAAACATACATATTATATTGATTGCTGAGCTCATCAACTTTCATTTGATATATTGCACACAATGAGCACTGTAACATAATTTATTTTGTTTTACTAATTAACCAATTTTATTCAATTAATTAATGTGTTGTTCGTCTACAAAATGGTAGATATATTTAATTGCTGAGTTCCCCAGCTTCCGCTCGCACCATTTCACACGATATAGTCTCAACAACATAATTGTTAAGTAATTGAATTACTTAACTACTCTAAAAAATATCAAAATTTATGAAAATTACACTAATAAAGATTGGTAAAATGTTACAGTTTTTGACATTTTAGAAATCTACGACTACAAATCTATTAATGAGCCACATTTTGTTGACAAACATTGAACGCAGCTGTTTTGTCTGGTTCAGTTTTACTGTTTAAGAGACAGGTCAACAATCTGAAAAAGAAATTTAATTTGACATACTCAAACAATCATATCTCGCTGCAGCCATATCATACAAATATAAAGTAAAATATATCTGCAATTTGAAATTTTCCGTAATCGAAGGCATGGCGTCACAATTATAAACTGCATGCTCCGAATAAGCCGAATTCGAAGATGATTCTGCGGTATCACTTAATTACCTCTAGCGGTTCGAAATCGTAACATTTTATTTGGTATTCTGGAAAAATCCCATCGCCACCACTCGCTACAGTGACGCGAGTGAAAATATACTGAACAGTGCGTAGAAATTACTGACTGAATGTAAACGAGTGTAGAAAGAAAAGGACTTAGGAGTAACATTTAGTGCTGATATGAAAGTTTCAGAGCAATGTGGGATTGCTGCTTCAAAAGGAAATCAAATTCTAGGGCTAATTAGGAGAACTATCATGTATAAGGAGAAACAGCTAATTGTACCCTGTACAAAGCAATAGTTAGACCACATTTTGAATATTGTATTCAAGCATGGAGGCCGTATCGTAAAAAGGACATAGACAAGCTAGAAAGAATACAACGAAGAGCAACCAAAATGATTCCAGAATTGAGAGACCTTAGTTACTTACGAAAGCCGCTTATTACAATGTGGTTTGACAACACTAGAGACCAGGACACTAAGAGGAGACCAAATAGAAGTGTTTAAAATGGTGAATGGTTATGAGGATGTTGATAGGAATATGTTCTTCAAACTTAAAGAAGTCAGTAGAACCAGAGGACACAAAGCAGCATTAGTTATGGAGCAGTGTAGGTTGGACATGAGAAAGTACTCTTTCTCACAGAGGGTGATAAATGAATGGAACAAACTGCCAAATGATTGTGTTAATGCTAGTACAGTGTAGTGTGAATATGTTTTAAAATAGAATTGAATTTTTTTTATAAAGGTGGGCTACACATAGATGAGAAAATTGTTGGACTCTCGATAAGCCAATGGCTTCCTTGTCCACTTTTCTATCTGGAACTTGTTGTTTGGGATGGCAATCTTGTTAAATCTTGTTAAAGTAGTGGCTTCACAAAATCACGTGATCGCTAATCTCATTAACTTCGAATTTTACGCGCGCTTTGTGAGTTAGACACAATAAACATGTAATTTTACCTATGCATACATATTCTATAAATGTTTTATCTTGGCATATAGTAACTACAATGCTAAACTTTATGTACACACCAAAAAAGCAGTTTAGCAATTGCCAATTGTTGTTATTACCTTTAACATGTCAGCGCTCCATCAACCGGAAAACTGATAAGAATATCCCAATTTAAGAACACATTCTGATTAAACCACTGACGTGGTATTCTTGAATTTAATTGCACATGGTTAGTTTTTATTTATTACCTCATTTTGGCGCGTAACCCTCAAAACCATGATTTGTGTTTCGCTTTAAATAGAAGACATTTTTGTAAGGTTCTTAGACGTTTGTGGCGGCCACTGTTCTGCCCCAAACTTTCACTGGTTTCTTTCTAAACATACATTCAACATTAGCGTAGCGCTGACCCGCGTAACTAAAAGTTCACAATATGAGTCATAAGGGGCAGAAGCTGTTGAATATCGGGAGGTTAGGGTTACAATATGCATCTACTCCTCGCATCCTACGTGCTCTGGGATTCCGAATGGCAGCGTTTCAGTGCGTCACGTGTGCCCGTTTTTGTAAAACGCTAACTACCAGCCAACAGCTAGACACCTAATACAGTGGACTCCGCTTAATAGAATCATTTCGGGCCAGAGCAATGTGATTGTATTAGGCGGCTGATTCACTTAAAACTCCACCCTCAACTAACTCAGCCTATCGCAAATCCGTTACGAAATTTCACAACGGGTGAAATTCGTGAGTTTTCATCGTTTCTATTTTCACTTCAATTAATGTTTTACCAAACATTAAATACTTTAATAGTTTGATTGATGATTGCACAAAAACTACATACAAAAGTTGCACAAACGAGCTAGCATGTTACAGTGGATATTATGTGGTTTGATTTGAGATTTTATTAGCGAAATGAATTTGAAATGTCATTAGCCAAAAAAATCGAATTGAGAAGGGACCTTTAATCGAATTGAAGAGGGTCTTTTAAGCGGCGCATTTTATTGAAGCTGGAATAGGGAATTATTCCGTCCCGGCCAATATTTTATTCTACCAAGCAACCGATTCTGTCCACTGTGATAGATTTCTCAAAGCAAAATTTTAATATTTATTGAAACGGTGGGGCGGGACTTAACAGGGGCGGATCTAGGCTTGTTGCCAGAAGGGTCTCAGTCAGTCGTAGTCATATGTCGTTCTACTTACGAACCGGGGGGGGGGTCCAGTGGCGTAACGAGGCCAAGTGCCGTTGGGGCAAGAGTAAAAAATGCCGCCCCTCCCAAAAAAAGTACAGTAATGGAATAGGTATCGTTGGTGATATTGTTATCATTACTCCAGCACCACACTAGCGGTTTAATGATTCGGCGATTCGATTTGAAAACAACACAAACCTCCCAACAAAACCCACAACAGTGATCAGCTGACAAACAACTGAATATACAGTAGTCAAACGTAATAACTATCAACACAACATATTTTCGTCCCGCCACCGCAACGACAGCCATAGGCCCATGAGACCGGGAATGATTCGTTGGTCCGTGTGCAGAAACCCCGTCAAATTCTCCGAGAGCCTAACCTTTCATGCTTCGAGTGCCGCAAACTCGACAATGACACAGGCGAAGTCCACGACATTGGTCAGCTCTCGCTCGATCGACAGGAGCAATACTGCCCAGTCGCTCATGACCCATGCTTCAGCCAAGGTATGTCTTAATGAGTTTACGCTTGGAGAAACTTCTCTCGCACGAGGCCACACTTATGCACATAGTGAGCAACGTCGTAAGCGACACCAGCAGATTCGGGAACGATGTCGCATGTCCCCCATTTCAGCACCCATTGAAGTTTCTAGCCGTCTCTCCTGTTTGTCTTTCGTAACTATGGCAGTGACGTCGCACACGGCGTATTACCCCCTTCATCACTTCAGTGGCGATGTCGACGTAGGTGTGAGTCGATCGATGGCAGAGTCAATACCTTCATCATTGGGTGAGTCCATCAGGCGTTCCATATTGGTAAGAAACCCGAATTTGTCGTTCACATCCATCATGTGATTTGTCCTGTTTCTTATCTGCCCGTGGAGTCGATCGATGATCTGCTGCTGCCTCAGACAGAGTGAGTAGTGACAGACCGGCATCTTCAGCGCTTTCTGCCGCCATTCGTCTTCCCCGCCGCAACCTTGTTTCTGTTGGTACCCCCATTTCCTCGCAGAAAGTCGTATCCTTCGCCTTTGCCTCTTCAACGACGTTTTCGCGTTCCTCTTCGCAGAAGAGGACAAGAGCCCCAAGTTTAGTCGCGCAACTGTCCAGCCCGAGCCCAGGCGTTTGCAGGAATATCTTAACATCATTGATCTCACTTAGGACTGGACACCAGAAGGCCAGGTAGGCAATGAAGGTGTAAGACATCATACATGACAGCAGGATGGCGCCAGGTAGGCAATGAAGGTGTAAGACATCATACATGACAGCAGGATGGCGCCAGGTAGGCAATGTAGGTGTAAGACATCATACATGGCAGCAGGATGGGGCCAGGTAGGCAATGAAGGTGTAAGACATCATACATGACAGCAGGATGGCGGCAGGTAGGCAATGAAGGTGTAAGACATCATACATGTCAGCAGGATGGCGCCAGGTAGGCAATGAAGGTGTAAGACATCATACATGACAGCAGGATGGCGCCAGGTAGGCAATGAAGGTGTAAGACATCATACATGACAGCAGGATGGCGCCAGGTAGGCAATGAAGGTGTAAGACATCATACATGACAGCAGGATGGCGCCAGGTAGGCAATGAAGGTGTAAGACATCATACATGACAGCAGGATGGCGCCAGGTAGGCAATGAAGGTGTAAGACATCATACATGACAGCAGGATGGCGCCAGGTAGGCAATGAAGGTGTAAGACATCATACATGACAGCAGGATGGCGCCAGGTAGGCAATGAAGGTGTAAGACATCATACATGACAGCAAGATGGCGCCAGGTAGGCAATGAAGGTGTAAGACATCATACATGACAGCAGGATGGGGCCAGGTAGGCAATGTAGGTGTAAGACATCATACATGACAGCAGGATGGGGCCAGGTAGGTAATGAAGGTGTAAGACATCATACATGACAGCAGGATGGGGCCAGGTAGGCAATGAAGGTGTAAGACATCATACATGACAGCAGGATGGCGCCAGGTAGGCAATGAAGGTGTAAGACATCATACATGACAGCAAGATGGCGCCAGGTAGGCAATGAAGGTGTAAGACATCATACATGACAGCAGGATGGGGCCAGGTAGGCAATGTAGGTGTAA
This sequence comes from Lamellibrachia columna, assembly GCA_963662155.1. Lineage (NCBI taxonomy): Eukaryota > Metazoa > Annelida > Polychaeta > Sabellida > Siboglinidae > Lamellibrachia > Lamellibrachia columna. The sequence continues at coordinate 28,450,483 of OY759273.1, read as the reverse complement.
GACATCATACATGGCAGCAGGATGGGGCCAGGTAGGTAATGAAGGTGTAAGACATCATACATGACAGCAGGATGGGGCCAGGTAGGCAATGTAGGTGTAAGACATCATACATGACAGCAGGATGGCGCCATGTAGGCAATGAAGGTGTAAGACATCATACATGACAGCAGGATGGCGCCAGGTAGGCAATGAAGGTGTAAGACATCATACATGACAGCAGGATGGCGCCAGGTAGGCAATGAAGGTGTAAGACATCATACATGACAGCAGGATGGCGCCATGTAGGCAATGAAGGTGTAAGACATCATACATGACAGCAGGATGGCGGCAGGTAGGCAATGTAGGTGTAAGTCATCATACATGTCAGCAGGATGGCGCCAGGTAGGCAATGTAGGTGTAAGACATCATACATGACAGCAGGATGGCGCCAGGTAGGTAATGAAGGTGTAAGACATCATACATGACAGCAGGATGGCGCCAGGTAGGTAATGAAGGTGTAAGACATCATACATGGCAGCAGGATGGCGCCAGGTAGGCAATGTAGGTGTAAGACATCATACATAACAGCAGGATGGCGCCAGGTAGGCAATGAAGGTGTAAGACATCATACATGACAGCAGGATGGCTGCAGGTAGGCAATGTAGGTGTAAGACATCATACATGACAGCAGGATGGCGGCAGGTAGGCAATGTAGGTGTAAGACATCATACATGACAGCAGGATGGCGGCAGGTAGGCAATGAAGGTGTAAGACATCATACATGACAGCAGGATGGCGGCAGGTAGGCAATGTAGGTGTAAGACATCATACATGACAGCATGATGGCGGCAGGTAGGCAATGAAGGTGTAAGACATCATTCATGACAGCAGGATGGCGGCGGGTAGGCAATGAAGGTGTATGACATCATACATGACAGCAGGATGGCGCCAGGTAGGCAATGAAGGTGTAAGACATCGTACGTGATAGCAGGATGGCGCCAGGTAGGCAATGAAGGTGTAAGACATCATACATGACAGCAGGATGGCGGCAGGTAGGCAATGAAGGTGTAAGACATCATACACGACAGTAGGATGGCGCCATCAGAGCGTGTGTCAGTCGTCGTGAAGGGCCTTTTAACGATCTTTCCCGTGAGGTGTTGCTTGAATACACCCCGTCGGTGGGTTGATGCTGAGAAGAACACGAAGAGACGATCCATCGTCCCAAAGAGGTAGTGACATTGACTGACGCTTAAGCAGAGTGGACGGCCGCCAAGTTCAGCGAGTGATTGTTGCAGGGGACGTAGGTGGCCAGTGGGTTGATGTCTAGAATGCTTCGTTGCACGCCACTGTGGACCCCTGCCATCGTAGCCGCATTATCATATCCTTGGCCTCGCATGTCCTGAATATCAAAATGGTCGTCCCTCAACTTGGCCAATATCTGATTCCTCAGTGCTTCGACGGTCTTCTGTCCAATATCTGATTCGTCAGTGCTTCAACGGTCTTCTGGCCAATATCTGATTCGGCAGTGCTTCGACGATCTTCTGGCCAATATTTGATTCGTCAATGCTTCGACTTTCTTCTCTCCGAACTCGATAAAGCCGATAAATGTCTCCTTAACCTCGACCTTTCCTCCTCAGATGTTGACGTATCTCAATACTTGTGACATCTGGTCGACGTGAGCCACGTCCGCCAGAGTGCTATCAAATATGATTGAGTAGTACTTTGCCTCACGGACTTCGTCCAGGATAACTGCCAATACGCGACGACCCAGAATGGGGATGAACTCTTTCTGGGTGGCTGCCGAGAGATATGACACGGTGTTCGGTTGGGCTTGAATGCGAGTGCGGTGTTCCCGGACCACCGGATCGTAGTTGCCGAGGAACTTCACCAGCTTCAGGAAGTTGCCGGTGTTTGAGGTGGATGAGAGAATCTCTCGGTGGCCTCGGATTGCGATGTATTGCCTGCAGAGGAAGCGAATGCAGTCCAGAATGCGGTTCAGAATCTCCTGCCTCCTGGCCGCAACATGGTTAACCTCTTCTATGTTAGCACTATCAATCGTCGCTCCCATCTCCAGGCGCGTGCGGAGCTCGGTCCATAGCGTTCGGGCCTCCTCGTGACCCGGTGCCTCCACGAGACCCGGTGTCTCCTCGTGGACGCCGATACGAGGATTGAGCTTTATCCAGTTCTTGAATCCAGATGATCTTCCAAAAGTGCTTGTTCCGGTGCCGAACAGACGACAACAAAACGTTTAAGGATGGCGAATACATAAGTCATGAGCGGAGTAGCTGCTCCCCGTTGCCTAGAACCTTGTAAACACCATCTGCGGTTCATGCTCCTGTTCGTCTCTGGGTTGGCTGGGAAGGGACCGTCTTTGTTCTGGAATCCAAGAGGCCCCCTCCGAACCAGCTCCACCCGTAGCTCGTTCTGACACATACCGGGCCAGGTTCCTGTGTCGTGGAAGATGTTCTCGCCTAGCTGTGCCTCCGCATCGCCGTTGTCCTCACGTACGGCCGGACCGGCCACATCGCTGTTGTCCTCACCTACGGCCGGACCGGCCACATCGCCGTTGTCCTCACCTACGGCCGGACCGGCCACATCGCCGTTGTCCTCACTTACGGCCGGACCGGCCACATCGCCGTTTTCCTCACGTGCGGCCGCCGCCGGCCACAGCGGCAAGCTCAACCTCAACGTACTCCTGTACGGCAGGCGGCGCAATCACCGGTGGGCGATAATAAATAAATACGTAACAACATAACACATCTAAACACTATAGACTGTTTGCTTGGCAAAACTTGTCACAGTAGACAGTAGTCTTACTTGTATCTATATTATATCCACAAAATATTGATGTTACCTTATATCAGATAATATTATAGTTACCGGGGCAGTTTTCATGCCACTCCAGTTTTCAACCCAACGGCAATTAAATTTCGCTTGATATCGCGTTAGAGACGTCACAACGTCTGTTTACGACAATAACGATACAGAGTCTTGTCTGAGCAAAATATATTTTGACATACAATATAAGACGGAACACTTGTATGAAATTCATAGCTTGATAAAAACCGACTTTGCATGCTTACCAGACATTATTATTGACCGTCTGCTGACGCGTGTCTCGTTATTGACCACGTGACAATAATCGCCCTCTTTGTGGTAGACGTATGGCAAGCCAGTCTTGTCATCAAAGTTGGAATAATTAAAATGTGTTAACTATACGAGAACAAATGTATTACATTAACGTTATGTATTCAATACAAGTATATGTGTATGTGTTTTATAAAGCATTATATTAAGCCTGGTTGTTATAAAAAGTTGAAATAATTGGAACAAAGCAGTAAAATGAAAAAATTGTCTGTACGGCTTGCCATAGATATAATGTTGAATTCCGCCGGTTTCCTCGTTTCGCGCGATATGGTTCGGACGTTCAATATTCATAAAGTAGCTGTTAGTGATTTGGTATATCGATTTCTTGCTCTTGCTTTAAAACGGCATATTCTATTAAGCAGGTTGAAAACTACACAGACCAGTATACAAATACTGCTCGTTCGGACTTTGGACGTCAGTGCGCAGTAGTAACAGTGCGTAGACAAGTTCGGCCGCCAATAGGCCTATGCGTATTGTAGACCAGTTCGGCCGCCTGCGCGGCATGTACACAAGTATTGGCTAATGTCAATTGAGTTACAGTTGACGTATTCAAGCATATTACTTCAATATTTATGTAATATATAACAGCGATGTGTTCAGAATTCGTGTAGAACACAACGTATAAATATCCATGAATGTTGCTTAAGTAAAACAATCTCCCCAAAGTGCCACCCCCCAAAAAGTGACACTTGGGGCATTTGCTCCCTGGGGGGGGGGGGGCGATACACGTGTCGTTCTACTTACAGAAGGGTTAATATTAGCCCGCTGCTAATACTTCAGTCTTTACGTTAACACACGTAGGCCTATATACGTTGTCCTTTACCGCACTACTTGCCACGGACACAGGGGGGTCTAAGACCCCCCTCCATGGCCTGGGGGTCTTGAGACCCCTAAGACCCCTGGATCCGCTGCTGCTTAAGAGAACATGGCTAGTTATTCATAAACGAATGGCTAGTTATTCATAAACGAACTATTTTTAGGTATATATGCCGACAAAGAGAACACAGTCCCCAACGTTGAATTTACTAAAAAAAATCATTGGGGATGTGAAATAAATATGGTAAATTTGCGATCTGCGTCTATTCCAAATAATCATCTTCGACGGCTGACGGCGTAGCACAAAAAGTCGGACCCGATGTTACGTGCTATTCCGTCACCGCCTCCGACGGTTCAAGCGGGATGTAATTCGCAAATATACCATTCGATATAACAAATTGCAGGTCCCCTCAAATATCGCACACTTTGTAAAAACGGACACCGAATGAAATCTCACAGTTGACCATCGTGTGTAGTCGGTTGAGGGGACGTTGTGCTTTCTGTTTTGGGGTCAATGCCACTACTTGCGCACCGGGCCAAGCCACGTGGGTCCTGCCCGCTCCTATGCTCAGATATGCCAATGGCACGAGTCATACCCACACCTGGTTGAACACAACATCTTTGCGAGCCAACTTCCAAAGAGCAATTCAAGGAAAGCAGCTGACAACTGCACATTCAAACAGGTTGGTCTGAACTCAGTAACCCCCGACTTGAGAGGGTCGAAAACAGGGATAAACTCCCCAGTAAAACACCATGGCGATGACGTCATAATGAACTTATTTGTGTGTACACAAGAGAGAGGTAAACAGGGAGTGACCGGTGTGTACACAAGAGAGAGGTAAACAGGGAGTGACCGGTGTATACACAAGAGAGAGGTAAACAGGGAGTGACCGGTGTGTACACAAGAGAAAGGTAAACAGGGAGTGACCGGTGCGTACACAAGAGAGAGGTAAACAGGGAGTGACCGGTGCGTACACAAGAGAGAGGTAAACAGGGAGTGAACGGTGCGTACACAAGAGAGGGGTAAACAGGGAGTGACCGGTGCGTACACAAGAAAGAGGTAAACAGGGAGTGACCGGTGTGTACACAAGAGAAAGGTAAACAGGGAGTGACCGGTGCGTACACAAGAGAGAGGTAAACAGGGAGTGACCGGTGCGTACACAAGAAAGAGGTAAACAGGGAGTGACCGGTGCGTACACAAGAGAGAGGTAAACAGGGAGTGACCGGTGCGTACACAAGAGAGAGGTAAACAGGGAGTGACCGGTGCGTACACAAGAGAGAGGTAAACAGGGAGTGACCGGTGCGTACACAAGAGAGAGGTAAACAGGGAGTGACCGGTATGTACACAAAAGAGAGGTAAATAGGGAGTGTTCCTTGCGATGTGGACTATAAACGAACAGCAGATTTGTCTGGTCACGCCAGTTGTTAACGCGAATGTACGGCGATTTTCATTGGCTAACTCGTCTGGAGCCATAAGTGATATTTCGTATAACTAAAATGCATGAATTATCTTAGCTTATCGATCTGAAATTACGTGCAATTTAACAATATCGGACTTTCTGTTTTAACCTTCATTGATGTACTACATTTACCGTTAGAGGTTGTATAATCGGGAATTTGAAAATGCAGGAATCAAAAAGAACCGCTCCACGACTTTTTCATTTCGGGTGATGACTGTTTTACGACATTTCAATAATACCTGCGCAAAACTTATATATCTGACAATGCACAATTTGGCGATGAAATAACCAAGTTTTACAACATACAAAGACCGCCGTACTGTCTATTATGCCAATAAATCAGGCAATGAAAATCGCCGTACATTCTCTTTAAACAACCGTACACGTAACTGGACAAATTATTGTGCATAATTACCCTCCTTATTTTTAAATGGAATAAAAACAACGATTGCTTGAAATCATAGTATATTACATATTGCAGTATATTTCAATTCCCACCGAAAATTTTATTAGAATTTAATTAAGCAAAGCTTTGCTCGCTTCGAGAAAAAAATTTCCACTGCGATTCCGACCAGATTGGTTGATGCCACCAAACCGTAGAACACAGGCGACGACACGGGCGTCGACGACCGCCGTCCACCTCGAGGCGAAGCGAGCTGTCAGCGCGGATACAGGTGATGTCGGCCCACGATGAATTCGTTATTTACCACACATATCCACATGACACGTGGTCAGTCATTACTCCTATTTCCATGTAACGATAACAAATTGCACAAACAGAAACTAGCTGTACCTTCTACGCCTAGCTCCGTGAAGCTTGGCACAGAGGATGACGAGTTTTTGTTTTTGTAAATTCTGATCTTGATATGGAAGTAAGAGTAATGTTTTGACTACGTCACGTGTGTATGCGTATAGTAGATATATGAGGAGAAGTTTGGCGGCTCTGTGTGGACGTTTTCATGGTTAGGTCAACAATTACATCAGATCTTCGCTAAAGTGCTCCGAAAGAGCCGTATTCAAAGATGATTCTGATTCGAAGATGATTCGTGATCGCGTATCTCTACGAATTTTACGCGCGCTTTGCGAATTAGACGCATTAAACATATAATTTTACCTATAGATACATTGCTATGCTAAATTGTTCTGTTGGCATATAGTACATACAATATTAAACTTTGTGTACACACCGAAAACGCGTGTTAGCTAGTGCCTTGTTTTTATTCCCTTTAAGTGAGCGCGACAACAAACGTGGCACCGGAATGACCGCGCTTGAACTCCCGGTGTTGTGTCAAACAGACAACAAACGTGGCACCGGAATGACCGCGCTTGAACTCCCGGTGTTGTGTCAAACAGACAACAAACGTGGCACCGGAATGACCGCGCTTGAACTCCCGGTGTTGTGTCAAACAGACAAAACACGTGGCACCGGAATGACCGCGCTTGAACTCCCGGTGTTGTGTCAAGCAGACAAAACACGTGGCACCGGAATGACCGCGCTTGAACTCCCGGTGTTGTGTTAAACAGACAAAACACGTGGCACCGGAATGACCGCGCTTGAACTCCTGGTGTTGTATCAAACAGACAAAACACGTGGCACCGGAATGACCGCGCTTGAACTCCCGGTGTTGTGTCAAACAGACAACAAACGTGGTACCGGAATGACCGCGCTCGAACTCCCGGTGTTGTGTCAAACAGACAACAAACGTGGCACCGGAATGACCGCGCTTGAACTCCCGGTGTTGTGTCAAACAAACAACAAACGTGGCACCGGAATGACCGCGCTTGAACTCCCGGTGTTGTGTCAAACAGACAACAAACGTGGCGCCGGAATGACCGCGCTTGAACTCCCGGTGTTGTGTCAAACAGACAACAAACGTGGCGCCGGAATGACCGCGCTTGAACTCCCGGTGTTGTGTCAAACAGACAAAACACGTGGCACCGGAATGACCGCGCTTGAACTCCCGGTGTTGTGTCAAACAGACAACAAACGTGGCACCGGAATGACCGTGCTTGAACTCCCGGTGTTGTGTCAAACAGACAACAAACGTGGCGCCGGAATGACCGCGCTTGAACTCCCGGTGTTGTGTCAAACAGACAACAAACGTGGCACCGGAATGACCGTGCTTGAACTCCCGGTGTTGTGTCAAACAGACAACAAACGTGGCACCGGAATGACCGCGCTTGAACTCCCGGTGTTGTGTCAAACAGACAAAGCAACTAATCCCAGCCTCACCCAAAACTTGCTTCCCAGACACGGGTTAAACATAAATTAAACACAAGTTATACGTGACTCACCTAGTACCAGGAATTGTGGATAATCGGATATTAATGTATACTGGATGAAACACCAAAGCCGTAGCGGCTGCTGCCAGGTGTCTAAGCATACAATGGGGGAAACATTTAGTGCAGGAGATAGCGTTATGTCTAATTACCATTAGAGATAACGCTAATCATGTAGTCGCAATCTATCAGTTTTGTGCCCAGCAGCTGTCGACCGACAGAGGTTTGAATCCTCCTCAAAACCGAGAAACTTGTTCATTAGTGTTGAGCGATATTGCGTATAAGTATCGCAATACGCCTTCGATGTACCGATATATATATATTATATATTTTTATTGTTGAATTTTATACTTATCAAAACTGAGTTTAATGAGTAATTGTGAGTTTTAACTGAACCAGATCAAGTCATTAATCTTTATTATAATTATTTGTTCTTGATCAGATTGAAGTAATTTATTCACAGTTTAAGTTCATGTGAACCGGACAGGATATGTATTTGTGTGTTTAATGATTTACTGTAGGTTCTACGGTAGCATCTAACTCATACATCGAACATTTGAACCCGCGAATTTAACTCCTTTGCGTCAGTAAGAAATTATAAGCTAAAATGTTGTTTTGCAGAATCTCGTGTATTTTATTCATATATTGATACGTAATTCACACTCTCGAAAATACATGCATATTAGTGTTTATGTGCATTTTTTTAATGTGTGACCGCGACATAGGTGGCGTGTGCGAGAAAAATGGAAATCTTCCCCCGCCGTTCGTTTGGGGCATATCCTCATAGGCGTGTGCGGATATGTCCCAGTGCAGTGTGTTAATTTGCGTAGCGTGACGGTATGGTATAGATGTTATTAAAATATATTTTTAATTTGGTTTGTCCGTTTATTTACAGATGCATTAGTCATTGTGTGATATATGACACACGCCTTACGCCTACGTGAATACTCATCAGTTAACCCATGTTTCATTATGGAGGGGTGTGACAGGAACCCAGGTTGTGTGACAGGAACCCAGGGATGTGACAGGAATCCAGGGGGTGTGACAGGAACCCAGGGGGTGTGACAGGAACCCAGGGGTGTGACAGGAACCCAGGGGGTGTGACAGGAACCCAGGGGGTGTGACAGGAACTCAGGGGTGTGACAGGAACCCAGGGGGTGTGACAGGAACCCAGTGGTGTGATAGGAACGCAGGGGGTGTGACAGGAACCCAGGGGTGTGACAGGAACCAATGGGGTGTGACAGGAACCCAGGGGGTGTAACAGGAACCCATGGGGTGTGTCAGGAACCCATGGGGTGTGACAGGAACCCATGGGGTGTGACAGGAACCCAGGGGTACTCAAAACATGAACTGAACCTCCCTGAACAGAGTTTAGACTTCTGTCAAAAAGATACCCTTTTCATGTTGAGTGCATTGAAATGTACATAACTGAACGTGTAAACTATGCACTTTTCCATGATATTGATAAATTCACTGACATATTTGATCCAGCGATCAATGTAGCCGCTCAGTGTTTACCCTTCATCGTAAAAAAACGCGCTTTGAGATGTCAAAATACATACCCTTAATTACCCACTAATTGTGAGTTGATACCCTAAATGCGCTGTGTACGTTAACGTGCGTTGTACGCAGAAAACACACCCATAAACGTGGAATTTGTCTCAAGGTTGGTACACTGGACATTAATTGAGTTACCTCCCACCCCCCACCTATAAACATGGTGAGAGGTTGGTACACTGGACGTTAATTGAGTTACCTCCCACCCCCCACCTACCAACATGGTGGGAGGTTGGTACACTGGACATTAATTGAGTCCCCCACCCCACCTACCAACATGGTGGGAGGTTGGTACACTGGACATTAATTGAATCCCCCCATCCCACCTTCCAACATGGTGGGAGGTTGGTACACTGGACATTAATTGAGTCCCCCACCCCACCTACCAACATGGTGGGAGGTTGGTACACTGGACATTAATTGAGTCCCCCACCCCACCTACCAACATGGTGGGAGGTTGGTACACTGGACATTAATTGAGTCCCCCACCCCACCTACCAACATGGTGGGAGGTTGGTACACTGGACATTAATTGAGTCCCCCCACCCCACCTACCAACATGGTGGGATGTTGGTACACTGGACATTAATTGAGTTACCTCCCACCCCACCTACCAACATGGTGAGAGGTTGGTACACTGGACGATAATTTGTGTGGTGACCATTTTTATAATTAGTACAGTCCAACGGCCATGTAGAAAACTATCGCGTCTACTTCGTGTGCTGCGGCCGTATTCTAACCGAATGTGAAGGACTGAAGGTGGCTCCTTCTGGCGGTATAGCTATGCCCCAAAAACTGGGAGTTTTGTCCCAAGATTGAGCAAGATTGCCATCCACGGCAAATGGACCAGGAGGCCATCGGCTTATCGAGAGTCAAACATTTTTCTTTTATGTGTAACCCGCCCTGCTGAGATATGTGTCAACTTTGTTTTTAAACATATTCACGTTGCTAGCATTTACACTTTATATGTAAATCATCTGTTCCATTAATTTATTGTCCTCTGTGAGATTATGATATCCAATCTACACTGATCCTTCACTAATGTTTCTTCGTATCCTCTAGTTCTACTATTTTTCTTTAGTGAGAAAAATAGTTCTATCAATATGTTCATACCCATTCAATATCATAAAATTTCAATTTGACATTTAATTAACCTCCTTACGTATAGGGTTGTTAAACCACATTATTTTAGGTGTTCTTCTTAACTAAGGTATCTCAGTTCTGTGATCATTTTAGTTGCTCTCATCTGTATTCATTGAAACATATCTATATCCTTCTTACAATATGGTCTCCACGCTTGTATACAGTATTCTAAATGATGCCTAACTATTTCTTTGCAAGCTACTCTATGTCCTGAAAATGTGTCAAAATGCACGAACTTGATTCTGACACTGGTCAGTAATCATCGCGTGCACTGTCACGTCGAGCCTTGTTTCCATATTACCAGCGTTGCTAAAGCATTTAGCGGCTGAATGTCTCAGAGAGTCGCCCTTTGTATATTGCGAAATGCATTGTTCTCATTCGTGCCATAGACGGAAGCATAACGAGGGTTTAATTTCCGTTGACATGTCAGTAATCCGGCCGGCGTTTCGAGGGCACTGCTCGGTAGGCTCGGAGGATGTTGATTGGTCGTCGTCATTGTAAAGCGGCTACGCGTTGCAACCGGTGAGTTGCAATAGTTGGTGTTATTTCTGTTGGCTCGTCAGAGTGAGTCATTTGTAGATTGAGCGAAGACTTGAAATTTAAGGCCGGGCCAAAGACGTCGGCTTGAGTGGCTTTTATATTGAACGGTACACGCGACACGAGAAACGAAGCGAAAAAATGACTGCAATCATTGTGAAGGTAAACAATTTTAACGGCGACTGCTTGCATGCTGAAGTATGCTGTACGATGAACCCACATGCAAAGTGTATGTTTCAACTGTAAAGTACATACTTCAAATGTAAAGTTTATGCTTTAAATGTAAAGTGTATGTTTTAAATGTAAAGTGTATGTTTTAAATGTAAAGTGTATGCTTCAAATGTAAAGTGTATGTTTTGAATGTAAAGTGCATGCTTCAAATGTAAAGTGTATGCTTCAAATGTAAAGTGTATGCTTAACAAGCTGCTGAACAAACAATCATGTAAATCTTTTGAAAGGCTGAACCATAATCTCCTCTATCATAGATCACTAGTTCCATTCTGTCTATGGTACACTATGATATAGAAATAAATAAATACTATTATTGATTACACATCGATTGAACACTATCAATCCATCGAAATGCCGAATTCATTATATCGTATCACTTTGTATTCGTTGTAGCAGGAGAAATTAACAGTTGTGATTAAATAACATTGTTTCTCTGTCGATAAGACATAAACGAGTATTTAGTTACATCCCATGTAATACATTCATTATTTAGTTATATCCCATGTAATACATTCATTATTTAGTTATATCCCATGTAATGTATTCATTATTTAGTTATACCCCATGTAATACATTCATTATTTAGTTATATCCCATGTAATGCATTCATTATTTAGATTTAACAAGATTTAACAAGATTTAACAAGATTGCCATCTCGAACAACAAGTTCCAGATGGCAAGTGGACAAGGAAGCCATTGGCTTATCGAGAGTCCAACAATTTCTCATCTATGTGTAGCCCGCCCTTATCAGATATCAATTCTATTTTTAAACATATTCACACTACTAGCATTAACACAATCATTTGGCAGTTTGTTCCATTCATTTATCACCCTCTGTGAGAAAGAGTACTTTCTCATGTCCAACCTACACTGCTCCTTAACTAATGCTGCTTTGTGGCCTCTGGTTCTACTGCCTTCTTTAAGTTTGAAGAACATATTCCTATCAACATCCTCATAACCGTTCACTATTTTAAACACTTCTATTTGGTCTCCTCTTAGTCTCCTGGTCTCTAGTGTTGTCAAACCACATTGTAATAAGCGACTTTCGTAACTAAGGTCTCTTAATTCTGGAATCATCTTAGTTGCTCTTCGTTGTATTCTTTCTAGCTTATCTATGTCTTTTTTACGATATGGCCTCCATGCTTGAATACAATATTCTAAATGTGGTCTAACAATTGCTTTGTACAGGGGTACAATTAGATGTTTCTCCTTATACGTGATAGTTCTCCTAATTAGCCCTAGAATTTGATTTCCTTTCGAAGCAGCAATCCCACATTGCTCTGAAACTTTCATGTCAGCATTAAATGTTACTCCTAAATCCTTTTCTTGTGTGGTTCTACCTAGTACAGCATCCCCCATTTTATATTCCTCGTCCATATTTCCATGTCCTATGTGTATACATTTACACTTCCCAAAATTGAATAACATTTGCCATTTTTTTGACCATTTAAAAAAATTTTCCAGGTCATCCTGTAAACTTTGGTTATCTGTATCATTAGTAACCTTTCTGAATACTTTTGTGTCATCTGCAAATTTGAGTACTTTGCTAGATATGTCATCCTCCAAATCATTTATATATATTAAAAACAGTATAGGGCCTAATACTGATCCCTGTGGTACCCCACTCAAAACAGATTTCCAATTTGAAATCTCACCATCTACTATTACTCTCTGTCTTCTGTGTGTAAGCCACTTTTCTATCCAGTTGATTACATCATTGCCTATACCATGGGCTTTTAGTTTAAGTAACAATCTTTGATGTGGCACTTTATCGAAAGCTTTCTGAAAATCTAAGTAGATAACATCCACTGGTGACCCGTCATCTACCCACTTTGTAATTTCTTCTAAAAAACATAAGAGATTGGTTAGACATGACCTTGCTTTTAGGAATCCATGTTGAGATGTATTTATTAATTTATGTTTTACGAGGAATTCCACCATGTGGTCTCTAATTAATGTTTCGAGTAATTTACATACAACTGATGTTAAACTCACTGGTCTGTACTTTTCTGGCTTCTTCCTCGATCCCTTCTTAAATAGCGGCGTAATGTTTGCTTCTTTCCATTCTGAAGGAACTATTCCTTCTTCTAGTGACAAGTTAAATAAGTTTGCAAGTGGTGTACCAATTTGATCAACAATTTCCTTTAGCAGTTTTGGTGGTATCCCATCAACTCCAGGTGATTTATTATCTTTCATCTTCTTAATTTTCTTTGCTATCATTTCAGGAGTTACAAATAACTGCCCTAAATGTTCTGATTTATTGCCCTCAAATTTAGTCAATGGAACTGGAAGTGAGTTGATATCTTCTGTGGTAAAAACTGAGCTGAAATACTCATTCAGGATCTCTGCCATTTGGAACCCATCTGAAATTATGTTTTCACTGTTGTTTTCCAGAGGTCCGACCTTATCTCGAACTTTCTGTTTACTCCTTACATAAGCATAGAAACTCTTGCTGTCATTTTTTTTATATTACCTGCCAATTTTTTTTCAAAGGTTCTTTTAGATTTTCTAATTTAAGTTGTAGCTAGGTTAAGTGCCTCTTTGTAGTTTGTGTAGTCTTCTACATTTCCAGTGTGTTTATAGACCCTCCACAGCATCTGTTTGTGAGCAATTTTTCTAATAGCTTCTTTTGACAGGTGTTTTTTCCTGGATCTTTTCCCTTGTTTTCTTAATGGAATAAATTTCTCAATAATGCCCTCAATCTCATATTTTAAACAAATCCAGCATTCTGTTGCTGTCTTGTACTTCAGCAAGTTATTCCAATCTATATTTGCTAGATATGTTCTCATCACTTTATATTTGCCTTTGTTGAAGTTCCTCCTCAATTGTTTTTTATATGTATTCCCTGTTTTTACTTTTATATTAAAATAGATTTGGTTATGGTCACTTGAGCCCAAAGGTTCGTGTACTTCAACATTGTCAACTAATTCATTTTGAGAAGACAAAATTAAATCTAACACATTCCCACCTCTGGTTGGTTCCAAGACATGTTGAGTAAGGAAACAATCCTGTGTTAGAAGTAGAAACTGATGGTCGTCACCTCCAGCACTCTCTAATGATTCCCATTGTATATGGCCATGGTTAAAATCACCCATTATAACACATTCTCCCTTGCTCACCTCCCTTGTCGCCTTTTGTAATTTTACATCTTCCTCTTGTCCTATGTTAGGACTACGATAAACTACTCCTATTGTTAATGTTGAGTTCCTGGTAACTATGTTACACCAAATTGCTTCCACACTATCTGCTTCACTTTTCAGTGTAATTTCATATGCTTGGATAGATTCTTTAATATATAAAATTACTCCACCTCCCCTTCTTTCTCGTCTATCCTTCCTAAACATTACATAGCCTGTCAGTGCTAACTCAGCATCTACTATATCTTCATTTGCCCATGATTCTGTGATGCCTATTACATGAGGATCAATATATGCTACCATAATGTCTAACTCACTTTTTTATTTACTATGCTCCTGGCATTTAAGCATACACATTTAAGTTCATTGTCTGAAATTATTGGTGAACATTTCTTTGGATGTGTATTTGTAGTAGTACTCCTTTGAGCTTTCTCTGTCAGTTCCCCCTGCGCATCTAGTTTATGATACCTGTGCCCTTGTCGACAACTCTGACAAACTCACACGCTAGAACTGCAGCACCCTTCCCTGTCAGATGTAGTCCATCTCTCATGAAAAAGTCACCTCTTCCCACAAAGTTTAACCACATGTCTACGAAGCCTACTCCCTCCTCCATACATACCTTCTGTACCTGTGTGTTGATCGCCATCCTTCTACAGTTCCTATATTCCTCACCCCTGCCTCCCATTATTGGTAATATCCCCGACAATACGATCTGCCCAACTCGTGCCTCTTTAAGTGTCTTGATCAACCTCCTGTACTTACCAACGATGGATGACGTTCCCTCCTTCTCTGCATTGTTTGTTCCCACGTGCACGAGAACAGCACCTCCCGTGCCACCACCAATGACCTGTCCTGCCTTCTCTGCTATATCCTCTACTTTTGCCCCTGGTAGGCATACTGTTATGTCATCTCCTCTATTTACAATTTTATCCACTTTCCTTTCCTGGAATCCTCCATAAATACCCGGGCTTTCCTCGCTACATCTGATGTGATACTACATCAGCAAAGCTCCTTTCCTGTTGCACACTACTAGTATGCCCCCTTTCTCTCATATCATCAACCTTTACTGTCTTACCACCTGGCAATCCCTCTCCACTCACCCGCTTACCTCTCTTTTGTTGCATTCTCTGCCTTCTGTCATCTTTCTTCTTCTTACCAGCTTTCTCCCTCACATTGCCACTGCTCTCCTTGTTCTCCTTGGTCTCACCACCTCTGCTCTCCTCGGTCTCACCACCTCTGCTCTCCTCGGTCTCACCACCTCTGCTCTCCTCGGTCTCACCACCTCTGCTCTCATCATTCTCACCACCTCTGCTCACTTCTGTCTCACCCTGCCCTGTCATCATCAAAATCATATGCCTTAGCTCAATCACCTGCTCCTGCAGATGTTTCACTGTCTTACACCCCCTACACACGAAATGGAAATCATCCGCCTGCACCTCCGCCCACGAATTTACACACCCGGACTTTGCAAAGTCTATCCAGCTGTCGCAGCTAGAGCATATCAAATTACGTTTCGCCTTTACTTGGCGTTTGCACGGCGCCATGTTAGAAATTAAATTTGTATTTGTTTATAATCCGTTTATAATCAATTTATACTAGGTAGTCTTCACAAAGACTGTTTTTGTGTTGT
>OY759273.1:28299565-28429565 GCA_963662155.1 Lamellibrachia columna | reverse complement strand
CTAGATGACGAAGTTCAGACGTTGAACGACGGAGAGATGAAGTTTAGCGTCGAGCTGTCCAACTGGCAGTGGTGTCCGACGCTGGTGGCCGACGCTGGCAAATACGTCGACGTGATCATCTCCATCAAGTCAAAGACCAAGCCGCAGAAGGCTGCAGCCAAGCAGGCGAACCGTCCCACCATCTACGACCTGGGCAACAACGCTAAGATGAGTCTGTCGCAGAAGGTATGTCCATTCACGGTCTCCCTAGATTCTCTACCAACCCTATGCCCCAAGTGTGTGTTTGTGTGTTTGTGTGTGCAATAGTTATTGCGATACTGTCGCAATAGTAAATATCCTCCGATAGTAACCCCTATTGTGTATGTTCTGCTACAGGTGAACGTTGACGGTGCCTGGACAGACATGGCGGAAGGCTACCCCAAGTTCGAGGTGCGCGGCAACAAGAACGTGTTCACGTTCCGCCTGCCCGGCTTCAACACCAGCGTCGTCTACGACCCGACCGTGTCCGCCGGCGACGAGGAGGACGACGATACCAGCGTCTCCCCTCCCGTGGCCACCATCTCTTGGACCGTCATCGCCGCCATGTTGGCTTTGCTGCGCCTTCTCTAAAGTAGAACAGATTCGGTGAAACTTCTCCAGCTGTTTAACTACTCCAGACAAGCAACTATGGTTTCATCGCCAAACTTCTCCAGCTGTTTAACTACGCCAGACAAGCAACTATGGTTTCATCGCCAAACTTCTCCAGCTGTTTAACTACGCCAGACAAGCAACTATGGTGCCGATTAATTATGATCCAATTATAAGCCAATTCTAAAGCAAATGTACGTCGATTTTCATTGGCTGATTTATTCGCATTCCAAAATAGACAGTACAGCGGTCATTATAATTATGTTCTATTTATTGGTATTTTATTTCGTCGCCAAATTATGTATTTTCAAAAATATACGGAAAAGAGATATTACAGCAGTAACACGCCCGGCCAAAAAACTGAAAAAACCACGTCATTCAGCAAACGTGGAGGACCGGTTGTTTTTTGTTCTTGCATTTTTATATATAATTTCTTATGCTAAATATACTACATCAATAAAGATTAAAACATGAAGCGTTATGCTGCAAGTTTAGATGTAATTTAAGATCGATAAGAGAAGAGAATTGGTACATTTAATTATGCGAAATATCACTATATAGCTCCATACGAGTTAGCCAATGAAAATCGCAGTATATTCCCTTTAATACGCTTGCAAGTATATTTTTGTGCGATTATTTTGATAACATCGACGTCGATTCGTCAGTATTGTGTAATGTGCGTGAGAAATAACTACAGTTACTTCGTTTATCTTTCAACAGATTTGCAACTATCCGACGTACTACCCTTTTGCTAAACAACAACGTTCATTATTGATTGAAGACGTAATTCGCCTTTGCTAACTCGTGTGACCATTATGCACTATTGCTATTTGCAAACGTTGTTATAACATGTAATTTACGTAACTTTAGAAACTGTTATTTCTGATGGTGTCCTCTGATTAACCTGGACCATTATTGTAATACTTATAACACGGTTTTGATAAATAACAAATACAATGTCGTGTGTCTTGTGTTAAATCTCTCTCTGCAGACGACCTTGCCGACGCTCTGAAGCTGACCGTAGCTGTAAAGTCGTGTAATTTATAGCAGCTTCAAAACGTCGGACTTAATAATGCCAAACAACAAATTAGCGCCCAGCCGAGCTAGACATCCAGAGCAGACTTGTTGATACAGGTATATACACTACACACCTGGCAGGCTGAGATTTTCATTAAAGGTGCCGCGCGAGGTTCACGCTTAGAATGTTCCTAATCTATTTATAGAGCGAGCGGAGATATGCAATTGTAGTAGAAGTTGATGCAGGGCCTAATTCTATTCAGTGAACATGCAAAGGTTTGACTGTTAATGCATGTCTGTAATGTGCCATGGTAAACACTCTCCGAGCCGAAGCAGGTCAAAGGACCTCTAACGACAGCAAAATAAGATATATGTGTGACATCCATAAATTACATAATTTGTATAATCTTGCTTGTGTGGCTAGTTTTTTAATACACGATAATTATGTCATGAAATACCTCAGTGCCAGGTGTTTCTATAATACTTATAAATAACCGTTTTCACATGGCAGGTGATCGTAATACAAAGCGTTATTTTCTAATATTTATCCTGCATTTTATACATATTATAATGAAGTCACTGAATAACCTGTAAAATAATATATTATATAGTAAAATTAACAGCCCTTAACTCCCCCCTCCCCGGTCCCTTGGGGCCACGTCAGTCAATTTGTCCCATCCTCTCGACGACAAACCCTTAACGCCTATTGCCCCTAAATACTCGGGTACCCGAACTGAGATTCGTGCCAAAAACAAAGGGTTACTCAATCTCACGTCGGTGTACAATGTTAACATCAACATATGTAGGCAGACTATAAATTACTCGGATTAGATGAAGCCTCAATCGAAATATATATTTCCCAGACGTTGTGGCGTCGTTCCTCTGTGGGTAAATGAGATACAAGTTTCCTCCCATGGTGTAGGTCGTGTTACTTGGTCAGATGCAGTAAGTGCGGAATTGAGACTAATGCGACGCCTGCTGAATGAGTATGTCAGGGATGATGTTAGTCTTACTATAATCGGGCTAGCGTATGTATGTACACTGTACAATGTTATGTATGTACTAGTGCCCTGTGCAGACCTATAATTTGAGCCCAATCCCGGCCCGCAATGAGCAGTTAGAGTCCAGGCCCGGCCCAGGCCCGCAAACTAGAATTTAGGCCCAGGCCCGACCCAGGCCGTGAATGTTTGGCCCAGGTCCGGCCCGGCCCGCAAATTTCAGGCCCAAACCCGGCCCATACCCGCGGGCCAAAGTCGGGTAAGCCAGCGGTCCGCAAGCCCGCGGCCCGCTATGTTTAGAGAAGATAAACCTATAATCTTATAAGATAGACGAAACACAAATAAACTTAAGCTAAAAGACTTAAATAAAAAATATTATATTGTATAATGTTTACTACTGAAATACTAATGTCAGTTGTTGTTTACTAGTGTCTGGCTAGTAGCTAGTACTAGCTACTACTATGTCACCCACTGGCACTGACACCCAGTGACATTTCCAGCAGGTCTGCAGTCACTAGCCTGAGACAGATCAGGTTCAGACATTTGTGAATTAGTACAAATAAAAAATACAAATTAACAACTGGGGTGGGTACTGGGTAGTGGCACTAAAGGGTAGTGGGCAGTGGGCTGGTAATTCAGGCAGGGACTATTTGGAGGGAAGACCAAGACAATAGAATGTCCACTGGTTGGGTCAAAGGGTGATAAGTTGATGGTTAATCATGGCTTATGGTTAGGGTACGAGATTTGTTTATCTAACCCTGACTTAACCCATATGCAAGCCAGAACCCCGATTTATATTGCTAATTGAATTAGCTCAAATAAGTTCAATTCAATGTCACCCACTGGCACTGGCACCCAGTGGCATTTCCAGTAGGTCTGCAGTCACTAGCCTGGGACAGACAGGTTCAGACATGTGTGAATTAGTACAAGTGTGAATGAATTAGGACTGTGGAGAAATACCAATTACCAACTGGGTTGGGTACTGGGTAGTGGGCTAGTGGCCTCGTGGGCACTTGGCAGTGGGCAGGTCATTCAGGTGGGCAATGTTTGGAGGGAAGACCTAGACAATGGAATATCCACTGGTAGGGTCAAAGGATGATAAGTTGATGGTTAATCATGGCTTGATTGCCTCTGCAAATATGTCTAAAGTAAACATTTGGAGCTGGCTGCTTCCAGCCAGGTGAACTTAAGTGGCCTGATATGGGGCCATTAGATCTATGCAAAAGGGTACATTCATGCAAAAATATGCAGTTTACAGAGTCTACTCCAATCACAGTGTCTTGGAAAGCCAGTACATGTTTAAAGAATTACAATACAAAGATATGGGCATGCGACTATGCCTATATTTGATATGAAATGTCTCTATTAAAAGAATGCACATTATTAAAATTATACCATAGGAAGTCCCATTGTTGAAGAGGTTAAACTGCATTCCAATGTATAAAGCACTAATGACATTCATAATTCCATGCAAGGTCTCAATTTGCAACTATATAATACTAAATAAATAATTTTAAGCATTCGATAACCGGAATTACAATTTATAATCAGTTTTTTTTATTAATAATAAAATTAATAATCTGGGTGTTGTATGAATGCTTTTATTATGTCCAGGCCCAAAGCCCGGCCCGGCCCGGCCCGGCCCGCTCACACTAGGCACAGGCCCGGCCCAAGCTCGATGTGTTTTAATTGTTTTCAGCCTAGGCCCGGCCCGGGCCCGCAATATATAAGCCCAGGCCTCGTCCCGGCCCGCGAAATTATGTAGAGGCTCGGCCCGGCCCGGCCCGGCCCGCGGCCGGGCTTGGACCTAAAGCCCGGTCCATGATGGCACTAGTATGTACACTGTACAGTGTTATGTATATACACTGTACAATGTTATGTATGTACATTGTACAGTGTTATGTATGTACACTGTACAATGTTATGAATGTACACTGTACAATGTTATGTATGTACACTGTACAATGTTATGTATGTACACTGTACAATGTTATGTATGTACACTGTACAATGTTATGTATGTACATAGTACAATGTTATGTATGTACACTGTACAATGTTATGTATGTACACTGTACAATGTTATGTATGTACACTGTACAGTGTTATGTATATACACTGTACAGTGTTATGTCTATACACTGTACAATGTTATGTATGTACATTGTACAGTGTTATGTATGTACACTGTACAATGTTATGAATGTACACTGTACAATGTTATGTATGTACACTGTACAATGTTATGTATGTACACTGTACAATGTTATGTATGTACACTGTACAATGTTATGTATGTACATAGTACAATGTTATGTATGTACACTGTACAATGTTATGTATGTACACTGTACAATGTTATGTATGTACACTGTACAATGTTATGTATGTACATAGTACAATGTTATGCTGCTCCTCCTATAGACGCCAAACGTTCACGGGTTCATCTATGACCTCAGGAAGGATGCGCAATTTTTTTTTATAGAAACTCACCCCACTATTACCTTACCTTTTGTAGAATTACCCTTCGTAGATTGTTCGCAACGCTATGCGTGTTTTCTACGATTGTTCCAAGTTCCGTAACTCGCCCCTGTCGTCTGGTCAGGTGATGTATCTTATAGGGCTTAGCGTTTATTCCTTGTTGCCATGACCACCAGATAGATAGACAAATAATTTTTACATATTTATTTATTATTTTTTCTTTCTTTTGTTGTATATATTCTTATTGATCCATCCATGTTTTATCTCGTTTTTAGTGCAATGTTGCTTAGCTTTGCTTTGGGCCACTTTTCATCTTTTGATGGTATCACCAGGCCCCTGAACTTAAGTATAAAAAAGCATTCGTTCACAAGCACGAGGAACACGTCTAGTCTCTGTGCCCAACCAAGAAGACTTGCTCAATCCATCCAATTGGTGCGTTGTTCATCACGCACTAATCGGTTAGATTTAATTTGTCGAGGTCAGTCAGTTTACAATAAATTAACTACCTGGTAACGCATGAATAATTACGCAGCGAGGATTTGCGTGAACTCACACATTCGCCATTTCTGCGAAGTTTCAATCCGGTCGTAGGCAAACCTGTATGTTTTCCCGTCGTAAAATTAAGTAATACCCTATAGACGTGAATGGGGGGGTCAAAGTAAGTAGGAAGAATATTAACGTTGAAGTTAGAAAACTAGTGAGTTTGTCATTTCACTGTCCCGTGCGTGTCATGTTTGTCTTATCGACACCAGCGTCTCTATTTCTTCTGTGTTTGTCTTATCCACTCGAATATTACTAAAGTACATTTTCTCCACCCCCCCCCCCGTATCGTTACAGTGTACCCCTTTCACCTTTGTGTTTTTATTGAAAAGTAAACCTTTTCGACCAAGGCAAATGGCGGTAACAGTAAAAACAATACGGGTTTGGAGCCAAACTCTTATCTCGGGGAGTTGTCGAAGGCGAGCGAGAGTCGGGTATTATAAAGTCAGACTACTCAAGTCCAGGATGTATGTGGTTTTAACAACACCACTAGATGGCGCCACATTCAGTTAACAGTTCTCACAAACGCGAATGACTCGCACAATGGTCGACGCTCGCCAAAGTACAGTTATTCGTTGTATCATCATTGACATAATGATACGATATTCGCGTTTCTTATATGTGACGTATATGTATGAATGCATGATGAAATTAGTTAATCGATACTAATAATCCATTCACTCGGTTAACTATTCAAAGACATAGACATACTTCACCAATCAGCAGGCTCCTTTTATGAATGACAACATATATTACGTTGGCATATGTCTGTCTTGTCGGCAAATTGATTCCCTGTTGAAGTTGGGTCGGTTGATGCAGACTACGCAGTGCGTGCAAGAAGGCATTCATATGTGTTCACCGATCAGGATAAAGGAATGGGTTGATAGACGGTCATATAAAGACAAGGTCGTCGCCAGCTGCAAGTTTGGCGGCAAGACTAAAAGGCAATGATGTAAGAACTGTCGTTAAGTAAGCTTTTTTCATAGGCATTAGCAACACCGGTTCAGCTACGTTTTTTGGCCAACGTAGACTAGGTAATACTCGTTCTGTGAAAGATGTATTCTGACAGTGATGAGGCTTCTAAGAAAAAAATCTGAAACGGAGCTCAGGCTAAAGACAATAAAATTTAACACGATTCACATGCCTGCGTCTTGTGTCGTTAGCCTCAAGCGGGGTATCCCTAAGGAGTCAGAATCACTTGCTGCCAGCCTAGCTGTCAATCCGTGGAGGGTTCGTGGGCGTGAGAAATGTTCCCAGCCAGGGTTCAATGGCCGCTGGCCGCGATGTTCCCAGCCCATGGACCTCAGTGAATTTCAAAAACATTTGAAGACCCATGAAGACACTTTGGGTTCACACTGCTTTCTAACAGGATATATAATTGGTTGATATGTTTAAATAATTATTTTAAATATCCAAAACGTGTGATATAATTGGTTGATACTGAGCTGTTGGCCAATCGCACAAAAAAAATCTGTCTCATTTTCACAAAAAAGACACTTTGATTTTTATTGCAATAGATTACGAAAATATGCGTGAGATTTCAGACCTTTGTCGTGAGACCGTGACTTTGTATGCAAAACTTTGAGTCTCACGGTTTTAAGCGTGAAAGTTGAGAGGCATGTAACAGTAGACTGGCGAGGAACCTAAGCTTATTTATGTACTCCTTCGCTTAGTTTTTGTAGCAAATACTCGTGCAATTTGTGTGTAAAATGTCATCCCATTTTGTCATATAGAACTTATTGTAGACGATGGGATACCGAAGATAAGTCATGCAATGCAAAACTTTGATACATCAAATACAAGCATAATATTATATGCGAATACGAATACTTTTATTTCAAGTAAAAACACCCAGACAATGAACATACAAATATGCATTAACACATAGTTAACGTATCATTATAAGGTGTCAGATATACAAGTTATAAGTTATCGTTATATAAGTTACCAGTGACTAGTAACAATGACAAAGATCGTTCCGTTCAAAGAACTTTCCCACATATTCGTATCTCTGAAATGTTTTACGTGTATTTGGTATTCGTCAAATTTAGGAGACTGCAAAGAAACGCCCAAACGAACTCGTGTCGATGTTAAATGTTGTTACCACAAAATACAAGTGGGCAAAAGTAAAAAATAATATACACGCGTTCAGGTGAATGCTCTGGGCAACCCGTGCTTAGCACACACTCAGTCTTCTTCGCTTCCACTGAAGCATAAGCCAAGTTGCACTGCCATCAGATTTATAGCTGCACTTGATATGGCCTGTTCATCGAAACACTCAGCCCCAAAGATAAAGTGCGCAGAGCAGATGACACTTTTAGAGTAGAGAGGGGTCAGCCCATTCCATGGCATTAACGTGTTTTTCGCTGCAGAAACCCACGACAGGTGAAGCGAGGGAGCTTTCCTCTGGACGAAACCTAGTTTCATTCGAGGTGCGGTTACTACAGCCTCCGACTATACACCTTTGGCCACTCATTTTTGGGACTCGAACGTTCCGCTCCTACACGACAACAATATCAATGGCCCAAACGAGGTGTGTCTTTACATCACTTCCGCCTTGCTCGGTGGCTGGCAACCGAAATCGACGAATTAAGCGCGTAATTTGAAGGTGAACAATTCGATATGTAACCACAGGTACTCATTTGCCGATCGATACGGGGACTAACTCGCGCTGTATAAATGTTCTACTTAAAAGATCATTCGAGCACAGTCGCACGCCTCATATATACTTTAACCCCAAATTCCCCACCGGTGGCGCCACTAACCATTTCATTAGCCTCGATTATTCAGGCTGCGGGATGTGCATGGCGCCACCGTTTGTCGCAATCCCCACACATTCACCAAGAATCATCCGTATATAATTCCGCCCTGGAATATCAAGAAACAAATGTTGTTGTGGGCAATGTTGTTTTTTAGATAATCGAAAGTTCGTAGAACGGCTCTGAATTCAGAAAACGCAAACAAACTGTCAATTAATTTCAAAATTTTTGCCACCCGTAAAACTCTGCGTTTGTGTATATTCACCCATTAGTCATTACAGACGGCTTTGACGAACGTCATCACGGCGGTCGATGTTCCTCCCATCATGGGCAGACCTACATAATTCATTGTTGTAAACATCCTTGCCAAAATAATTACCAGCGGTATATATTTCTATCCACCATTGACCTTTGTCCACTACGTAACACTGTTAACAAATTATTGTTCCATACATTAGGCATGATAACTATCATAACAATGTTGGTTTTAAAATGTGGAAGTCATATTTTCTCATGAGGGTGTGACCCAATAGAATAATTAAAATTTGTATGAACGGTCGTAATTTAAGACCACTTGTATTATTTAGGTCGCTTGTATTATAAGACATTATTAATTATGGGACAACGGAAAGACACGGTTTACGTACTCAACTCCGTATTTCCCTTCTCAAAGGTTTTTTCGCTTCTGCAGGTTTGTAGCTATGAAATAAACAAATGTCAATAACAGTATTGTCACATCTTTAGCATTAATAGACATGGTTTTCTGAAAACGTCGTGCTACTTCACTGAATAAAAGTGTTCTCTCCCCTCTGCAGGCAAATTCCAGATGTATGTTGTAATGAACAACCTGTTCTTCATTGGCAATCAACTCGCAGCACTCAGTAGGACAGGCAAGGTCAGAGTGTGGCACACCATGACACTGAACTGGCAGTTAAATATCTCATGATTGCTGCTCTCAGTACGACATGCAAGGTCGGGGTGTGGCATACAATGAAAGAACTTGCAGGTAAATCTCTCACCGTGGAAGGTTTTTCGCTCACATTGGCTCCATTCAGTATGACAGGCAAGGTCGGGGTATGGCATGCCATGACACAGAACTGGCAGGTAAATCACACGGTGGCTGCACTCAACAGGGCAGGCAAGGTCGGGGTGTGCCATGCCATGACACAGAACTGGCAGGTAAGGCTCCACGTGAGGGCCAATCAGTGGTCTCTAAGGGGGTCGCAGCGGAGATAGTTTTGTATAAGTAAATGGACAAATGAAATGTTATGCAAATGTGCAAAATTGTACCAGCAATTCGCTATTTCTATGAGGATGTTGTTTCATCATATTTTAATTGACATCTTTTGAATGAAACTGTGATGTGTATTTCATAAATATCTTGCAAATAAGCAGTTGTTGAGATTTGTGTATTAAGGTCACTGTATAGCTAATGTGTCCTTGATATACCCATATTCGTAGTAATAATTAAAAATAACTAAAGCTTTATATTTACTTGTCATCACGATCAGCATGCTTTGCCTTATAACAGTGACAAAACAGATAAATAAAACACAGTGTGCATGTTTTTTTATGCTAGAAAATAAGAATATATTAGTAGGGGCATTGAAAAAGCGTGTCGTTGCTATTTTTTTAATGATTCGAGGAGCCACCTTAATTTTTTTATTAACTCAAATTACTGGGCCAGTAAATTGCATTTTTGACAGATGTGACTGCTTAAATAATAAATTACTAACTGTAATTCAATTATACGTCTCCAAAGACAGTCAAAATAAACCTCAGAAACTGGACAACTTGCAGACATTCTGCATATATAAAGCAGTAGAAGAACAATATCCAGGATATATTTTGTCGAACTTCCAATGATCCGTACGATGAATCTGGTGAGATAAACATTCACAATACCCTAAGATTGGGGTGGATTTGCACATAATCTATGGGTCTGTCAGATTCAGCGTACTGCCATATTGAACGTCCATATTGGACATGCCACATTTGACACACCTATCAGACGTGTAACCAAAGACAATAAGACATCATGCCGCCCAAGCATCGCCAAAAAAGCTCGTCAGAGGTTACTCGCTTTGAAGGTATTGACAATGAACTTCTAAAACTTACCTTTATTGAAACTCTGAGTGACAGTGATGTTTTAAAACAATTGAAACGAGCTCTGTTCCCGCAAGAGATTGCTGACAAAAATAGATTACTTAGCAGCTCAGACTGAGCAACTAAAACAAACTGTGAAAGAGAAGAACGAGAAAATCAAAGCACTTGAAAGTAGAGTCGACTTGTTAGAATCGGCCAACGACAGCATCGAGCAATATCCTAGAAGATCCAATTTGAGAATAGAAGGAATACCCGAATCTGTAGGTATTGGTGAAATTGAAAATGCAATCCTAGACATTTTCAATGATCATATGAAGTTAACCCCAGTCCTGCAGTCTGACGAGATTGAGCGAGCGCACAGAATTGGCCGCCCTAAAACGGATGGCGGACGACCACGCACTACAATTATTACACTAAATAGCGAACGTCGGAGGGACGCTATATACAGAGCTCGAATCAACCTAAAACAGCACAATACAGCCTCGGGTCTAAACCTTCGTTTATTTGTGAATGAAGACCTCACGAAAACTCGTTCTGAACTTCTGTATGAACTTGGAAAAAATTAACTGATTTCTGACTGTTGGTCTTTCAATGGGAATATCTTGTACAAAGACACTCAGGGTGTTGTCCATCAAGTACGAAGTAAACAGGCCGCATGTTTCAAGGTGTGCCGTGCTTGAAGCCTGTGTTACGTAACTCCTGCGGACATTCCAAAGACACTGCTGCGTCAAATGACGTAAGCATTGTCTGGCACTTGCACACTTGCACACTTGCACAGCTTCAAGTAGCGTGAACCTACGTATCCAGTTTCCATGGCACTATGACAGTATTATTATTATTTCTTTATAAACAACATGAATGTATTTTATTAATATAACCTATCCATGTTATACGGATATATTATTTATTACAGAGTATCATTTTATTTTTCAGACTAAATGCAATTACAGTAATCTATTTAGTTATGCTGATTTGTAGTTGGTACATGCCAAATCATGGCAGTAGGTTACAATTTTTTTTCGATATCAAGACTAACCACCTAAGCCTATGTGCGCATATAATTTAATGGGCACGTGCGAATATTAATGATTGGCAATCCTATCTCACCATTGTATTGTGACTTGTGTTATCACCATTAATCTCGGTACCTTGATGGTAAGCACGTTGAACAATCCCAAGGACTGGATAGCGTGCTGTATAACAACGTACCTTTACTTGAGGTCTTTTTACAGGTGTTGCGGCAGCCAAAAACAATTTTGGTGGACCTAGAGTAAACAGTATCAAGGATCACTTCAGTCGGATCGCTGTTGCCTATCCCCACGTTGTGTGTTTACACAGGTAGGTATCATAATGTCGACTTTCTACGAATTGCTATTATGTGAACTATTTTCCTGGATATGGTGAGGTAAATGTTAGAGTGTATATAGACTGATTGCATCAACAAGTTATACAATAATAGTATCCAAGTGTGGTGTGGGAGCCCACATTGGAAGTTTATTGTTAGGCATGGGGCATGAACAGGTTATGCAATAATTGTACCCATGATGTTTTCGCTTTTGGCGTGGTACATTATATTAAAAGGGGTATCAACGTAATGGGACCGACCACGACACGTTCGTCGTCTCCACGTCATGTTGACGGCCGACTTACAGCGCGTTCAGCCGACTGTTCAACTGCCTTCCCCGCGCGCGCGACACCAGTGCGTCCGCACGAGCTGTCGTTACGACACGTTAGCCGTCGTCACGACACGTTAGCCGTCTCCACGACATATTTCCGGCTGACATACTGTACGTCCAGCTGACCGTTCAACTGTCTTCCCCGTGTGTGACATCAGAGCGTCCGCGTCAGCCGTCGTCACGAAACATCGCCGTCTCACGATCTATTGACATCTATCTACTATCGTCCAGCCGACAACAACCTCGACATTACTGCGGTCGAACGTATTCTGCTGCCGGTGAGATTATGCGACCGACGGCTACATCAGTTATCGTTCTACTCAACCCAGCAGAATGCGCGAAGGGTATTGTTGACTTTATGCGTCACAAGGCATGCTTCTGTGACTATTTTTTGTTTGTTTTCGGAACATTGTATTATAAGTGTGAAATACGCCTTTCTGCTTGTGACGAATGTATTAACACTGATGTCTATTATTTCATTTGCACCATTTCAGTTAGGTTTTGATTCATTGTAAAAATATTCATGTTGATTACTTTGGTGTTGTTTTTCATTTGTGGAAATTTCTTACACTCATATGTTGAGCTTAATCTAAGTACGGCCCGCCCCAGGTTTTGCGTGGACCACCACCGAAATCCGTGACACATAACTAAACATAACCGCCTTGCAAGCAAACCAGTCATGGTCCTCTTGGAAATACATAGGATTCATGACTGGACCAGATATTACAAAAACAGTAATGATGAATGGTGGGGAGGGGGGAGAATGTCACATTAGATTAAAAAAACTCACTTTTATAGATGTTCTAATAAATCAGTATTGGTGCTGAATGGTAATGGCTTTTGTTTTGGTAACCTGCTTTAATTTTGTGATGTTGTTACTTATCCTTTCCCTGTTCATCCTTCTTGTCAAGGGATATATTTATTTTGATAAGCATGCTGTAGTCAAGAAGAGTACGTCATTTATATACGAGTACAACCATCTGGTAAAATGGGTATCGCTCAAACAGAGATAAATATAATTGGTTGATTCTGTAATTTTCCTCAGCAGAATACCAAAGTGTGGGTGTGATCTGTGTCATTGAAGCAGTTCTGTGTAACTTGTGTGTTTGTGTGAGACAGGATGAAGGACTCTGCACGCTGGCATCTCTGTAACAGAAGAGTGACCGCCGCCTTCCACGCCACCATCCAGTTGTGGAGCGTCATGATCAGCAATGATGGCGGCCTCGCCATGCGAGAGATAGGCCAGTCAGTGAGATAGGTCTGTCAGGAGAAAAGGGCTCTGAGGAGAATCATGTCACTGTCATAGGCACCATGTGTGTAAATGGTGCACCATAGTCACACAACACCATGTTTGTAGAGGGATGCTAAAAGTTGGCAAACTTTGTATAGAAATGTTGTTTCTCATAAACAGTTTATATATTATTTATGACAATGTTGACCACTTCCTTGCATTTATTAAACATAACTATTTACCAAGCTAATGGCGTTCTTCCTTCTTGTTCACCGCTGTACATGGTTGAGGGTCAGGTGAAGTATTGTCGAGCCCCTCTTTCTGTTGTTTCTTTTCATAGTTTGATTGAAATAATGGTTTTTCTCATAAGCAATGTATACACTGTTTATGAAAATGTTGACCATATTATTGGATATATTAAACATAACTTTTTTTACCAAACTAACGGTGCTTTTCCTCTTTGTTCACTGCTGTTCATGGGTTAGGGTCAGGTAAAATATTGTCAAGTCACTCTTTCTGTTGTTTCTGTCCATACTTTTCTAAAGGCCGCTCCCTCTCTCCATCTTTCATCTTCCTCCGATCTTCTCATATCCCGCCTCAAACAGTCCTCCTATATTTGCTGTGGCCTCCCCCTTTTTCTGAATTGTTGATGTTTTTTCACCTCTGCTCTCTTTGCTAGTTTGCCTCCATTCATCCTTACCAAGTGGCCTGCCCATCTCACATTGCTTCTCGACAATCATCTTGTTAGGCTGCATTGAATCCCAACCTCTTTCCTCAGGTCGTTCATCCTTCTTTTGTCCACCCTCTTTGTTCTTTATAGTCGACGAACTCAGTTGTTCTCACAAACTTGCAGCAGCGGTTGTTGCTGTTCTGTCAACGCCACTGTCTCCAGATCATACAGGCATGCCGGTGTAACATGCATACTCAGGAATTTCCCTTTCAGCTTTTTCAAAATGTTTCAGTCCAACATGACTCCCCCTACGTTTCTCCAAGCATTCGCTCCCACTTGTATGCGACGTCTCACATCTACGTCTGAATGCCCATACTCCATAAACTTTCATCCATGGTAAACAAATCTATCTACTTGCTTGATCTCCTTACTGTCCAAAATTATGGTCAGCTCCTCTCTTTGGTGTCCAACCTTCATCACTTCTGTCTTCTCCAGGCTCATTCTCAGTCCGTGCTTCTTAAACACTCCCTTCTATTCCTCCAACACTTCCTGTAGTTCTTGTTTGCTCTCTGCTATTATGGCCAAATCATCTGCATACACCATCTTCCTGAGAAGGTCCACAAATCCCACTACCATTCTCCCTTGCATCTCAAACCTCTTCTCTACCAGCTGTCTTAATGCAAACATCCCATCAGTCCTCATTTTCCCTTTCTGAATCGCTGTTGTTCTTCCCATAATTCTTGCTCTACTCTCTTTCGGATCTTGCCATCGAGGGTCCTCTCTATCAGCTTCATGATGTGATGTGACTTAGAAATGTGATGCTTCCGTATTTCCCAAGGTATTGCACATCTCCCTTCTTCTACCATATTGGGACAATTAGCTCTGTTCACCATTCCTCTGGTCCTTTAACTTTCCTCATACATGTATTCAGCAGCCTCTTTGTCCAGCTGATTCCACTCTCCCCCGCTGCCATTACCATCTCCACATGCATATCATCGGTACCAGGTGCTCTTCCCTTCTTCATTCCTTTCATCCCGGTTTGCATCTCTGTATCCTTAATACCAGTTAACTTCTCTTTTCCCTCTACATCCATTGGTAATTCCTCATCGTTGTTATTTCCTTCCTTGTTCAGTAGCTCCTTTGAGTAGCTTTCTCAGACCTTCAGCATTACCTCTTTTTCTGTCACTAACTTCCCATTTATATCGTTGATCATCTTCTTTGCACCATCCTCGTCTAGATTGCTATATACGTCTGCTTCCATATCTCTCCTCACCTAACAACAGCTCCCTTTGCCGCTGTATTCACCTGCCCGTATGTGTGTATATCCTTGAATCCGGTTGATTTCCTCTCTCCTTGTTCTTCTCTATTTCTTTCCAGGCTTCCTTCTTTTCGCATACTGCCTCTGTAACTTCACAGAGGCAGCCCCTATATTGAAGTATGCTAACAATGTATGCTAACAATGCCCCTATAATGAAGAGAGCGTGTGGACAACGACTGTGTAATTTGGTTGCGTGGGCAACTAGTTCCTGTAACATTACTGCACGTGCAGTTTTACGTGGTTTTCGGTCTCTGCTAAGTACAAATCTATTTCGCCATACACTAATGTTCCAAACCACCCATAGCTCAAAACTGTACTTGATGAAACTAAAAGGGAATACAACATTATATATTGTTCTTCCCCTATTGTTCACTTTATGCAATTAGATAGGACTTCGCTCTGCTTTGTATTTGTTCTTATTGTATAGAGTTACAATAAATTTGAATTGAATTTTTAGTCCAGTCGACTAAACTGATACATTGAGACCGAGGTACTTTTATGTGGATTAAATATCTCCTTTTAGCAGGTCCATAAAGAACTGTTTTATTAATATTTGTGCTTAGTGTAAGGTGAAAACGTCGTACTACTTCACTGAATAAAAGTGTTCTCTCCCCTTGCAGGCAAGTTCCATATGTATGTTGTCATCAACAACCTGTTCTTCATTGGCAATCAACTCGCAGCACTCAGTAGGACAGGCAAGGTGAGGGTGTGGCACACCATGACACTGAACTAGCAATTAAATATCTCATGATTGCCGGACTCAGTACGACATGCAAGGTCGGGGTGTGGCATACAATGAAAGAACTTGCAGGTAAATCTCTCACCGTGGCAGATTTTTTCGCTCACATTGGCTCCATTCAGTATGACAGGCAAGGTCAGAACTTGCTGGTATATCTCACGGTGGCTGCACTCAACAGGGCAGGCCAAGTCAGGGTGTGGCATGCCATGACACAGAACTGGCAAGTAAGGCTCCTCGTGACGGCCAATCAGTGATCTCTAGGATATAGTTTTGTATAAGTATATGGACAAATGAAATGTTATGCAAATATTTCTATGAGGATGTTGTTTCATTATATTTTAATTGTTATCTTTTGAATGAAACTCTGATCTCTATTTCATAAATATCTTGCAAATACGGCAGTTGTTGAGATTTGTGTACTAAGGTCACTGTATAGCCAAGGTGTCCTTGATATACCCATATCCGTAGTAATACTTAACAATAACTGAAGCTTTATATTTACTTGTCATCATGATAAGCATGCTTTGCCTTATAACAGTGACAAAACAGATAAATAAATGTGTAACTTAAGATAAAATATACAATTGAAAGCTTGGTTTTCTTTTCAAGTAATTCAAATTGAAGCATTGATTATGAATATAACTAAAGTCATATTAGTCTGGATGGATACGGTTAGGACACAGCTAATTTTCATAACATGATCAGCACACAAGATAATTTCCATGACACGAACAGCACACAACTTAGCTTGATGCCCTTGGCATCATTTAAAGTCATCTCCATAGATAACTTGGAACCACACCTTCAGTGTATCTTCAGTAAAGAAAAAATATTGTATAAACCTTTCATTGTGCTGTTTTCTAGAAAGTGCTGTCTGTGTGGAAATATGAATAACTATAGTTGCTATTCTTGATGTTTTATTGGAAAACTGGGTACCTCTTTGTTGTTAGTCTGGACCCGCCTGTTATTTGAAGAAAAATACTTTTATTTAAGAAACAATAGCAACTTCTAATAATTCTGACATCCGTAAATACAAATTATAATAATTATACATACATCGACCAATCAAAAGTGTATAATGGTTATACAAAATCATGGTATGCAATAGGAGCATAAGTTGATAAGACAATAGGATCATGAGACACTTGTATGTAAGGCTTGAATAGTAAAATTCGAGGAACCACCTTACATTTTTTAGTAACTTAAATTACTGGGCCAGCAAATTGCATTGTTGACTGATGTGACTGCTTAAATAATAAATTACTAACCGTAATTCAATGATACGTTTCCAAAGACAGTCAAAATAAACCTAAGAAATTGGAACATTTTCAGACATTCTGTATATAATGCAGTAGAAGAACAATATCCAGGATATATTTTGTCTGATGAACAGTATTTCCGGAATAGTATACATGGATTGAATGTTAAGATATTGTCAAGATGGGGGTCAGCCGTGGGTTAGTGGTTAAGGTATTGGACTCTAAATTCAAGGGTTCTGAGTTCACGGTTCGTTTTCGAAGCTTACGCAATTTCGTTTACCCTTCTTTGCCTCAGTCTATTCAGCTGTAAATGAGTACAAATACTGTTTGGAATGTACCTGCGATGAACTAGTGTCCCGTCCAGGATTGTCAGTATAACTGCACTCTAAGTTGCTTTGCACTTTAGAAACCAAGTTTATGCACTGGTCATTATAAGCCTTCATGGCATCCTAAGGCGTAATGCCTGGGGAATGACTTTATCCACCTACCTACCATTGTCCAGATAATATTGGTAGGGATACAATCAGGAGGAAAAGCTAACTTATATCAAACGTACATTGCTAAACTTTTAGTACGGGTCACGCGCGACTGCACTACTAGCAAAAATATCATTTCCGTGGTTGTGCGACTGGGTCAACGAACATACCATGACTCGTGCAACTCATGTGCACACCGCTGTGTTCGTTAATCCCTGTTCATAATATAAGACATTTTGAAATTCTAGCTTATTGCACAAAACAAAACTATCAGTTCCTCAGAGACAATTAAAACTGGATTGAATTACCAAAAATGGATTGAATGAATAACTTATATTTTAGAGTGTACAATGTCATTCTTAATAATTTTATACAGAGTAGACTGTTCAGCTAGTATGTAAGTTGTAAGAGAAGAAATATAGACAATTACGGTCATAAATGTGTGCACGTTAACATGGCAACTGAGATTGCATATGCTTTGGATCAGATCACATTACGAGGAGCAGTTTCACAACGAAAAGAATCAGATACAGTACACAGATATACGTGGCTGATTTCTTAGCATAATTATGCTGGCAGATTAAACAAATACTATCAGTCAGTGTCAAACAGAAGACTAACATTTCTAGAATCCATCATGCAGAAATTATAATTAGCTCGTTTGGTTATTTCTATTATATAAAAAAAAATGTATTACAATATTTTATACCCTTAAATTCTAACTTGGAACATCAACATATGTTCAGTACATGTAATTTCTCTACAATGAAGTCATTTATCTTGTTTGATTGATGGTGATATTATTTTTTTATAAAGGTGGGGCTATTATGATACACAATACGATTTTTGTGATACAATATTATATTGTAAAAAAACTTTAAAAAACTTGGTCGGTAGAGCATGTTTCTTTGGTGTCGATGAACAAAGACTTCTTTATGGTATCAGCATATGGCACCATCTTCATGAAATCAAATATCCTTTGATATCTGAGTTTAATGTTTGCTGCAGTGTACTTCTGCAATTATGGCTCCTGCAGTAGGTCAGTCATGTAAGAAAGATAATTCTTTCTGTCATCACAATTTGTGATCACTGCACTTTGAATGTATGCATATCCTGCCTGTGACACATTGGAAGAATGTTTTCAATATTTTGAATTAATGTAAAGGGTATACAGTGAAACCCCTCGTTGAAAGTCACCTACTTAATCAAAAGGGATGGTCATAAAAGTGCGGTGTTCTGTCATCAGAGATTTGACCATTTCTAAGCATGGGCCTATTGTAGACATAGCCAAATGTTACCATAACTACATATATAATACATATGGTTAGTAAGGTAGTATTTGGTAACATTGTTCAAAGTATGGTTGTTAGTTTGCTAAATAAGTTCACCATTATATACAGCATTGTTGTGCTATTGACCCTCGTCATTTGAGTTTTACAAACTTCAGACGGCCAGAACACTAAAATCCACTGTTTTCATTGTAATATTCAGTCTAAGTTCCGGTGCCACTTCCTTAATTTACTATACAACTATTGTTCACTAGTGTCTTTGTCTTGAAGGAATAATACGCAGGAAATGGCAGGATGTTTCCACAGTGTGTACTCCTGAGAAGTTACAAACTTCATAAATTTGACTGTTTCATCTCTTTCAATATGCTTTATGTTTCGCAATATGAAAAAATATTTATTCATGATATTTCTACCACACAATGTTAGAATGCCAGACTCGGCTGAGGGAACCCAGGTTCAAACCCAATTGTTGAAGTATCAAAGCTTTGACAATTTTGTTCCCCCACATTACCACAGTTCACTCAGCTGTAAATGAGTACCCAGGTACAGACAACTGTGGAAATGTGAACGAAAAATCTTCGCACAGTAATTGCAGCATTGCTGAATGCTTCCCAGAGAAATTCAAAAGGTGTTGGAATGAACAGGTCAGCCAGGGGGTGAACTGTTAAGCACGTTGAACAATCCCAAGGACTGGATACAGTGCTGTGTAAACAAAAACATACCGTTACTTGAAGTCTTTTTACAGGTGCTGCGGCAGCCAGGAACAATTTTGGTGGACAAAGAGTGAACAATATCAAGGGTCACTTCAATCGGATCGCTCTTGCCTATCCCCACTTTGTGTGTTGGTACAGGTTGGTGTCATAAGTAGACGTAACCACATTAGAAGCAGGCCATTCATGGACCTCTTGCAAATTCATTGGATTATGAGTGGACCAGACAACTGTAACGATGAATTGTGGGGGAGGGGAGAATGTCGCATTAGATTGAGAAACTAACTTTTACAGCTGTTCTAATAAATCAGTATTTGCACTGAGTAGTAATGGCTTATGTTTTGGTAACCTGTTTGATTTGTTTAATGTTTTTATTTATTCTTTCACTGTACATCCTTCTTGTCAAAGGATATATGATTTTTATGAGAATGCTGTAGTCAAGAAGAGTACTTCATTTATATGAGTACAACCATATGGTAAAATGCATATTGCTCAAACAGAGATACATATGGGAGATTTTGTAATTTTCCACAGCAGAATACGAAAGTGTGGGTGTGTGAACCGTTTGATTGACGCAGATCTACAGATCGATGTAACTTGTGTGTTTATGTGAGACAGGATGAAGGACTCTGCACGCTGCCAATTTTCGTGGACTATTCCTTGTCTGATGGATTTGATAGATCAGGTTATCCTCAATGCCAAGGTGCTCAACACTACTTCCAGTCCACTATACAGTTGTGGAGCGTAATGGTCAACAATGATGGCAGCCTTATCACACGTGAGATAAGTCAGTCAGTGAGATAGGTGTGTCATGAGAAAAAGGCTCTGGAGAGAATCATGTCACTGTCACAGACACCAGATTTCTAAATGGCGCATCATAGTCACACAACACCATGTCTGTAGAGGGGTGCTAAAATTTAGCAAATGTTGTATTGAAATGTTTTTTTCTCATCAGCAATTTATACACTGTTTATGAAAATGTTGACCATATTCGTGAATTTATTAAACATAACTTTTTTTTACCAAACTAACGGTGCTTTTCCTCTTTGTTCACTGTTATTCATGATTTAGGGTCAGGTAAAATATTGACGAGTCACTCTTTCTGTTGTTTCTTTCCATACCTTCTATCGGCCACCCCTCTCCATCTTTCATCTTCCCCCGATCTTCTCGTATCCCACCTCACGCAGTCCTTCGATCTTAGCTGTTCGCTTTCCCTTTTCTTGCATCCTTGATGTTTTTTCCACCTCTCTCTTCCACTCTCTTTACTATTTTGTCTGCATCCATCCTTACCATGTGGCATGTGGCCTGCCCATCTCACCTTGCTTCTCACCAATATTCCTGTTCAGCTGTCCTGTTGCATCCCATCTTTCCTCGTTCATCCTTCTTTCATCAACTCTCTTTGTTCTGATTATTCGATGAAACCAGAACAAAACTTGCAGCTGCTGTTGTTGTTCTGTCAACGCCACTGTCTCCATATACATATACAGATACATATACAGATACAGGCATGCTGGTGTAACGTAAGCTCTCAGGAGTTTCCTTTTCAGCTTTTTCTAAATGTTTCTCTCCAACATGACTCCCTCTACCTTTCCCCGAGCATTCGCTCCCTGTTGTATCCGACATCGCATTTCTACCTCTGAATGCCCATCCTCATTAACCATTCCTCCAAATTACACAAAGCCATCCACGTGGTTGATCTCTTTATCATCCAAACTAATGATCAAGTCCTCTCTCTCTGATGTCAAACCCACATCACTTCTGTCTTCTCCCGGCTCATTCTCAGTCCGGGCTTTATGAACACCCCCTTCCATTCCTCCAACACTTCCTGTAGTTCTTGTTTGTTGTCTGCTATCATGGCTAGATCGTTTGCATACATCACCTTCCTGAGAACATCCTTCATGGTGATCTTCCTGCTGATTAGTGCTAGCACCATTATAAACAGTAATGGGTCACTTCCTTGCCTCTAACCGATGTTAACTGGAAACTCTTCCAACAACCCAGAACCAACCACAACCCTTCTTTTTGTTCTCAGGAACAGGAGAGGTCTGGGCGTTGCACGCCTTGACACAGAACTAGCAGTTAAATCTATCACGGTGGCTGTGCTCGGTAGGACAAGCAAAGTCGGGGTGTGGTATTCCATGGCAAAGAACTGCCACGTAATTCTCTCAGGTGGCTGTACTCGGTAGGAGAGGCAAGGTCGTTGTGTGGCATGCCATGGCACATATCTGGCAGGTAATTCTCTCATGGTGGATGTACACTGTAGGACAGCAAATTCGGGGTGTGGCATGCCATGGCACAGAACTGGCACATAATTCTCTCACAGTTGCTGTACTCGGTAGGAGAGGCAAGGTCATTGTGTGGCATGCCATGGCACAGATCTGGCAGGTAATTCTCTCACGGTGGCTGTACTCGGTAGTAGAGGCAAGGTCGTTGTGTGGCATGCCATGGCACAGATCTGGCAGGTAATTCTCTCATGGTGGAAGTACTCTGTAGGACAGCAAATTCGGGGTGTGGCATGCCATGGCACAGAACTGGCACATAATTCTCTCACGGTTGCTGTACTCAGTATTAGAGGCAAGATCGTTGTGTGGCATGCCATAGCACAGACCTGGCAGGTAATTCTCTCACGGTGGCTGTACTCAATAGGACAGGCAAGGTCGGGGTGTGTTATGCCATGACACAAAATTGGCAGGTAATTCTATTAAGGTGGCTGTACTCAGAAGGTGAGGCAAGGTCGGGGTGTGGCATGCCATGGCACAGAACTACCAGTTAATTATCTCAAGGTGGCTATACTCAGTAGGACAGGTAATGTCGGGGTGGAAGAAGGTGGTTGTTTATTGGCTGGATAGAAAAGAAATGATTATATAAGTAAAATCGAAAACAATTGTTGACTATTGAGAAAAGTGATGACAAGAAAGCTTGGGTACTTTGGCCACATTACAAGGAAGAAGATGTTTGATGGACGGTTCCCCATTTGACCCTCTATGTTAGTCAGAAGGGGAATAGGACACAACAGACAGACCATCATAAATTATTTATATGTTAGATAGAATACACAGAATATCTGTATGCAGACATGGAAAACTAAAGCTGATTGAGTGTTGTTGTTTCTGCATCCTACCTACAGACATGCAGAAGTTTCCGCTGCGTATGAAGGAGATATACCATAGTAGGGACCGTGTCACAGACCTCAGTTTCTATCTCGCCCCCACAACAGGTGAGTCTCCCTGCGTGTTACATTTGATTAGAATGTTACAAATAAAAGTTATGAATACTGACTAATTCATAGAAACTACAATTAAGACTAACGTCTCATTTAGATGTGTTGATTATATTTGTTATGCTAATGTGCAAGTTGCTCCTTTGAAGCAGGGCTGTTTTGATATTGTACATTGCTTGACTGTTTTCAGCCCTGAGTGGGAAATGTATTGAGATAGCCTACTGGACAATTTCGGGGGCTGCGCAGGTGATTCTGCAGCAACCAGAGTCAGTTGGACAGGGCCACAGCTCTTCCAGATATTCTCTGTACACACCAATCCCATCACCAAGGTGATGTTGTCAACGAAGCATTGCGTCTCTGGTAGGATCAATTCTCCAAGTATATTTCTTTGGAAAATATTCAAATATACATGGAAAAGCTTTAATTCATGATGATGCCCATGTCACGTTTATTGGTTGATTTTTAGTGGGCCATCAATTACATATACTGTGACATCCACAGTCATATACAATATACAAGTAAAAGCTTGGTTTTCTTTTCAAGTTATCCAAATTGAAGCATTGATTATGATCATATCAACTTTTG
This sequence comes from Lamellibrachia columna, assembly GCA_963662155.1. Classification (NCBI taxonomy): domain Eukaryota; kingdom Metazoa; phylum Annelida; class Polychaeta; order Sabellida; family Siboglinidae; genus Lamellibrachia; species Lamellibrachia columna. Next base: position 28,405,864 of record OY759273.1, on the reverse strand, counting down.
TTTGATATGACGCGGCTTATCAGCATCAGGTCTTTGAATAATGGAAAGTATATCACTGTAGCTCACTGCTGTGTTTTCAGTGTGCTCTGAGTACAACCATGTACATACGAGGAACGTGATCTGATTCCTTGGCATGACTAGCACAGAGCACGGCTCAGTGGCCTTGGCATCATTCAAGTGTATCTCCATACAGAGAATGGAACCACACCTTCAGTATATCCACAGTAACAACTTTGGTAAGTCACATTGACAGGATCTAGAATTACAATAATTAGATATTTCAGTAAATTAGATTATATATTAAGTTACGTAATAATTTTTTTTATTGGAAAACTGGGCACCCCTTTTTTATGAGACTGGACCCGCCCGTTATGAGAAGAAGAATGTTGTTATTTAGGAAAACAAATAAAATTCACATTCGAGGAGCCACCTAAAAATTTGCATTTAATCAATTTACTGAACCAGCAAATTACATTGTTCACTGATGTTATAATAACTTACTATCAACTAACCGTAATTCAATTATACGCTTTCAATCAACTTCGGTAATTGTACAATTTGCAGACATTCTGTGTGTAATGCAGTAGCAGAACAATATCCAGGATATACTTCTGAAGAGATATTGTCTCATCAACCATATTTATATGGACGAACCAATATGGTACATAACTCCTTATTTCGGTATTTTATGCATGGTTAGAGGTTTAACTTTCAACTTGTTGCTGCGTTCGATCAGAATCGTCCAGGCATTACGTATATTTGATGTCCTCGACAGTCAAAAAAACACAATGCCATGGTTGGGCAACCTAAACTGACTTTGCCATGTGCTGTCAGGGCTATCAAACATGACATAACTAGAAACACGGGGGAAGGAGTTGTAGACCGAACTGGCCCAGGTATACGGGTGGCTGTCTTGCCCCAGGGTGCACCAAGATGGCTTTTTGGGGTATTTTTACTGCTGCAAATGTTCATCCTTTTATGGTCGTCGGCACACTGCTTCAAATGTTCATCCTATCAATCCACTATTATTCAACAGATGTGTAATATAGATGTAATGTTTGGTCGAGTTAGAATTATGTATATATTTGGAATGGAACCATTGGTTGATTCAGACAGAAAAGGAAGCTATTTAATTAGACAGGTTTTCTTACACCTATGTGTAACAAGATATTTGTAAATTGTGTTTTAACATATTCACATAAGAGAAACTGTAGAAAAGTTGTCCCATTCAATTATTTGCCTTTGGGAGGATGAAATGACGACGTCTGTTAATATCATTCCAGACACAATGGGTCAGCTGTGGACTCCATCTCTCGTGAGGAGGACATCACCACGAAGAAGTGAGTTGGTTGTTGTGCATCCATCAGCTGAGATTTTCTAAGAAGCATATGGTAAGTGAGCGAGGAATATATATTTAGATTTCATTAGTTTATTCTGTTCTGTGATCATATGCTGGAGCTTCCTTAGCTAATTTAGGTGAAAATTAATTAATTTGCTTTTGCTATTATTGATGAAACCATGAAAGAGACGTATCACGTTCCATCTAATCGTATTTTAGCGCCTTTGTTTTTAAAGACGTCTGTTTAGATATACACAGTATTGACGGTTTCATGTAAAGTCTCTCAATCCCGCTCAGCCTAAAAAATTGTATGGTAATTAGACTGAATTAATATTACACCATTAATTATTTCAATACTATGCGGGAAAGTTCATTTTGGCAAAAGTGTACCCTGTACGTGAAAACGCCCACATACAAATGTATTTATTATTACCTTTGTTAAATTTAATGTATGTAAATGTTATAACTTATTATATTATTTTAAAAATAACGTTGCAGTCGGGGGTCCAACAAAATGAATATATTGCCACATGGTTTCTCCTGGAAGTGTTTAAGGACAATCAGTGCAGACCGTTCTGGCGACACAGCAAATGATCAAGTGTTGACTGAAGTTATACCATTCAGTGAACCATGTGTAGGTGTTAAATCTGTTATTGACCAGACATGAGCGGATCTACACACTGGGTAGTGGGTCCAGGAAGTGTATGGAAGGAGACCATTCCCTTGCTGAAGCTATCTGCCGCATTTGATACCATTGGTCACAGGACAACTTATTAATAGTGTGTCATTGTGGTGTGGCATATCTGGAACAGAGCTGGTTCTCATAATATTTAACTGATATATACAAAAGAATGAAGATAGCGAATTGTTTCTCAGCTGCCCTCCCTACTTCACGTAATGTTCCTCAGGATGTTTCACTCTCTACGCTACTATACTTGGCTCTGTTATCCAACGTCACAACTTGGATCACCAAGTGTATGCTAATAAATCACAGACCTATGCTATTTTGGCTACACGAGATACAAAATCACTTCCAAAACTAGCTCAGAGATTGTCTCCACAAAATCTTCCATTGGATGACAGAGACCACATTAAAGTTAAATGCAAGTAAATCCGAGTTTGTTATTATTGGTGGAGTAAATTTGGCATGTTTATTTGAATCGATTATGTGTGCACAATATGTTGCAAGACGTTTCTTGAAGTGTCAGACTTTAGACTGCATGTAGAGAAGCACAGTTAAATCAAAACGTGTGGAAAGCATTAGCTTAACAGTGTCACCTGGCAGTTCTTCGAAGAGAACAAATTTGCATATGTGCTGGAGTGCCACAAAACACTAATATTATATAGCCTTTTTGTTTTGGGAGTGACGTAGAGTGATATAATGAAAGCATTGATTTACTAAAATGCAAGGAAGCACATCAACATAATAATTGACATGTAATTGATTACGGATTGACAGACGTTTGCTACGATGACAATAAAACTGATGCCGATTGACCAACTAATGCGAATCGAGAATAATAACCTTTATCTGAATATGTAATGATCGATGTTCTTTTGTTTAAAAAATAAGAGACCAATGACGTGAGTGACACTTAGCAGTATCTGCTATTTGGTTGCACCTCCTATCGGTCGGTGGAGAGACCAATCCACAGTCACCGAATCTCTTACAGTTGCGTATCGAGCAGCTCTCAGGGGAGAGATATGTCGGCCCCCAGACGCTAGTAGTTCTCCACCAAAACCACTGACAATCCCTATGTGTTGAGCTATCAACTTATCTTATGACAACGCGACTACCCGTTTATATAGTAGGTACACCCTTTTTATGTGAATTTGTGGTGTGAACTCTTGAAACATGTTAACTTTACATTTAACTGATATAACAACTATTAATTAAACAATTTAGTTAATTAGAATGTTTCTTATATGGCATAGTTCATGTTGTAATGCAGCAAAGTGTATAACATGCATAAATAATATTACTAGTCTATGTTATTGATATTGAATTATGCAGATCTAGTGGTGAAAATTATGCGCATGCGCCCGAAGTGATCACTCTAAAATGGCGTCTACTGGAATGTTGGCCGTGTAATTGATATCAACAACCCTACAAAACCCTGTCTTAGGAATACAACACACTCCAAGTGGAAAAGGTTTATTATATTAGCAACAGTATCATCGAACAGTTGTGTTAACTGGTATGTCTGTTTATTATATATGCATCTAGCAATTCCCACCGCCGTTACTTTGTTGAACAAATGCACATAACGGTTACGTTAGCCAACAATAAGCCAAAACGTCTAGAAAGTGTCTCGTCGCCTTGCCAGCAATAGTCTAGCCAAATTTCGTGCGACTAATACACAGTCATGAATTGCATCAGAGGCAGAAAACCATAGTTGTCACTAATAAGTAATCTGTCCCAATACGTTATTCCAAACTCCATATGAAATAATCAATCGTTTGTAGAATGAATAAAATAAGTATCAGAATTAATACCATATCAAATATGTGTACTCCGTAGTATATATATTATTTATCTACAAAGCCAAATAATGTTTATACACAAACCTTCCGCATTCTGGTACGTCAAAAAGTCCCTGTTTATAATGAACCTTTTGTTAGTAGCTGTCTCGAATCACCTCTTTCTTCACCAATTTCGTCCGACTGGCTGTCAACGCAATGCATTTCTACCTATCTAGATGAGATCAGCTTTTACAGAGAACACCACATGAAGCAAGCAGCGTGTGCTATTGATATACAACGTATGTTGAAACAGATAACATGCACGCCAACACGGTTGTAGCACACGAAATGCTATCTTTCACACTCCTCCATATTTCTCCAATTGATCATTCTTCAGTCATGGTAGGCCGTACAAAGTATACCAAAGTTCAGCCATGCTGAAATTACTGCACGAAGTCCATTTTTACATATATTCACCGCCCATTTAGCCAAGTATTCATTGATATAAATGAATGAGTTGTGGTAACCTTTGGTGAAACAAATTGCCAAAGCTTCGAAACGGCAGCAAGAGGGTTCAAAGTAAGGTTTTCACGACAGAGAGTTTGAAATTCTATCCGGAACGCTACCACGCCTTATTCGATGGGAGAGAAGGAGACGCGGGTGGGGGGGCCGAGAAGAAGCGACCGATGGAAAGGAGGCATCGCGGGAGGGAGACAGAGCGTGTGTTTGTTAATGCAGACGAGTATACGTGTTTAGCAATATTTAATATGCAATGGTTCACACCACACTGTAGCTTCCTCATGCGTGCATCTTACTGCTAATATTAGTACGAAGAGCAAAATAATAAACCGCGCAAAAACAAATGTTCCAACATAGGCATGTATAGCTCAATGAGCGTACCAGGTCAGATCTTGTCATTTGGATATTATTAAACGTCGGCGGGGAACGTGTCTGCGTATCACTGTTTGTTACACACGTGTATCCTGGTACGAAGTCAACACTAGTGTAACACGCGGTGTCCGTGTTGGGGAGCGTTGAATGCTATATCAAAGATGATTGAAGTGGCCTGGATGGAGGCAGAATCTTTCAAGAGCAGTTGCTGTAGACGTCGGAGATTGGATGACGCTTGGATGACGTCGAACAAGACAAATATGTACTTGGGCATCAGTTTGGTGCTGCCGAGCGCCGTCGCCATGTAGTTCGCTGTCGTGGATGAACTTTCACATCAAACATGCGACCACCTTGTCGCCTTGTCGAAGCCGCCTTTTTGCGAGGCGCCGACGTTGTCATGATAGACGGGGTTGGCGGCGTGTTGGAATTACAGAACCACAATGTCGTAGTCTTTACCTCTCCCTCTCCATTTCCCTCTCCCTCCCCTCCATCCCCTCCCTACTTTCCCCCTCCCTCCCTCCCTCCCGCCTTTCCTCCCTGCCTCCCTCCCTGCCTCCCTCCCTGCCTCCCTCCCTGCCTCCCTCCCTGCCTCCCTCCCTGCCTCCCTCCCTGCCTCCCTCCCTGCCTCCCTCCCTGCCTCCCTCCCTGCCTCCCTCCATGCCTCCCTCCCTGCCTCCCTCCCTGCTTCCCTCCCTGCCTCCCTCCCTCCCTGCCTCCCTCCCTCCCTCCATATTGACGTGACATCAGGAGTCGGTCGTTCCAGCATTTGCATGCGACCCACAAACATTTGAAATGCACAATCAAATGTATGATCAAATGCATGCGTAATTCTTTGAATAATTATTGTTGTTAGATTCACTTTCACATACCATTAAAAAAAGTTCTCTGAAGTGAGCAGGACCTTCAACTGATTATGAAATCGTTGTCTGACCTGTGAATTCACTTTCACACCGTGCTCCTTAAAAAGTGCTCTGTGTGTCAAATGTTCAATGCCTGAGCTGTTTTTTATACAACATGAAAATACCAACTGATCTGTAGGATTATGGCTTCAGAGATTACCTGTTCATTGAAACAAATTAAACAATGCATGACTCCCTTGTGTTGTGTTGACACTGTTGGGGTGGTTTCGCGTGACAGCTCATTTGGGGGAGTAAACAGCAGCAGTAGTATCGTCACCATGTAGTTCACTTTCTTAATTTACTACACAACTATTGGTCATTTGTTTCTTTGTATTGAAGGAATAATGCGCAGCAAGTGCTCGGATATTCACGGTGATGTCCGGCAAGGCCTGATATAAAGACAACTTTGCTCGCATTGACAACGGCGAGTGAAAACCCAGACAACACAATACAACGCAATTAATTACTGCGCATTGTTTGACTGTATGCGTTGACTGTCTGCATCGGCTGTATCTTGTCTTCTGCTGCCTACTGACTGCTTGCGACTGTTCAGCTATCTCTCCATGTAAGACAACACTGCGTCCCGCATGAGCCATCTTCACGACACATTCGTCGTCTCCACGTCATGACGACGGCCGACATACATAGCGTTCAGCCGACTGTTCAACTGCCTTTCCCGCGAGCGCGACAACCAGTTCGTCCGCACAAGCCGTCGTCACGACACGTTAGCTGTCTCTACGACACATTGACGGCTGGCGTACTGTGCGTCCATCCGACAGTTCAACTGTCTTCCCCTTGTGCGACATCAAACCGTCCGCGTCAGCCGTCGTCACGAAACGTCGCCGTCTCCACGATCTATTGACATCCGGCCTACTATCATCCAACCGCAACAATATCGATATCACTGCGGTCGAACTTATTCAACTGGCGGTGAGATCATGCGACCGACGGCCACATTAGTTATCGTTCTACTCAACCCAGCAGAATGACGCGATGGGTATTGTTGACTTTGTGCGGCGTAAGGCACGCTACTGTGACTATTTTTTTTCGGAACATTGTATTATAAGTGTGAAATACGCCTTTCTGCTTGTGACGAATTTATTAACACTGATGTCTGTGGTACGGTCTTGCAGGGGAATAGCCTCATCGGTGAACGTAAAGGAAAACATAGGTTTTTTGTTTATTTGGTTTGAGGGTATTGACAACTTGATCCAGAGTTATAGTTTCTTTATTTCATCTGTACCATTTCACTTAGGCTTTGATTAATTGTAAACATATTCTTGTGTATTACCTTTGTGTTGTTTTTCATTTCTAGAAATTTCTTACACTCATATGTTGAGCTTAATTTAAGTACGGCTTGCCCCTAGTTTGTATAACTAGATATAACCGCCTTGCAAGCAAACCAGTCCTGGTCCTCTTGGAAATACATTGGATTCATGACTGGAACAGACATTACAAAACACTGTAATGATGAATGGTAGGGAGGGGGGAGAATGTCACATTAGAGTGAAAAACTCACTTTTACAGTTGTTCTAATAAATCAGTATTTGTGCCGAATGGTAATGGCTTTTGTTTTGGTTACCTGCTTGATTTTTTGATGTTATTTATCCTTTTCCTGTGCATCCCTCTTGTCAACGGATATATTTATTTTGATAAGCATGCTGTAGTCAAGAAGAGTACGTCATTTATATATGAGTACAACCATTTGGTAAAATGGATATCGCTCTAACGGAGACACATATAATTGGTCGATTCTGAAATTTTCCTCAGCAGAATACCAAAGTGCGTGCGTGCGTGCGTGCGTGCGTGCGTGCGTGCGTGCGTGATGAGTGTGTGATGTGTCGTTGAAGCAGTTCTATGTAACTTGTGTGTTTCTGCGTCTTGCACATCTTTCTTCTTTTACCATATTAGGACAGTTAGCCATGTTCGCCACTCCTCTGGTACTTTACCTTTCCTCATAAATGTATTCAGCAGCCTCTTTGTCCAGCTGATTCCACTCTCCCCCGCTGCGATTACCATCTCCACATGCATATCATCGATACGGTTTGAAATTAAATAACCATCGTGTTTACCAGCCCATTATTCACAAAACAAATGTCATGTTTGAAACGTTACTAAGCTAATAAACAAACTAATCTAATAAATCAAACCGATTATAGTTTTTGTCATTTTGTATTGACGTATTCAGGATTAGACGTAGCCTGTCAAGGTTTGTATTTAGAATATAGTTATGTTTTGTTTTGCTATAATAACTGTAACAGAAATAAGCAGTCGTTGTTAATAAACATATGATAAAAATGATAATGCATGATTTTATTAATAACATGTTCAAATACAAAGGTCAGACGCACTAAACAGGATAACTAGCGTCTCAGTGATTCTTTTTGCAAAACAGCTACTGTTGTTTGTTATTTGTTCAAGGTCAAGGTTAAGGCCATTTACTGGAGATCAATAAAATAATAAAAAATAATAAAGCAGTAGAAACATCGTGAGACATCACACGTTTGTACCGATAGTAATAGCATGGACAATATGAGGATGTTTGTCCAATCCGCACGCTTCGCTAATCCGGCCAAAACCCCTGGTAACCAATGCGGATAAACGAGACGTACTGTATTAGACAATTGGTGACAATCGCTTTGACCTATGCAATATGTAAACAAACACTTGACAACAGGCTCATTTTTCAGTGTGTATCGATAAATCCGCTGGTAAATCAGTCAAACAACTGGCTTTAATCGATTTATTACATTTATTGAGGGGTTCCAAATATGTATGTTGCAATGGTGTACTATCCCTGCCCTCCCACGTACATTTAATTGCAACCGTATGTAATCTGCATTTTTTATATTTACCTCACACATGCCCCTTTTAATCATCATAACATAATTAACAATTACATTAATAATAATAATGTGTGTCGTTGCGATGCGAACCGTGTGTGTTGTTTCATGGGAATAAGAATAAAACAATTCTGCTATTGGCGTAATCACATCAATATATTCTTTTTCATGATATATCTTGTTATTTCAACTAACGTCTGAACTTCCTCTTATCCAACCAATGCCACCATCCTTGTTCATTGACGTACGCCCATCACGAAGGGTAAGCTTTTTAAAACAGTATCAATTATGTCGGCTCTCACAAACGTTCAAGAGTAAACACAGTCACGTGGTAAACAGTAAGAAGAAGCTGCTGCCTCAGTATTTGAATCCGGGACTTTTGTTTCTGATGACTGACTCGATACGACGTGGTATATTCGAAGTACGATTTTCACAGTACTCGCGTGATATTTCAAAAACACACACACGTTTGACTGCTTCGATCAACTATGGCATTGAGCTGGGATGTTTTGCAGAAAGTTTGTTCTTAATGTGTTGTCACGTGTTCTCTTTAGGGTTCATGCAAGGTGCATTACCCGGCCAAGGAAGAACCCGAACAGTGGCACTCGACAACAGTTGGCCCGGTATAACGTGCACCTGTCATTCTCCGGTCTTCTTGCTTTTTTCTGACTATGTTTAGTGACTACCCGTCGTGCGCTCCAGTTATTGTCGGTTTTCTTTTCCATGCTTGGAATTCTAAGAATACCCAAAAATAAGAGACATGTATATAGTGTAAAACGCTTTGAGCAGTCTTATGGACCGGATACCGCGCTATATAAGAACATACCTTTACCTTTTATACAATTTCTCCCCGACCGTCAACATAGATCGACGTAAAGCTGTACTAAGCCCTACATTCAGGTTATCTTCCACGCAGCAAAGACGTCACTCACTGAAAAGCCTCGCCCTTTATTTGTATGATATCACTTCCACTCATTATCGTATTATAATCGACCTAGGGTTGTGCTATGCTACTCCTTTTAGACGCTTTGTATCTCGGACGCCAAACTTTCAGGGGTCCATCCACGACCCCACGGTCGGGTCATCCACGACCCCACGGTCGGGTCATCTACGACCCCACGGTCGGGTCGTCTTAGTTTAAATATTTCGAAATTCACCCAGCTATTACCCTTTCCACGAACAATGGAATTACCCTTTGTAGTTATTACGTACAATTCTCCGCAATACTATGTGAAAAATGACGTAGAATTGTTGACGTCACGCGTCTTTTCTTCGATAGTTCGAAGTTACGTAACACAAAGGCAAGGTGTCGCCAGACGTTACTGTAATCGCCAGTATTATTTTGTTAGTGTATATAATACAACAACAGTGTTAAGATCAGATAATAGACGCTCGTCTTTGGCCATTTTTTTCATTTCAGCTTTTTGTCACCCAAAATAATCGATGGAAATATGTTTTTTTAATTTCATACGCGAATCATGGCTGTTTATTTAGTTGCATACAATAATTATGAAACCAGAACCAGTTCGTTCGTGTTTTGCTTGGGTATTGCGCTGAGTTATTGTTCCATATCTTCGAATACAGTACTACATACAAATAATGACGTTAGTGTAGGGCCAGTATATCACATGTGGATTAATGTCAATTGTTAACTGCTTTTTTATTTAATAAATTCAATTAAGATAATTTAATTAATTAATTAATCTTACCGTTCAGGCTTGTCTGAATGGGAGCGAGAACACTACCAAGCGATATGGAACTGGAGAGAAAGCCTAGCCAATATCAAGTCCACTGAATGGGAGCGAGAACACTACCAAGCGATATGGAACTGGAGAGAAAGCCTAGCCAATATCAAGTCCACTGAATGGGAGCGAGAACACTGCCAAGCGATATGGAACTGGAGAGAAAGCCTAGCCAATATCAAGTCCACTGAATGGCGATCAGTTTATGGATATCCAAGTCTTGTTTTCGTAAGCATGATCAATATATGTGGAATTTATCATAAAAAACATACCAAATTAAATTCCTAACATTACACTTCATACAAAAAATACACAATAACATAAATCCCATCTTATATAAAAATATAATAAATATAAAGTAAATCTAGACGCGTGATATGTCTTTATACTATTTATACTGTTGTGAATTCAGAAAGAAAAATTATATTGATTATCCGTTCACCTTGGCGAAATTTATAATGTGTTAAATCAATCGCTTGGTCTCAAATATTTAACTAGGATGGGTGGTACGTCTTTACATTTCAATCTCTTGTCTCTACATAACTATATTTATTATTAGGCATTTCTTAGAACACTTTCGTACAATTAATATTCGACATTTGAGACGACCAGCGGGTTGACGTCAGTTTACGTGTATTTTATTACCAGTCGAAAGATGTGTTGTTTACAATGTAGTCTTAGCCGACGAGAGATGGATGGAACAAACAGAGGGTTAGTGTTATTTTTGACATTTAATCTGCGCGCGGTTAACTCTTGTGCGTCTTATCATCCCCGATAAATCAGTTTGCTGAAAGTAAATATCTTATTGCACGCGATGACGAATCAAGCGAAGATCTGTCGCGAGACAGGATTTGAATATGGGGTGTGCCATTCATTCAAAAAAGGTGGCGCTCTGGCGAGAGATAGGCAACTAGTATCGAGGTCAGGCAGTTCAGCGCGTAACGAGATCGGCTCGGCAAGGAAAGGCCAGTTTTTATAGAACGTGACTAAGTGCCTGGCCAATTTAACATACTTTGATAACCGATACAGTTATTCCGAAAATACTACCGAATGCCGATATCTTCATTTCAGGTTTTAAAATACATCATATGTGCGAATGTGCATTAAAATATAATTAATGAAACATACAATGTAATACATCATATGTGCGAATGTGCATTAAAATATAATTAAAGAAACATACAATGTGTAAAAATAAATAGATACTATTATATAAAATCACCACTGCTCACAATAAATAATAAAACATATACCTTCATTAAATATTTTTTTAATGTCTCACTCAATATCCATCCACATCTTATTAACATATCAGCTTAAATTCTAATGTCATCTTGCATTGTATTTCGATGTTGTTTTGTTGTTACCGTATTAAACATAATTCGTAACCTGGACTCCTAATAAGGTCGTGGTTACCCCAAATCTAAAAATGTTAGCCGCATGCAAACGTTGTGTTTTCATGTTGCATAGGCTAATATAGCTGTCGAATGAACGCTAGTACACATTTCCCTTTAAACTGTCTGTCATCTTATTAAAATGCTTTCCTGGCGATTCATGTTACCTCTTTCATATCGGCAAGTTTACCCGATTTCAGTCGGAGACATAACTGGAACCTCCAACACATTCTGCGTAAACCTGGCGTGATATTCTTGAATTTAGTTGCACATGGCTAGTTTTTATGATGTATTTTAGGTGCATAGCCCACAATCATAATTGTGGTTTCGCTTGAAGTCGTTCAGTACACAGTGACTAACGAACGGTCGACGTTTCTCTTGCCTAATGGTCTTCCATTCAATAGCAAGTTAATGCGGTCGATGTAAACTAGAATAGTCAATAGAAAATGTAAAACAACTTGTCGCCTTCCGTTATTTCTAACGTAAGTTTATCTTGCATGTGATTTTAACACAATTTGTCTAAGATAACATTACTCTGTGGACTGATGTAACTTATAGTCTAAATATCAGTTCCATTGCATTACATAAATTACCCGAGTTATGTAACATTTCTGTAAGGAATCGTATGTTAATATGATGGAAACGGACCGATGTGTATTCTTCGTTTCGTATACTATATCGACTTAAAGGGGGGGGGGTGAAACACTCGAACAACCATAGCCCAAACATAATAACATACCATTTACAGTATATATCACCCTTATATGATGGGCGCAAAGCCACGGTAATTTTGTAATATCCTTTTTAACTTTGCCATTATCTTCGCTGGGCGGCGCCATATTGCTCTGCGGGGGGCTCAGCGGCAGAGTGGTTTGAGTACGAGCTCCTGACACCGCGTTCACACAGTAAAAACCTCTCGGAAAAACGGCCGAAACGCATGGAAAATCGAATAAAAAGAAAACTGGTGTGCACTGGATGGCTCCTGGATATATCAACTAGTACTACAAATGCAAGGAAAAAACTTTTGATCGACTTCCGAGGAAGAATTTGCAGCGGAAAAGGTGGCATATCAAATGCGGAAATTGCCGTGTCCGCCAGCCGCAGGCTCTGCGAGTGACCACTTTTCCGATGCAGATTACAAGACAAATGACTATGTGATGAGCATGGACAGACGGTGAGCATCAAGTTGTCATTCTTGGTCAAAGACACCGTTCCATCTTAGATCTTTTTTTTCGCATATGAACATGCATCTACAGACTATTCTGCGACAAGGAAACGTCATATATAAGAGGGCAGAGCGATGCGTAGGAAGCGATGAGCCGAAACCGGGTTAGTAAATTGGATTACCGTTACCATTGTGACTTATCACTACGATTACAATATAGTTCCACCCCAATAAGCACAGCTGTGCTTCAACGGCAGCATATATATGACCCACATTAAATCGAAATGTATGAATACAATAAAGTGCGAGTAAGTGTTAATAGTTTGATATAATTACGAGTGTTTTCCAATCCGCCGATTTATTTTTGACGTGATCAGACGTACCGTCAATACGTGGCCGTACTCAAAACAATAACAATAACTCAGTAAGTGCTACAGGATACACTGCAACCTTATAACATGGGCCATGGCGTATGTACTAGGCAAAATTATTCAAGAAAATAATTTGATATTATTTATTGACAGTCAATAAGTCTCATACTCCTGTGTTCTAAATGCCTAGAGAGCAAGCAGCAAGCGTAAGGCTAAGCCTGGGGGGGGTTAGATGCATGGGAGAAACACGACCAAAAGACAGTATAGACTATAGTGCAACAGAAGCCTACTGTTGCTGTTTACATTTCAAATTCTTTATGAAAATTTTTAAAATATACAAATACTTTCATTGTGATTAAGTGCAAATGCAGTTACAAAAACTTTTTTAAAGTATTTAAATATTTAAGTAAAATGCATTTCACCCATGCAATGTCTAGCTGGAAAGGAAACTAACTAAGGCATCGTCATCTACCCAGTTGAACACTGTCAGATTACATGTCTGCTTTCTATAATGACACTTTACAATTTCTGTCTGAATTCTTGTGACTTGACAATAAGGCAAAATTATATAAAATTAATTTGCTTTATTGATCAGATTAAACCCCACATGTAATAACCGGAAGTTCATAGAGATGTATTAATTACATTTTATTCTAAATCGACTGATAACACTAATGGATATCGTGGGGGGAGGGGGCAACTGTCGGCAACTCACAATAGTATTAGTACAAGCTATACATATGAAGGAAGTATATCAGGCATGGGGTCAATTCTGTTTTGTCAATTCCAAAAAATCAGTTCTAATTCCGCCTTGCAAAAAATCAATTCCAACTGTTAAAATCCTAGGCTAAAGAAAAATTCAAATCCAATTCGTTTTAACACAGTTTTATTTGTCATGTGTGCACAATCATATTTAATTAGATATGATTAAACAATTATTGTTCGTTAAATGCACGCACACACACACACATATATATATATATATATATATCAGGTTTGCCATAAAAAACTTTAAAATGGCATCCAGCCATTTCATATGTACTTTCTGCTGCGACACCTCTCCTGGATTTTTGCTAACAAAACCAGACATTTTTGACAGCCCTGGACAGTTGGGTCATTAATCTAAGTTTTGAACCGTTTCCCCTGTTTATATCGGGTCCAGGTCATTTGCCCCCCTTTCGGACATTTGCCCCTTTGTCACTTGCCCCCCCCAGACATTAGCCCCTTGTCTTATTCAAAATCTGGACATTTGCCCCCTGTCCATAGCTTCTGGATTATTTGTAAGTTTTTTAACTTATTTTTTTATTTCTGAACATGAATTCAAGATATATATTACCCTAATTGCAATTAATGTTCTTTGTGCCAGATCTGCCAATAAATTACTTTATGTAGTTGGAGATGATCCTGTAATCAAAGGATTATCTTTATTGCAATTGTGGAAGAAGCCAGTGACATTAGGACCTGGACATGTTAGGACAATTGAGGATATTTGAAAGAAGCCATCTCAACAAGGTTTCTTTTGAATTGCATTTACCATGGAGAGTTGGAGTGACTCCATTTTCCTATAAAACTGGATGCACAAGCCAGAGTTGTCAGAATTCACTTATAACTTCATCATGGAAATTACTACTAGCATTTGAGGAGGTCAGAAGCTATGTTTTGAGTGTCATTCCTACACCAAGAAGGGGGACCAACAAGATTACTCTTCATTGGGAGTGAAGCCAGCGTCGATCCTGATCATGCAAGGGTGCTGTGGTCACTGATCTGATCTCCAGATCCAGAATGTGATCAACAAGACTGCCTGCAACCATGATGGTGACACGGCACAGATAGAAGCTGCCAAGGTCCGCGAGGACCTGAAAACTAAGGCAGCTAATACCAGGGGCACTCCAAACCAGCTGATCTCTGACTCGTTACTGTCCACCACTTTTTGTGGAAGCATCACCCCAAGAACCCATCTTCCACCACTGATCTGACTATCAATGATACCTGGAAGACAACTGGTGACAAGATCATCTCATACACACTCCAGGGGATAGGCTATTGCATTAGGCTAAAGTGACTTTGACTTGTCATTGAATGTTATGTTATTGTAGTAATAATGATAAAACTGCAAACTGATTTTCACTTGTCAACTATCATAGAAAAAAGGGGCAGATGTCCGGGGGGGGGAGCAAATATACTAGGAGGCGGATTTATATCGCTATCAGTTGTGGTATCATTGATATTTCATCAAATTTACTGGAAAGTTTGAGTCTTCAACATCCTAATCTCCAACATGTATTCTCCATGGGGACATTTTTAATTACTACAAAGGGCAAACCCTACAGCCACATGTAACAGCATTGTACAGGTGACCAGTGACATGTTTAGTATGGGAAACTTGTGGGCTGAACATTAGGCTTGGATAAACAAGGGGCTGCATTCAAGTGGGGCAGGCTTCCTCTCTCACACAAAGGGAATGAGCAGGCAGGTGCCCTTAATTGGCAATCTCTGTAAATAAACCTTGTACACTGAGAAAGAAAATGAGGCCTGAATGGTCTGATTTTGGTTTTACTGTCTGTTACAGTAACTTAGTATTTCTTTTTGATGCAAATGCTTGATTATATTGTTCTTGGTCACAATGTTTCAATACCAGAGTAGACAGTGTCTATGCTATAATGTTGACAACTTCCTGGCTGTTACCAGATTCAGGGTGACATGCTAATAGCAGACAAATATGATTTTAAAAGTAATATAAGTAAATATAAGGGTAAATATTAACCGTATCAAGTCAATAATTCAAACAAAATCAATTCCAATTCCCAAAAAATAAATTTTTGAAAAAAAATTCCAGTTAAAAATACATTTTGAAGTCAATTCCAATTCCGGAACTGGAATTGAGGGTCAGTTCCAATTCCGGAATGGAATTGACCACATGCCTGAAGTATATTCATGACAATATCTTGTCTCTGTGTACTACAGCAACAGTCATGAACAGTATAATTGAATTGAAACAAGCTTATGTCTGTGGGGCTTTTGTCGGGAGGGGCTTTTGTCCATGCACCATACTATCTAGCAGATGGTTTCCGTATGATACCTAATAATTATATATATATATTTACATATATACATATATATATATATATACGTGTGGGCAGGTATGTGTGTGTGTGCAGCATTTATAAGGTAAAGATGTCACAAGCATAGATCTGCATTTGGTCCAATAACAATATTCATGCATTATGTTATCGAAATCGAGTGTCATATATAAAATAAGGAACCCCATATAAAGTGTACCTATGGGTCCATATTTTGTTATGGAATTTGGACCCCTTATAGAATTTTGACCTCCCTGGCCCATTGAAAACAGTGCAATGTTGATTAGATAATAAGGAGTTAAGATGCTACAATTTTGGTTACATGCGTTTGGTTATGTTACCTGTGGCATTCATCAAACTGACCAAACAGATTCATTAAAAACATTAAGAGATCAGTGAAAGACCCATTGGTTGAATTAACATGGCTTCATAGGGAAAATGCTTTTCCCTGTGGTTGATTACTTTATATATTCTATATGACACTGGCACTCTTATATTCTAAAAATAATATATACAAGAGAAAGTTTCTCACATTATGATTAATTTTTATTATGCAAAAGATTAATTTAAAAATTTTTTAAAGTCACTGTATGTGTAATCTTTTCAGATGTAGGATTCACCATTGGTTCGTACAAGTACAGGTACTAGTTTTGAAGCATCCAGCGCTACGGGTGATGCCGTCAATCTTTACATTACGGATGTCACCTTTAGTGCCATCACTGTTACTACTGCTGTGGCACCACATACAACTGATGCTGAAATGCAAATCGATCCAGTAACGATATTTCAAGTGCGACACTTCGCGAATGCTGCTGTAGTCATGGATGACATTATTGCACCAATGAACGTTGATCATGACTACTCCTATGTGAAGCTTCCATCAGATTCAGTGAGAATAAAGACATTGGTGCAGATGATGCACACTATGTGATAACAGCGACATAACCAAGGATGACTCAAGCAGCTCCGACACCTATGAGAAAGAGAAGAAGTTTGTCATTCGTGAGAAAAACTTATGTCACTTTTCTGCACCTGCCACACACCAAACAGCCATAAACTGTGACACAGGTTGTACTCATGTCTGATCTATCAGCCAAGGTCTTTCGGATACTGGGGTGTCTGTCAGAGGAAAGTGTGCTGATTTCTACCCCTGGATGAGTGAAAGGTGAATTGAATATGTTAGGTGTACATGTACTATCAGTCAGAATAAGTAGTGTATTGGTGTATATTTACTGCCAGTAGTGTATTGGAACAGATGGTTGGTGTGCAAGTACTATCAGTCAGAACAAGTAGTGTATTGATACATATGATTGGTGTACATTTACTGTCAGTACAAGTAGTGTATTTGGTAGAGAATGAGACGCTTGGTTTACATTTGCTGTCGGTAGGAACAAGTAATAGATTCAGTCAGAACAAGTAGTATATTGGATACACATGATTGGTATACATTTACTATCAGAAGAAGTAGTGAAATGGTGCAGATTCCAGAATGAGATCATTGGTGTACATTTACTGTTGGTAGGAACAAGTAGTGTATTGGTATGCATGATTGGTGTACATTTACTGTCAGTCAGAACAAGTAATATTGTTACACATGATTGGTGTACATTTACTGTCCAATCAAAACAAGTAGTCTATTGCCATTGGTACAGATGATGATGGTGAAACAGTTAAAATGCCTTGGCTTTATAAAGATTAATTATTTCCTAAGCTAAACTACCAGTATATATGATATGTTGTGGCATAATAATGATGTGTGTAACTGTGATATCCATGTTCCAGGTTGTATTTTCCGGTGGTAGAAGTCACTGTTTAGGTCAATGTTTAGTCTTGGTTTCAGTCATTCTAGTTAGCCTTATTTCTTTGGTAATTGTTTTACTATGTGAATAAACGTTTGATATATTTTATGTTGGTCTCAATATAAATGAAATTGTGTGTAGTGACATGCAAGATGCTGCAGGTAACATTTTTGTTGACAGAAATGGGATATAGATAAGAAGACATTCACATCATTCAGTTATTAATATTTTAGTGGGAATTTGTGTAGTTTTCCGTGTTGTTTTTCGACCTGCTGCATACTGTGGGTGCCTCACAATTTGTCTATAACAGACTATTGGTACACTCACCTGTGTCAGGTCAATCTCCATAGCTAAACTTTCCATCAATTCAATTCGGTTCAGAATAGACATCACAGATCCTTCCCACATCGCAGGATGGGATTACTTGTCTTGCCTTTCCTGAGCCTGAAATATAATTTGTCAGGGTTAGTTGATAGCACTAATTCCATAATTACCATAATAGTTGCAAAACTGTGAACATTACATACTGTCAGTAGTTAATTATTGTTATTTAAATTATTACATTGCACCAAACAACAAGGTGTTGTGGTGTGCTACAGAGAGGGGTGATTACAAGTATGAATATTAATGTAATCATGATTACAGTAATTAATGCAATCACAATTGCTAATGTAGTCATGATTACAATCATTATTACAATCACGATTACGGTAACATTTAAGAATATATATATATTCACATAATGAATTAAATAAACCCTCATGTTATTATTGTTAGCAATGTTATTCAACACAAAATCAAACACAATATTAAAATACAGTCACGGTACACTTCATTAGATTAGATACAAAATAAAGAGAAAAGCCTGCTTGCATTGCCATTGTAGTTCGGACCTCGCCCTCGGGCTAGGTAAAAGAAATATGCAGAAAAAATATGATTATTAAAATGGCAATGATTCGATAACAATTGAATTACTGACCTGCTAGCTGTAGGGCGAATCAATGAGTCGGCACGCAAATCATGCAATGACAGCAGACCAACATCTAGCACCGCTCTGTTTGTGCATATCACTACAAAATCATCTTCGTCGTACGGTGATGCAAGCACCAACGCTGTCGGGCACACGGTGCTGCATAGCCATAGCCTAGCCCTAGGCATGGTAGCTTCCTCTGCGCAGCATGGTGACTCAACGTAAACGTGCGCAGACATAGGGACGCAGTTTCCACAGAATCACCACATCACATTACCTAGTCAGGAATCGTTGACAGTCAAAGCGCTGTTGTAAACGTCAACAAAGGCGAAGCCGACCTGGAGTCTGGAGCTTGACTCGCACACTCGGTGACACTTTACGACTGTCAACCGTTGTTTCCGTGTGGCCTGTCGAACTAGACTCTTCGTCTGTGGTTTCCATTTCTCCAAAGATAGACCACTATTACGGAAGTTCAGTAAACCACTAATCGCTAGTAGCAGATCTGGTAAAACTGTCACAAGCGATGCATCCATCTTGTCAACAAGTAAAAAATAGTTCCGGTATTCCGTTATCGCATATTCTCGTTGGTTAGCGTCTCGTGTGTTCGAGAAGTGTGGCGTTTTCCACGATTTTTTGCGTATTTTGTTGTAATTTCTTTAACTTTTTTTATTGGGAACGAACAAAAACGCTATTTTGTTGACGTGTGTAAACACTTGTATATATAACAGAGACCCATATCTTTTTTTTCGCTCCAGAATGCCTATTTACGAAATAAATCGCAAAAAAATCGAAAATTTACATTGATATACGCGACTCAAACCACTCGTTTCGACAACAAGATGGCGATACGCAGTAGTGTATTTTGTCGATTTTTGTCTCGAACAAAATCAGTTTTTCAGTTTATCTCATAAATTAGCAGGTATCTGTCACCATTAATGCATAGTTAGATAATATATATTTAAATATACGGCATAACACAAAATTGCTTCAGTTCCCCTTTAACGGGGGAGGCAGCAAGAATGAACTAGACTGTTTAAGTACGTGCTGATATTTGTACGTGCTGATATAAGTGCGTGCTGATATTTATACGTGTCTACGTGAATAATTCGAAACGTATTTAATTTGTGCAAGGGTGGCCTCACGATAGCGACCAGGTCTTAGTGGATGTCTCCCTGACCAATATATTTGTTTAATTTACTTATTTTGCTTTTTCGCTGTCAACTTTAATTTTCTGATTTGTACTCGATATTATTGTTCATATGTTTTTCGTCAAACGAAATGCATATCTCGTCATTTGTTTATGAATGGTGGGGTTTTTTGTTTGTCGCCTTAGTTATCATCCATGTTTTCTGTTTGTTGTCTTAGTTATTTCCATGTTTTCTGTTTGTTGTCTTAGTTATTCTACATGTGTTTTGTTTGCTGTCTTAGTTATTCTCTCCATGTTTTCTCTTTGTTGTCTTGATTGTTGTCGGTGTTTTCTGGTTGTTGCCTTTATTAATCTTCATGTTTTCTGGTTGTTGCCTTTATTACTCTCCATGTTTTCTTGTTGTTGCCTTGGTTACTCGCCATGTTTTCTCGTTGTTGCCTTACTTACTCGCCATGTTTTCTTGTTTTTGCCTTGGTTACTCACCATGCCACAGCGCACCGCGCTTTTCACACTGGTGTTGACTGGTTGACCTCATCCTCGTCGCTAGTGTCTTCTAACTACATCAGTACCCCTGGCAGATCGACCTGATGAAACGCTGATATTTCAATTGCTGTGTTAACCAATGACATTGCTCGCTTAAATTTACGAGGTGCGAATAGGGGAATTAAACAACTTTAATTGGTAGTGGACCCGTCGTCGCTGGTCCGACGGGTATTGATGGGCGTTTCTTTTGAACGCTCTTGAAGTTTGGCAGCGGGCGCGTCTAGTTCCCAGAAACAGGTCGCCCAAGACAGAAAATGGGACAAAGTACAGATGATTCAGCCTGCATCCGCACATGGCGTCGGATATACACTGACAACATAGGTCGACCTGCCAAGGGTACTGTAATACTGCTACCACCCTTGGGCTAGCGAGGGTGGTTGACCTATTAATAATAATAATAATGCTTTATTTCAGGCAAGAGCCCATAATATTATAAATACATACAGGTAAAAAAAAACATACATATACACACATGATGAACAATAGAGGTACATGTAGTGAGAAAAAAATATATATAAATATACATACATGACGTGTAGTAAAAATATATATAAGATAAGTCTGGATAAAAAAATATATTTGTATAAAAGTACAAACATCATGAATTAAAAGCATACAATTGATCAATCCAATGTTTAATCAATGGACTTCGATAATAAATAAAAGTGTGAAGATAATTCACAAAAAGTATATTATCGGATTTTTCCAACCGGCACAAAAGGCTAAAAAATTATGAGCGAATACGTTCATTAAAGGATTTAACATAATTAGTAGCAAACATATGGCTTGCACTACAGCGGGGTGACAGGTGTGTATAATTCTAAAACTATTGTGCAGCAAGCCTAAGTGACTTCAATGCAACATGTAACCACCAGTTGTCACCTATAGTTTGACCATAGCATGTCATCGCGACCTCAAAATAAAGGCACCATCATTAAACTACCTGACGTAGGCGGCCATGGCCTCGAACAATCGCAGAGTGGAAAGTTTTACGTGATATTCGAACTGCAGCAAAACACACGGGAACCAACCTTGGTGAACCGTGAACAGGTCACGTGTGGGTGGCCGCTTATAGGTTTAACAAGATTTAACAAGATTGCCATCTCGAACAACAAGTTCCAGATGGCAAGTGGACAAGGAAGCCATTGGCTTATCGAGAGTTCAACAATTTTCATATCTATGTGTAGCCCGCCCTTATCAGATATCTGTCAATTCTATTTTTAAACATATTCACACTACTAGCATTAACACAATCATTTGGCAGTTTGTTCCATTCATTTATCACCCTCTGTGAGAAAGAGTACTTTCTCATGTCCAACCTACACTGCACCTTAACTAATGCTGCTTTGTGTCCTCTGGTTCTACTGCCTTCTTTAAGTTTGAAGAACATATTCCTGTCAACATCCTCATAACCGTTCACTATTTTAAACACTTCTATTTGGTCTCCTCTTAGTCTCCTGGTCTCTAGTGTTGTCAAACCACATTGTAATAAGCGACTTTCGTAACTAAGGTCTCTTAATTCTGGAATCATCTTAGTTGCTCTTCGTTGTATTCTTTCTAGCTTATCTATGTCTTTTTTACGATATGGCCTCCATGCTTGAATACAATATTCCAAATGTGGTCTAACTATTGCTTTGTACAGGGGTACAATTAGATGTTTCTCCTTATACGTGATAGTTCTCCTAATTAGCCCTAGAATTTGATTTCCTTTCGAAGCAGCAATCCCACATTGCTCTGAAACTTTCATGTCAGCATTAAATGTTACTCCTAAATCCTTTTCTTGTGTGGTTCTACCTAGTACAGCATCCCCCATTTTATATTCCTCGTCCATATTTCCATGTCCTATGTGTATACATTTACACTTCCCAAAATTGAATAACATTTGCCATTTTTCTGACCATTTAACTAATTTTTCCAGATCATCCTGTAAACTTTGTTTATCTGTATCATTAGTAACCTTTCTGAATACTTTTGTGTCATCTGCAAATTTGAGTACTTTGCTAGATATGTCATCCTCCAAATCATTTATATATATTAAAAACAGTATAGGGCCTAATACTGATCCCTATGGTACCCCACTCAAAACCAATTTCCAGTTTGAAATCTCACCATCTACTATTATTCTCTGTCTTCTGTGTGTAAGCCACTTTTCTATCCAGTTGATTACATCATTGCCTATACCATGGGCTTTTAGTTTAAGTAACAATCTTTGATGTGGCACTTTATCGAAAGCTTTCTGAAAATCTAAGTAGACAACATCCACTGGTGACCCGTCATCTACCCACTTTGTAATTTCTTCTAAAAAACATAAGAGATTGGTTAGACATGACCTTGCTTTTAGGAATCCATGTTGAGATGTATTTATTAATTTATGTTTTACGAGGAATTCCACCATGTTTTCTCTAATTAATGTTTCGAGTAATTTACATACAACTGATGTTAGACTCACTGGTCTATAACTGTGTAATGTAGTAGAAACGTTGTGTAAGGTAGTAGAAACGTTGTGGAATGGTAGTACATAGGTACTGGAAACGTTGTAGAAAGGTACAAGGAAGGTACCAGATAGGTAGTACATGGTAATTCACTCACTGGTCTGTAATTTTCTGGCTTCTTCCTCGATCCCTTCTTAATTGGTTGTCAATAGATGGCTGGATAACACAATTCCGCAGCAAGAGACGTAACTAGGTATGTAGGTAGGACCCCGCCTACGGACGCTGTTGCATAAATCGTCCTTGCCCTTGACTTGCGCGGTCAACGTGTTCCATGAGCCGCTGTTATCACGAATGTTATCATTTATTTGTTATTATTACAGTTATTATTAGTACACTTACTATTACATTTATTTGTTATTATTACAGTTATTATTGCAGTTGTTGTTACATTTAGTATTACACTTATTTGTTATTATTACAGTTATTATTAGTACACTTACTATTACATTTATTTGTTATTATTACAATTATTATTAGTACACTTACTATTACATTTATTTGTTATTATTACATTTATTATTACAGTTGTTATTATTAGTACACTTACTATTACATTTATTTGTTATTATTACAGTTATTATTGCAGTTGTTGTTACATTTATTATTACATTTATTTGTTATTATTACAGTTATTATCAGAACATTTACTATTACATTTATTTGTTATTATTACAGTTATTAGTGCAGTTGTTGTTACATTTATTATTACATTTATTATTATTATTACATTTATTATAACATTTAGTATTACTGTTATTACTACATTTATTATTATTACAGTTATAATTACATTTATTATTACAGTTATTGTTACTGTTGTTTTTACTGTTATTATGATTATGATTATTATGATTGTGATGTGATTGTGATTGCGATTGTGATTATGGTTATGATTATGTAGTAGTTAGCGGTAGTAGCAGTGGCAGAGGTAGACTAGGACTAGTTGTCTGTGGGTGTGTGGGTCTGGGACTGGATGTCTGGTCTGGGACTGGGACTGGGTCTGGGACTGGATGTCTGGGACTGTGTGTATGGGTCTGGGACTGGGTCTAGGTCTGGGTGTATGAGTCTGGGACTGGGACTGGGTCTGGGCCCGGGACTGGATGTCTGGGTCTGGGACTGGGTGTATTGGTCTGGGCCTGGGTGTATGGGTCTGGGCCTGGTTCTGGGACTGGGTGTCTGGGACTGGGACTGAGTGTCTGGGACTGGGTGTCTGGGACTGGGTGTGTGGGTCTGGGACTGGTTGTCTGGGAAAGGGACTGGATGTTTGGGACTGGGACTAGGTGTGGCGGTCATGGACTGGGTGTCCTGGATTGGGACTGGGTGTCTGGGTCTATGTGTCTGGGTCTGGGACTGTTTGTCTAGGATTGGAACTGTGTGTCTGGGACTGGGTGTCTGGGTCTGGGACTGGGTGTATGGGTCTGTGACTGGGTGTGTGGGTCTGGAACTGGGTGTCTGGGATTGGGACTGGGACTGGGTGTCTGGGACTGGGTGTCTGGGATAGGGACTGGGACTGGGTGCCTGTGACTGAGACTGGTTGTCTGGGATAGGGACTGGGTGTCTGGGACAGGGACTGGGTGTGTGGGTCTGGGTCTGGGACTAGGTGTCTGGGACTGGGTTGCTGGGTGGCTGGGACTGGGACTGGGTGGCTGGGTGGCTGGGTATCTGGGACTGGGTATGTGGGTCTGGGACTGGGTGTCTGGGTCTGGGACTGAGTGTCTGGGACTGGGACGGGGTGGCTGGGTGGTTGGGTCTGGGACTGGGTATCTGGGATTGGGTATGTGGGTCTGGGACTGGGTGTCTGGGACTGCGACTGGGTGTCTGGTACTGGGACTGGGTGTGTGGGTCTGGGACTGGGTGTCTGAGACTGATTGTGTGGGCCTGGGACTGGGTGTCTGGGTCTGGGATTGTGTGTGTGGGACTGGGACTGGGTGTCTGGGAGTGGGTGTGTGGGTCTGGGACTGATAGTCTGGGACTGGGTGGCTGAGACTGGGACTGGTGTTTGGGACTGGGACGGGCGTTTGTGATTAATGCTTGACGTCTGGGAACATTCCATGAGACAGGGAACGTCGATGGTAAATGATTCTTTCACTCATTTATTCTTGGTGAATCTCAGTCGATGGCTTTCGACACATCATTATAATAAAAAGTCCCCCCGGGTGTGGTCGACTAGCGATCCTGTGGTTACCCTTTGCGTGTTAGTTACCAGGGCGCGGAACCTCGCCGTGGGAATGTTGCATGGTGGTGTTTTTTGACTTAGTTAAAATGGCAGTGTGTCGAAAGGCTATGCCTGTTTTCTTGCGGTTTCAAATCAGCATCATTTAAACAATCGTTTACTGCGTAACGAGATTGCCAGCCTGCGTCACTGCACCCATTCCATAGTCGTGTGAAATATTTATAATACAGGAAAAAATATATACAATCGGCTTCTCCATGACATTTATACACGCCTCAGCTTAGTCACAACCATCGACATACAATACTATTCAATCCAGGGGAAAAAGTACGTTCTTATTGGCGCTGGCAAACTTGTTCATCCCAACGCCATCTCGACTTCTCTAGGAAGCATTCAGCCACGCTGCAATTATTAAAATCAAGAAACAATTTTTAGCATAAGATGGGTGGTTCTTGCTGCGTATGTAGTATCTATGGCGTGACTTCGAAGATTCATCCGTTGCTGCAAACTTGAGTTGTTCTATAGCATTAAAATAGTCCACTTTGGGAATTAGATGTTTTAGACATATTTGAAACCTTTTGTAAAGTTCTTCCTTAAATTGTACTTCGTAATTATCCTGTGCCATTGTGATAGCTGTGCCAAGAGGTAAGTGATTAACAGTTACTTATTGTGTTCTTTTTTAGGGAGAGGCAATGCACAATAGCTAATTGAGACAGTCACCATTGTTAGGCAATTGGCATTCCCAGTTGGAGAATCGTTGGGTCATCCATTACCTGTCCATCAAATCAGAGAACACTAGTGAGATAGCTGTCAAAGTGTCAGGTGGAGGGTTAGAATCTTGCATACAGAGAGGGATAACTTATTAGCAAATGTTGCTATTTGCAAATATATAGCAAATATTTATTCACTTTGTTTATCTACTTGTGTAATGTGAATGTCTGAAGAATTATGAAAGCTGACAATTACCATTGGAACAATATGTAATGACAAAAGTACACAAATTGTTATTACACAGTATGACTGAAATGATCACCAGTCAAACTGTGTAATAAGAGTGCCTTATTTCCAGTCATTTTGCGTAATGACTGGAATTTTCAGTCATTTCGCGAAATTCCTGAATGAAACAGTCATTTTGCGTAATGCCTAAACATGTCAGTCATTACGCGAAATGACTGATTACGCAGATTGACTGTAACATATACACCGTACACCACACACACGTATACGCAGTGTTGAATGTGTATGTATGCATGTACGTTATGACACAATTGGATATAATATCATATATATTTATATACAGTAATAATTACATATGTGTGCATTACGGATATTCACTTGTCAAAATTGCAACGCATTCTCAGCGTCAAGTTTACTGGTGACAAATGCATGAACTATTTGTTCCGTCGCTCCACCAGTCAGGTAGCGCCTGATCCTTGCAACATGTCGTACGTGGGAAATAGCAGACTTACATACCGCAGTCACATGCGACTCCTTCGTCACTTGGCATCAAACTGGATGCCAAAATTTCGCACATTTTTAGTCACAGAGACTAAGCTATGAGCAATGCGCACAGCGGGTAGTTCTACTTTCTTAAACTGTTGGGTAGAGCCGAAGATGATGAGTTTTGTTTTCTCGTCTTTAAATTTCACAAAGTTCGAGCTCATTCACGTCCTTATTTCCCCTGTACACACCTTCATATGTGATGTCCACCTTCAGGGACTTCACTGGGATTTCCCCCCGGGATGGGTACTCCCTGTATGAGGTATACATGTATGTGCCGCGCAAATGCCCCTGTTTTTGGACATTTTCTCTCTCTCTGTCCGACGAAAAAAATTAAAGTTTCTTTGTGCCCCAATTAAACCTGATAATTCTCTCTTTCATCGAAGAGGAAATTTCCCAATGAAAACGTTCCACCCGGGCTTACCTTACATTTATAGATATATATTTTAAACAAAACCGACACCAGGTAGCAGATCTTGTTATCCAAATTTATATAGGAATGCGCGCATGCACGTACGCATACGCGCGCTCGCACACACCACACACAATCCCCTATAAGGCCATCCCTTCTACAAAGGTGCAATGGCTGTCTAAGAGGGGTGGCCATCGAGAGGCGGAAATTGTGTTGTCACGTGAAAGCCCCATTTACCTACATGGCAAGATATAATCTGGTGGGGAGGTGGCCTCTTGTTAGTACAGTACAGTAGATCGTGTATGCGATGTATTTACCAAATAGCTTGAATAATTTTTCGTTTAAATTTATATAATCTTCACAAATATATTCCACTACTTAATGACATGATAATTCAATAAATTCTAGTTTGAAATTGTGTGATCATACTGAAAACATCCACACCAACAGGGTAGAGCTGTGATAACACATGTGCGTGGCAGCGATGAACTCGTCGTGTCCTGCAGAGACCCATACACTCGATTGATCAGTGATCAAGCTTTTGAGCTTTCAGTTTGCGAGAAATTAGAGAAGTTTGCCACTGCTGTAACTCAGGTAACTCAGATCAGGGAATACCACTTTGCATTACCACTTTGCATACCTTCGTGATTGACACATTAAGTGCCCATCGGTTTACACCGGTTTTGGGGTTATTGGCCTGCATCAAAGCAGCCACAACATTCGTCTTCCCGTGGTGTGGTCGTGCACCTTTCAGGTGTCCAAGCCGAGCTGCTCCACCTGTTCGGCGTGGGTTGCGCCTGCATCTCCGGAATAACACAATACATCGAAACCCAACGAATTACTCACGGATCTTCTTATTTTTATATATGATGAAAAACAAATCCGGCCAAAATAAAGGTACAGTACAGTTTTATCGGGGCTCGGTTTCTTGATGCATGCGCTCCCTTTAGAGAAGTAGGCAGTAGGCCTTATGCCAGTTTTCAGAGAAAGGTTAATGATTGCCGCTAATAAAGGTACAATCCCATGCACATAGTCTCCGTGAAGCCTAGTAGTATAGTGATTGACGACTTTTATTATGACCAAAGTCTAATGATAGCCGTGGCTATTTGACCGGATACTATTTGCATGGATATTGACACATTGGTTAGTTGAGTGGATATCGACCGAGAAAAGGTTATTGCCATGAAAGATGAGTTGATGCATATTTATTATATCCACTTATTATGCTTAACAACCGTGGTCCATTAAGACAAGATTTAACAAGATTTGCCATCCAAGCCAAAGGCCCAGATGTCAAGTGGACAAGGAAGCCATTGGCTTATCGAGAGTCCAACAATGTTCATGTACTTATAACCCGCCCTGCTGAGATATGTGTCAACCTTGTTTTTAAACATATTCACGCTGCTAGCAGTTACACAATCTGTAGACAATTTGTTCCATTCATTTATTGTCCTCTGTGAGAACGAGTGCTTCCTGATGTCCAATCTACATTGATCCTTTACTAATTTTACCTCATGTCCTCTAGTTCTGCTATCCTTCTTGAGTGAGAAAAACATATTTCTATCAATATTTTCATACCCATTCAATATTTTAAAAACTTCAATCTGATCTCCTCTTAACCTCCTTGTCTCTAAAGTTGTTAAACAACATTCTTTCAGGCGTTCTTCATAACTAAGGTCTCTCAGTTCTGGAATCATTTTAGTTGCTCTCCTTTGTATGCTTTCAAGCGTATCTATATCCTTCTTACGATATGGTCTCCATGCTTGTATACAATATTCTAAATGAAGTCTAACTATTGTTTTATACAGAGGTATAATTAACTTTTTTCCCTTGTATGTTATGTTTCTTCTAATCAATCCAAGAATTTGATTACCCTTTGAAGCTGCAATACCACACTGTTCTGAAACTTTCATATCAGCGCGTATTGTAACTCCTAAGTCCTTTTCTTTTACAGTAGTACCCAGAACAGTATCTCCCATTTTATAGTTTACATCCAAGTTCCAATGTCATGTATGTAGGCATTTACATTTCCCAAAATTGAACAACAAAGACACGCTCAAGTACCTTTTAATGTAGGATAAGAAATTATGTAGACTGTTTATAAATTATGTTGCATATTCTTGATTGGTTATGAATGATAGTAAAGAGACTGTATCTTCCACGAGTATAATATTAATTTATTGTGTCAATTAATAAAACGGCCTATTGCACGATCGGGCAGCAAACTCGGTCTCGCCTGTCAAATAACGATGATAACTCAGCCTACAGACAGAGTCCATATCTAGTTGTACGACAGTCGATCCAATCTAAACATGATTTTGGGGTTACCTGCCTAATATTTAGTTTCTAATTGTTGTTGGAACTATTTCATGATTGTATTTATGTCAGTAGTGTAAATAAAGCGTAAAAACATTTGTATGAATAACGGACAGGCCACTAGAAACTGAACATAGCGTTTCCATCGATGACAATTAGGACACAAAGTGGCATTCTGATGTCATTCAGCCTGTATGTCATAAATACTTCATCAATACCAGAGAGAAGCCTAGTAGTATAGTGATTGACGAATTTTATTATGACCAGAGTCTAGTGATAGCCGTGGCTATTTGACCGGATACTGTCGAATAGCTATTTGTATGGATACTGACACATTGGTTAGTTGAATGGATATCGACCGAGAAAAGGTTATTGCCTGTATGTCAACAATACTTCATCAATACCATCAATGCTTCTGGGAAGTCACCGAAGCGAAGGCGAACTGCATTGCATTCGTCCGGAACATTCCTTGGTTGATGTTGTCAGTGAGGACCACCTCAACTGTAGCTCCAGAACAGACAGAACTTACATGTTCTTTACAACACTTGCAGCAGAGGCTACTCGAAATAACCCGTGGTTTATCTAATGCATAATATAATATTAACATAATAATGATGAATTGGCAAGCAGAAGACGATGGAAATATGACGTGTAATGTTGGTCTTTAACTCTTTAGCCCTCAAGTCGGTCAATGACGGTCAGGCGAATTCTCCTCAAGTCGGGCATTGACGGTCAGCTCATACAGCCGCCATACAGCACTGTGCTGTAATTCTATTTATGTGGTTCCATCTAGTGATCAAGCTATACACTAAACGTGACACACACACATCCGCACACCAGTTAATATGACAGCATATATAGCATCATTAATTTCACTTTGTATATGTGCATATATGTTTTATGACATTCAAACACATACGCACATGCACGCGCGCACGCGCGCACATACACACACACACACACACACACACACACACACACACACACACACACACACACACACACACACACACACACACACACACACACACACACACACACACACACACACACACACACACACACACACACACACACACACACACACACACACACACATGATCCCATATATATAGCATCATTCACTGTAGTTTTTCCTTCTTCAGGAGTGCAATCAATTTTATTCATCGCGTTTGACAGCAGTTTGACAGCTGTAAAAACAATTGTTTTGGGACATTTAAAAATGTCCTCCAGCCGCCGCTTATACACAGCAGCAGAGGCAGCGCGTCAGATACAAGAAGAGGATACAAGCGAGCTTGACGATGTTGATTCCGACATTGCAATCGAGGTATGTTTACGCAAATTCGGAAACGAATTACGATGTGACACTGACAGTGACAGGGTCAGCTGGGGTCCGGGGATGAAAACAATAACAATGTTCAGTGGTAGTGGGAAGTCAAGGATGTGGCTTCGTTCTGAACCCCATGCTTTGCCTTACTAGTAAAGACTAAAGTAAATATTACTAAGTTCTGCTGATGAATAAATTTATAGAATTATATTTAAAAGACAGCCAGGACGATGGCTGCCATCTAGACTAGGACTGTAGCCGTGTAGGAGTAAGCGTACACATACTTAGGTATCACATAGTCATAGACATATTCATACATGGTTAGGACTATGTGAAGGAGTGGCACTAGGTCTAGGTATAAGACTAGATCATGACATACTCTAGTGATATAGATTGCAGGTCAATAATACTTATATCACATCTGGCACATGGTATATATATATATATATATATATATATATATATATATATATATATATATATATATATATTTATATATATATATATATATATATATTCACTAGAATTTCCGAGAATAGGCAGTATCTGTGAATGCAAGTATAATTTTGTTTAGTACTCAGGATTTGCTATATATATATATTTATAAATGTCACAATCATAAATTGCCTTATTTTTATACATTGCAATGTGTAATATATGATGTGTCATTTATCTTGCATAATTATATTTGCAGTTGAATGAGTCTGAATCGAGTGACGACTATGAGCCAGCGGTGAACGCTGAGGAGGAGGACAGCGATTCAGATGGTCCGACATATGCCAAAGTGGTGCGCGGCTCTGGACGAGCTCGTGGCCGAGCTAGGGTGCGGGCTGCTTTGCGTGAGCGTACTGCTCTGCGTGGGCGTGCTGCTCTGCGTGGATGTGGTCGCCGTGCACGCGTCGACCCTGAGACAATAGTGCCGGAGCCCGGGTGGCGAAAGACTGCAGACGCTGATCCACCGACTGTTGCTGCTTTCACTGCCCCGCAGGGCCCAACGACTCCTCTACCTGCAAACACTCCTCCAATCAGCTTCTTTTGCCAGATCTTCGGTGATGACTTTTTTAACCATCTTGCTGCCGCGACCAATGAAAACGCTGCCACTAAGGCTCCCCCCGCTGCAGGAGTCGCTGGGGCTGAAGTCGATGCGAACGTGACTTCTGACCGACGTTGGCATGCAACAAACTCGGAGGAGATGAAGGCATTCATTGCCATCAATATCATAATGGGAATCAAGGACTTGTCCGAGTATGTGGACTATTGGTCAACATATCCTATTCTGCATGATCCATTCGTCGCCAACATCATGCCTCGTAGAAGGTATGAAAAGCTGTGCCAGTTTATGCACTGCTCCATCGCTGCCGATGAAGACCGGGCCGACAAGTTGACCAAGGTGCGCCCTCTCATCACTCTGTGTCAGCGCAACTTCAATGCCTGCTTTGCACCCAGCAAGGACTTGTCTGTTGACGAGGCTATGGTGCAGTTTGATGGCCGGCTTTCTTGGAAACAGTATCTGCCCAATAAGCGGGTCAAATGGGGGATCAAGCTATGGTGCCTCTGCGACGCAGCCACCGGTTACTGCCTCGCCTTCATGGTGTACACCGGCACGGAGACGGGAGATGTCGCTCCCACGCACGATCTCGGCTACCGCGTAGTCATGGAGCTGATGAGCGCTTACCTCAATCAGCAGCGTCACGTTTATGCAGATAACTATTTCAGCACCTGCCTGCCCACACTCGTGCCACCTCACTAAAGGTGTGGAAGCTGCGTCTCATCCATGACATGGTGGACAGTTACGAGACCACTCGTGTGGCACGTCGCACGGTGAAGGGCTGTTTTGTGGAGAGCCGATTCGGTTGCGACAGGTGCAAAGCATACCTGTGTGGTTCGGGACCCTGCTTTCTGGCATATCACCAGTAGAGATGTGTCATCATCTGATCTATAATAAATGCTGTAAACTTCTCATAATTTGTTATCAATAAAATTGTTGAACATTCAATTATATATCTATCTGTCAACCAGTAAAATATGGGCATCATAATATAATCGTTGTCTTTATAATTGTTCATCCATGATTTAGATTGATTGTTAGTAGTATAATTAGATAGGCTAAGAGTAGGGCTAGGCTGCAGTATCATGAGTATGCCTATGGCTAGGCTAGCCTATGGATATCAAACTGAGTCTATTCCATGGCACTGTTTATTACAGCTGATACTGCCCAAAATATGTAACATATTATTACAAATTATATATCAATGTGTAGATAATGTAATTTTCTTTCAAACAAACACAACTTGCAACTTGTAAAAAGTCAAGCCTAAAAAAGTTACACCGCAAAAAAAAAATTACATTTTTTTTCTTTCTAAAAATGTCTTATTATTAAGCCAGGAATGGTCAACATATTTTAAAGATACAACAACAAATTTGTTACCACTGTGTAGGTAATTTAATTTTCTACACAATAACTACAACATGCAATTGTGAGAATTGAATAATAATTATTAATAAAGGCGCTAGAGCAAAAAAAACTGGTACACACAATATTTAAAAAAATCTAGGTCAAATATCTGAGGAGGCACAGGCTTCACATTAAAATCGTGTGAGTGCTAAAGGGTTAATGGAATTAGACTGAACATATTTTTTTATAATTTAATTGCAAAGCTTTCGACTTAATTTTAGTATAATTTACCTATAAAAGTAATGCTCCATTGGTGCCATAATATAACATAAATGAAGAAAATATCAAAAAAGGAAAAAACAAAAGTCGTACCCACAAAGCTTTGAACGCGAAACCCTAGAACTGAAGTCAAAGCACCACACAATCTACCCCAAATAAACATTGAACAACTTGCCTTGCTGTCAGTGACAGTGTCAGTGACCGATGATACGCTAATGTAACAGTTTCATGATATACTTTCGTCAAAATGTTTGCTAAGATTAGTATATAATATATCAATGATTTCCAATACTTCCACATATGAAAAACATTCAGGAAAAGGACCAACACTCACTTGTAGTGCTGTTATTTCTTAAACATTTAGTTTCAAGCAACGCGCCATTTTTGCCAACACAAACGCTGGCAAGAGTTCAGAGGTCAGCAATTCTCCGTAGCCAATCACGACCACGCGAGGCACTGCTTGCCAGGACCCATTATGGGAAGAAAAAATTGGCAAACCGGCGGAATTCAACTTATATTTATGGCAAGCCGTACAGACAATCGTTTTTAATTTTACCACTTTGTTCCAATTATGTCAACCTTTTTATCAACCAGGCTTGACATAGCGCTTTATAAAACACATACACATATATTTGCATTGAATATATAATGTTAATGTAGTACATTTTTTCTCGTATATTTAAAACATTTTAATTATTCCTACTTTTATGACAAGACTAACTTGAAATACATCTACCACAAAAAGGGCTATTATTGTCATGTGGCCAAGAACGAGACATGCGTAAGCAGACGCTCAATAATAATGTCTGGTAAGCATGCAAAGTCGGTTTTTTATCAAGATATGTATATCATAAACGTGTTCCATTTCATATTATATCTAAAAATATATTTTGCTCAGACAAGACTATGTATGGTTATTGTCGTAAACAGACGCTGTGACGTCTGTAACGCGATATCAAGCGAGATTTCAAATGATCGAAAACTGGCGTGGGTCTAAAACTGAAAATTGGCGGTAACTATATCATATATGCAACATGGAATCTCAAGTCTCAAGTAATTATACTCCAAACAGCCCAATATTGAGCTAACGCAGGAGTTTGGACCAACGGCTTTTAGTGTCTTTTCCGAAAGACACGGGCAAAGTGGGGTGAACGAAATTGCCCAAGCTTCGAAACGGCGGAGGTGGAATCGAACCACCGTCCTCTCGATCGACAGGCGGGTGCTCTAACCATTAGACCACCGCTCCCCACTCACCTTTCAACATCCGTATCTGAGCTTTGCAATGCATAATCCAATTACTACGATCACACACATGTCCAAATGAATAAACTTTCACTATACCTACTTTTGATTACACATATGTCTGTATTTCTTAACTGATATTGTAGAACATTTGTTCAAGATGGCAAAACGTCAATACACGGACAATATATATGCAACATGTGTAGTGCCAAATATAGAACAGTTAAGCACTTACTTCAACTTACTTAAAAAACTGAACTTTTATATGCGAGAACTGTTCAATGGTTTTGTTTTCCCATTTGCGTATGTACATGTAACGTACATCGTTGCTTGTGTGCGTGCGTGCGTGCTTGTGTGTGTATCTCGCATATTTTTTACAACATTATTAATAACTTTATAGGTCAGAGCTGGATACAATGTGACGACTGTGACAGGTGGCTGCATTCAGCATGCAGTCTGCTCTCTGAAGACATGTTAATACAACATGAACAAAACGACAACTTACCATTCGTGTGTCCAAAGTGTGCAGACATATAATCTTATTGAGGCATGCTGTGTAAGGTAAGCCATCAACGTAAAATGATTTCAATCCTTTGACCATGACAAATTGCAGTACCTATGACCAAAAATAAGTCCTATCCAGTTGTCATGTCTTCCATTAAGATAGTTTCCCTCTTTACAGAGCGGTTGATTGGATGTGAAATTATAAGGTGTGGAACCTTTTAAACCAGCATTTGATTTCTTAGAACTTTTCACGCTGCTCCTTCCTAGCACAACTGAATTTACACCTTTCGAATATTGCAGGTATGTGGGGTTGTTGTTAGCACCATGTTTCTGGGAACGTTGCTGGCAAAAAAAATGTCTACAATATCAGTGTTTAAGAGAGATGGCATAACGGAATAGCCAGATTTGATTCTTTTTTTCATAATTTCCCTTAAACTCGTACAACAAAAAAGGTTATCTTCTCTTGTTTCACTGGACATGAGGTATGATTTCTTAATGGCCATGCTATATATATATATCTGTTCTGGCAAGGACTTCTGTTTCCCATTTAGAAAACCATGAAATAGTATTTTCAAGGACAGAGAATTGGTCGTCAGCTACGTGAAGGACTGTACAATTGTTATTGACAAAAGATATTAATTTACTAGTTATGCTAAGAAAATTTAAAGTTCCTGTAAGTTCCTGTTTTTTTTTCATCCAGACTGTCGCTGTAGCTCTTCATCAGGAACCACATGGCATCATTGAGGCATATGCATACATTCATCATCTTTATACACGGTATAAATATAATTTTATATATATATATATATATATATATATATATATATATATATATATATATATATATATATATATACATACATATATATATACATATATATATATATACATACATATATATATACATACATATATATATATATATATATATATATATATATATATATATATATATATATATATATATATATATATATATATATATATATATATATATATATATATATATATATCATCATTATATAACGGTTTTATATAACCGCACGTAGAAGCTGTCAGACAGAGACGCTGCTGGCTTTTTGTTAGGTCGACTATTTCCGTAATAAAGTGTATTGCACCTCACTTTCGTCTGCGTAGTCACGTGATGACATTTCGTCGTTTGTACTTTTGTGCGCGCAGTCGTTAAAATATATATTTTCGTTAAGAAATACAGACATGTGTAATCAAAAGTAGGTATAGTGAAAGTTTATTCATTTGGATATGTGTGTGTGATCGTAGTAATTGGATTATGCATTGCAAAGCTCAGATACGGATGTTGAAAGGTGAGTGGTGTCATTCCATGTTGCATACGGTCCCATACCCGGCTTTAGCAGAGCTAGTGTATACCGAGCTGCGTCACTCTACGAATTAACATGGAGGAACCATTTTGTAAATTGACGTTCAACGCCACCAAGTAGGGGGCGGCTACAACTAGTCTCGCTTATCCGACTCTCTCTCGGCTTCGTGAATCCGCCGAGAATAGCGTCTGCAACAGAAGCATGTTTTGACTGTTACCGTCGTTAGGTGGCACCACTTGTTATTATTATCATCTTTATTCGGACTCAAGATCCACAAACATGTACATATTAAACAAATTGTAAGTTAGAAATAGCAGCTAGAAAACAAATTATATTGTGCTGAGATATGAAATCACAGCATTACATTCTTCCTTATTAAAGACAGTGTCATTGTTACATTCTTTCATTTCAACCAATTCAAAAATTATGTTTGCATTGTCATAGTATGTAGCATTGACATTGCTATTCCACATTTCTTTACATTTATGCTTAATAGCACTCATCGGTGTATACAACAGTTCATGGTGGGTCATGTTATATTTGGACATAATGTGTCTTACATTCTGGCCCATATACGCAAATGGCGTGTCTCTCTTTCTGTGTTGTCTGTTTGCTGATCGCTCTGCCGGACACGTCAGGTATTATCCGATCCAACCTCGTCCTCAGTTTTCGCCCAGTCAGCAGTTCTGCTGGTGATACGCCTGTTGTGGTGTGTGGCGTGATTCTGTAGTCGAGTAAGAAGTGAGCGATTCGTGTCTCGAGATCACCTTGTAGGCGTTGTACCCCTCCCTTGAGGATGCCCATGGCCCTCTCGGCGAGGCCGTTCGTTGCTGGGTGATGGGGCGCACTGGTTACGTGTTTTATACCATTGCGTCGGCAGAAACTCTGGAACTCTTCACTGACGAAGCCTGTAGCGTTGTCACTCACGATGACATCCGGTATGCCATGTGAACTGAAGATCCATTTGAGTTTGCTGATCGTGATGGCTGACGTAGACCCAGAAGTCGTGTAGGCTTCAATCCACTTGGAATGCGCATCTATGACCACTAGGATCATCTTTCCCATAACCGGTCCGGCATAGTCGATGTGCACTCGTGACCACGGTCTGTCAGGGAATGACCATGGCTGCAGTGGAGCTTCTGTAGGCTTATGGCGGCTTCGCCTGCATATGTCGCACGAGTTGACTGTTCTTTCAATGTCACTGTCAATGCCGGGCCACCACATGAAACTGCGGCCCACGGCTTTCATACGCACTATGCCTGAATGTGCGTTGTGTAACTCCTCCAGCATCGCATTGCGGTAGCGACTGGGAATGACTACACGTGCGCCCCACATGAGACAACCATCAGTGATGCTGAGCTCGGTCCTCCGTTTATGGTAGGGCTTCAGTAGATCATTGTCCTCGAGTTGTGGGAAACCATCTCTCGCTCTCATGAAGACTTTAGAGAGTATCGCGTCACGCATCGTCTCATTGCGAATGTCGCAAGACGTCACAGGCGACATGTCCATATACTGCATTGCTAGTATAGTCTCTCCTGGCACCGGCACGTGTGTCGGTGCGCCACCTAGCGGGAGGCGGCTCAGTGCGTCGGCCTGGGGTATACTCGACCCCGGCCTGTGGACGATCTGGTACTCATAGGCTGCCAATGTCAAAGCCCATCGCTGCATACGAGGAGATAGCATTTGCGGTACTGCTTTCTGCTCTCCAAAAAGACCCAGAAGTGGTTTGTGGTCCGTCACGATCAGGAATGGTCGACCCCACAGGTACTGGTGAAACTTGGTTAGCCCTGCGATGACAGCTAGCCCTTCCTTGTCAATTTGCGCGTAGTTTTTCTCAGCTGCCGAAAGGCTTCTTGAGTAGTACGCGATCGGTCTCTCGACACGGTCGTCAAACGCATGTGCGAGGACCGCACCGACTCCGTACGGCGATGCGTCACAGGTGAGCACGAGTGGCTTAGAAGAGTCGAAGTGAGTCATTACCTGAGGTGTACTCAGCATCTCCTTCGTCTGTGCGAAAGCGTCCTGTTGAGCCTTGCTCCAACGCCATCTCGTCTCTTTCCTCAATAGCTGGTGCAGTGGTGCCAGAACTGTCGAGAGGTTGGACACAAACCTACCATAGTGGTTTACCATACCCAGATACGACTGAAGCTCTGCCACGTTAACAGGAGCGGGAGCGTCTCGAACGGCCACGAGTGCGTGTCCCGATGGATGAATGCCCAAGGCGTCTATGCGATGGCCCAGGTATTCAACCTCCTCGACCATGAAGTGACATTTTTGTCTCTTCAAGCAGAAACCTGCGCTCATCAGGCGTTCCATCACCAGATCCAGTGTCTGCAAGTGTTCTTCGTCAGTCCTTCCGGTTACAAGCACGTCATCGAGATACACCATAGTGTTTTTGATGCCCTTGAGTAAAGAGTCCATCACTCGTTGATAAATGCCTGGTGCTGAGGATACTCCGTAGGGAAGGCGTTTGTAAGTAAATAGCCCCCTAGGAGTGTTGATCGTTACATACTTGCGACTTTCGGGATGTAACTCGATTTGTTCGTAGGCGTGGCGCATATCGAGTTTCGTGTAGGATGTGCCATTGCCAAGTTGTGCGTACAAGTCTTCTATTCTTGGAATGGGATACCTGTCTAGCTTCGCTACCTGATTCACCGTCAGCTTGTAGTCTCCACACAGACGAACGCTCTTGTCGGCTTTCATCACGGGAACTACCGGTGTCGCCCAATCAGAGTATTGTACTGGCTCTATGATGTCATCTGCCAGCAAACGATCCAGTTCCTTGTCCACCATGTCGCGCATAGCATACGGTAATGGTCGAGCTTTGAAGTACTTTGGTGTCGCATTTTCTTCGACATAGATCTTCGCTGCCTCTGTCTTGGCGGCTAGGTGCGAGTCTTTGAAAACCGCGTCATACTTCTGGAGTAACGCCTCAAGTCGCGGATCTGACGTTCTATCGTCTCGACGTGTCGAAGACGATGCACCTAAATGATGGATCCTGGTCCAATCAAGTTGTAGCATGCTGAGCCAATTTCTGCCTAGCAAACTTGGTCCGTTTCCGGGAACGACCATCAGTGGAAGTGTGTGACATTCTCCCTTTTTGCCTTCGACCTTCACGTCCACGATGCCCTTGATCTTCACGCACTGCCCGGTGTATGTGCGCAAGGTGTCGTGTGAATGCTCCAAGTGTGGACGTGGTCGCGTCCAGTGTCGACGCCACGTCTCTTCACTGACGACTGATAGGGTCGCTCCTGTGTCGACCTCCATCTGTAACATCTGTCCATCAACATTGAGTGAGGTAACAATCGGGTCAGGGCGTGGCCCCTTCACTGTGTACAGCGAATACATCGACCCATGATTCTCTTCTCGCCCCGTTGCTCTCATATGATGGGTGTGATTCCTCGGCTTGTATTTCTTTGAGAAACAGTGGCTCTCGATGTGGCCTATCTTCTTGCAGAAACGACACTCAGTGTCTCTGAAACGACACTCGCTTGGCAGATGTGTCGTCTTGCCACACCTGTAACATGCTTTCAACTGCGAATGAGTGGGAGTCCCTTTTTTTACTTTGTGACTGCACTGTTTACGCGTGGAGACCTTGTCTGCGTCTGTCTGCGTAATACACAGTAGTGTCCTTAGTGTGGAGCTGTGCCGCATTTGTGGCAGCTGACTCCATAGCTAGAGCTAACTGAAAAGCTTTATCAAAAGTCCGACTCCCCCAGCAATCTCCGCTGGATGGCAGTGTCTGCCACACCACACACTAACCTGTCCCGTAGGTTAAGATTAATTTTTCAGTTAAATTAACCCCTGTGCTGGTCTTGCCAAAATCACAGTTACGTGCTAACCCTTTTAACTCTGCCACAAAGTCTTTGACACTTTGGCCCTGTTTGCGGTATGTTGAATAGAAATTATATCGCTGTAATATGGCGTTTGGTTTGGGTTCAAAATGAGAAGAAAGTAAATCGCACAGTTCTTTGTATGTCAACTCAGCTGGCCTTCGTGGCGCTGTCAAACTGCGCAACAGAGTGTAAGTGTCAGTGCCTATGACCGAAAGCAAAATAGCCCGCTGCTTATTGACAGCGTTAGTGTCAGCTGAAATGTCATTGGCTTCGAAATAAAAACCCAGCCTGTCCATGTAGGACGACCAGTCCTTTCCCTAAAATTCGGGCAAAGTTCCGTGTACAGCCATAGTAACAGCGAAGCACAACAGTAAACACCGTACGACAATGAATACTTGCGGTTGCCCCTTTTCGCCGTACTTGTTGACATTAATTTAGCCACAGTGACGTTTCCGCTGGCTTGCGAGTTCCGAGTGTTGGTGTCGATAATTCAGTTTCGCTGACGCTGCGTCAGTGAGTCCGAAAGTAGCTTCAAAGTTCACTTTTCCGCGTCGTCTCGGTAATTACTCGATATCCAGTAATGACAGTCGATGTCAAAACGTATAAGTCCCGTATTCTATTTACTGAATTAGTAAATGTATCGTCCATCCTCGTCGCCAAATGTAGTGAACGCATGTTTATGAGCTGACATTTATTCTCGAACTGGGGCTGAGAACCGTAAGGGAACTGGTAGCCAAGTACATAGGGGCTCGTAAGTACAATAGCCATCGCATATGCCACAGTCTTTTAATTCTTCCAACAGCCCATCCATGTATACTCCAAATAGAAGTTGAGACATTACACCTTGGCGAACCCCATTCTTCACACTGAATTGGTTTGATATTACGTCATTCCATCTAACTTATAATTTCTGGTGTGTGTACATGTGAAGTAAAAGTCTTACAACTAATGGGCACATACCCTTATCAATGAATTTTTGAAACAACATACAATAATTTACTCTATCGAATGCTTTAGAAACATCAAGTAATAAAACACGTACAGTACTACCATTATTTACATAATATGAAATAGTTTCTTTTACCATAAAAGTACACATTGTTGTAGATAAGCCATCTTTAAACCCAAATTGTAAATCAGACGTGTCAAAAACTCCAGTTTGTTGTTTGATAATAATGGCATCATAAAGTTTACCAATGATGCTGCCTAAGGTCAACGCTCTATAGTTATCAGAGCTATGATGCGCCTTTCTTTTATCTTTCTGAAGTGGCACCATAGTACCTACCAGTAACTCACTTGGGGATACACCATGAATAAGCATGCCATTGTAGAGCAAGGTTAATGCTTTAAACAGTTTTTCAGTACCATATATAATATGGTTAGAAAATATGCCATTTTCTTCTTTTTTACCATGTTTCGTGCAATTTACACATTTCTTGAGATCATCAACATTAATACCATGCTGCTGATGGCAGTTGTGACCATCATTATCATAATTTTCATGCATACACATATTACTAACAAGATTGTCAACTCTACTTTTTAATAAGTGCATGTGATCTTCGTCAAATCCAACAGAATTGTACAATTGTTCAAACTTTGAGGAAAATAAGTCAGCAATATCTTCTGACCCTATATGATTATCAATAACATTAGGCAGAAAATGACAAGATTTTTTAAAACTATGCACCTCTTTCCATAAGTTACGATCATTACCTTCACTAATAGCTTCAGCCATTCTATTGCTTTTTATCCTTGTTTCCTCCTTTATTACATATCTCACAGCGTAGTGATACCTGGATCGAGTACGCCTCATGATATCGGCTACTTCACCATTATGTGGCCTACCACATTGCACCCAAATATCATGCCAGAACAAGGAAGTATCATGTTGAGCCTGTACATGTTCGTTCCAACCAGGTATCACCTTGCTGCTTCCTTTCTTGGCACCCATATTTGGCAAACACATATCTGAGGCAACAATGTAACTATTTACAACAGTATTATACAAATCAGAGAAAAAACCTGTGTGCATTTTACATTGGTAATCAACACAACTAACAGCATCATGATTAAAATCAATGCATGATATCAACTTATCAAGCTCACATTTGTAATTTTCAATGTGGACCTCCGTACATTTATGCCAAGCTACATTCGTTTTACGTTTACGTTCAAATGATTCATGATATGACACATCTATTTGCATTTCAAGACATTGGAACATGATCAGAAAAATCTCTGTTCATAAACACTGATTCATATTTGATAATTGATTCACGCAAGTTCTGTGTTACCATAAAATGGTCTATAGTTGATTTGCAGCCATTGCTCTTTGAAAAGTATGTATATGGTATATTAGAACATTCGGCATCAATACATAAAAACATTTGTTCATTATTAACAAAAGAATGTAGAGCTCTTGTCTGGGGAGTATCCCTTGTTAAGTCTGTGTTAAAGTCACCACCCAATACAAAATATTGTGATGCAGTTTTGTTACAAATATCACTCACTTCATTAAGAACGTCTATATATTAAAAAAAATCGTGATTTGCATAACCCTTGTCACATGGCATATACATGTTAAACAATACAAACTCGATACCATCTACTGTCACTTTCACAGCACACAGCCTCTTAGATATGCACTCTATCGTATCCACTTTACAGCTAATATTGGATGACCAAATGATTGAACAGCCCCCATAGGGTCTGCCTATTAATGGCACACTCTCATCCATTGAGCTGGATACAACGCATACACTGTTTGGACTAAATGAGTTCAATCTTTGTATAAATTGTGTCTTATACATACAATGTTTTTGTATTAAAAAAAAATCACACGCCACCAGCAAGGTTTGCATAATAACATACTTGTCAACACCAAAATGCTTACAATTGAAAGAGCCAAACTTGAGTTTCTTTTTATTGTCCATCATGTTCATGTTTCATTTTGACTTGAATTCACACCAGTTTCACCATTGCTCAGTGTACTGCCAGTTCATTTGTCACCTCCCTTGGGAGGGAAATATATTCTAATGTTGATGCCACATGGCCAAAAGTCAGGATTATAAACCTTCGAGAGATCATCTTTAGATATTTATAATTTAAATGTCTGATGCTTGGCATCAAAGTGTGACATAAGAGACAATGAGCGAACACACACACCTTTAGATTTAATGTGATCTTTGAGATCAGTCTCTTTTGTTACCTTTGACACCCTTTCTATTACTAGATCTCTACTAGGAGGTGGTGCCCCCTGTACACGATCACTGCCACAACCAGTGCCAAACACAATGTTTCTCTTTTTCTTTTCTACCACTGTCCATTTCTGTCCATTGTTCCCATCACAGGACTTAGGTTTAGGCAGGGCCTGTTGTACGGGGTATGCCACTTTCTGAGTGGTCATTGCATTTGTTGTACCGGTAGCCCGATTAGTATTTCTAGGAGGCCGTACTGCCTCTGGGGCATGTTGGACAGGACATGCCACAGGTAGACTGGCTCTGACAGTTAGATTATTATTGTCTCTGTTCAACTGGACAGCATCTGCGTATTTTGTCTGCCTTTCTTGTTTCTGCAGTAATGTGCCATGTTTCTGTACCTCGTCAAGTACGTCATCTACTTTTTGTCTAGTGTCCATATGCTCTGCTCTGCAGACGGAGATATTGCCCTCAACATAGTTCATTTTGTTTTCTAATCTTACCAACCTGTCTAAGACTGATGTTAGGTCCATTTCCTCTGGGGTAAAGTTAGGTATCTCTTA
Source organism: Lamellibrachia columna (assembly GCA_963662155.1). NCBI lineage: Eukaryota > Metazoa > Annelida > Polychaeta > Sabellida > Siboglinidae > Lamellibrachia > Lamellibrachia columna. The sequence goes on along the minus strand of OY759273.1, from coordinate 28,361,642 downwards.
ATGTCAACAGCAGCAAAACACGGTTCAACTTTCATTTCATCTAATTTTTGGAATGCAACATAGATATCTTCTACCGATTTCTCAGCCTTGCTTCTATTGTTTGACTCCTGTCTGTTCTGGGGATCACCCAGCTCATGACTGTACTCATCATAAAGCACCTGTTTAGCTTCAAGTACATCTTGATCTGCATAAAATTTCATACATGCCATTTGAATTTTTAGCTTTGATGACTGATGTCTATACGTGTTAACGTATGCCAATAACTCATTTACCCTAAGTTTCTTTTGCACATTTACACTGTCTGTACTTTCTTCCACGTTTGCAGATGCTGCTGCATCAACACACTCTTGGCAGATTTTACAGGCACCTACTTGCATTGCCTTATCCCTGCCTGTTTGCTTGCATTTATCACACTTCATGTTCGACTTCTACAGGCTACCTCAAATTGTACAAAGCCAATTATTGCATCACCTGCCCAGACAAGGGTGTGGTCAGTGGACCACAACACTGACCTAGTCTTCACTAATTCTACACAGCACACACAGCAATGTAAAACTCAATAACTCAACACAGCAGCAACACTTTCACAACCACTGCTGACCTTAAGGTGGACAAGTATGTCACACTACATTATGACAAACCTGAAACCACATACTATGCTCAAACCAGTTAAAAATACAGATATACTAGCACAACAATCTTAGTGTGGTTTTCTGTTTGCTGGTGGCGCCCCCTATTCCTATTGTATACGCAAAAATTATGGCGTCATCAATCTTTAAAGTAATCTGACGTATTGCTGCGTTTTCGTGATCTTGTGACCAGTTCTGGGCTTACCTTATTATCTGAGTTTTCTCAATAGTTCGCAGTCCTATTTTTTTCCATTTGACATGACTGAATTACGTATACTTGGATTGAGGGTCAGTGTTTATGCTGAACTGACAGTTGCAGTTGTGGGCATCGTATCACAACAAAATATGAATTTATTTATGAGAATAATAGTCGGATAGTTGCGCTAACCTTTCATATGTGAACAAAACAAAAGGTACACGAGTCAAAGAAAGAATCTCGAGTATATATTTTATCAATGATGTAAGATCAGATAACCAATATGTGACGTTGAAAAAAGATGTGCTGGCTGTGCTTTCCGTCTGAATTTGCGCTAATATAGCGGATCACAGTGGTGAACCCGTACGTAGATATCTACAAAACTAGTGAAACTTTGCACTTGAAACCTTCATTCCGTGCCTATCAATCTCTGTTGGCATCAATCGGTTTTTTAATGACTTTTACACTGCGACTTCTCGACAAACTATATTATCGCTCGTTGCTGTGGCGACTGACGATGTTGTCGTCATTAACAAACTTTTATGTTTTTACATTAATCGGATGGAAGTTTTACCACGATCTATTCTTAACCGCATTATATTGGACAACTTTAATGATGAAGACATCTTAAGTGCCAAAGACACTTTACATTCACATGTTTCTACCACTTTGAAACATCGTCGGATTAAACGACAAGGGGCCGATAAAGCCAAACACAACGTTGACGACATTTTGAAAATCTTGGACGAAGTTGACCCTGACGCAATACCGATCTATGTCGCCCATGATCTTGGCAAACTACCGACCATTGATTTTAATCATGTCGACATGTCTACATTGTCACGTGAAATCACCACGTGCAAAAGCAAATTATATGACGCTGAACTATCTCATAAAACTCTTGTCGATTCAGTGTCTGAACTTTCTACGCAAATCACCACTCTTGTGTCATCACTGTTACCGGTACTTTCTTCACTGAACGTGATGCCAGCCGCAACGACTTCTGCTTCTACATCTTCTCCAACACCTGCCATACGTGAGATGTCTCCGAAATCTGCCGTATCTACTTCTTCAAAAGTTCGATCTGCCCCCAAGGCAACAGCTCCGTCGAACATGGCTACTATTTCTTCACGATCCGTCGTGTCTTCTCCAATTATTTCTTCACGATCTGCTGTATCGTCCTCTCCAACTACTACTTCTTCACGATCCGCTGTGTCGACAACTGCAACTTCTCTTTAAAGACCAGCTGTGTCGACCTCGACAACTACTTCTTCACGATCCGCTGTGTCGACCTCTGCAACTACTTCTTCATGATCCGATGTGTTGGCAGCCACTCTGTCAACTACTACAGCTTCTACATCTATCACTGGTAGCACTACTTCGCCACTGTGGACAACAGTAATCTCCAAAAAGTCTCGCTACACTGTTAAACCACTGACATCTAATCGTAAGTCACACACCATGACCGCAGGAAACTCTTCCAAGTGTAGTCTTAAGTGTGCACCGGTGCGACTCATACCTGCGGAGTACTTTCTCACAGGATTTCATGCTGACACAACTTGTGAAGAATTATATATATACGTGTCATCAACTTTGAGTTTGAAATGCTCATGTGAGCGATTACCAACCCGACACAACTCATATTCTTCTTTCAAGCTGTGTGTTGACATTCCTAAACCTAACTTGCTTTATGACGCTGATCTCTGGCCTGCTGGAACAAAGATAGGACGGTATTTCCCACCTAGGAAACACACACTAACAGATTCAACCCACTTATAGACTTTCCCTTCTGTATTGCTTCATTTAACTCCAGAAGTATACGGAACAGTGCTTTTGATGTGGTTGACATCTTAAACTCTTTAGATATACTTGCTGTGCAGGAACACTGGCTCTCTAACCAGAGCCTTTCTTTCCTTAATTCTGTTCACTCTGACTTTAACGCCAGAGGAATTACTTCCATTGATTACGGTGATGGTTTGAGTGGACGTCCTCATGGTGGACTCTGCTTTTTATGGAGGCGTTCACTCGACCCCTTTATTGAACCGTTGATTTATGTTGATGAGAAGAGACTCCTGGGTCTAAAAATTACCAGCTCTAACGCCACTATTCTACTTCTTAATGTCTATCTACCATTTCAGACTGATGACAATGCTGATGAATATCTAGAAATTTTAGGCAAAATCCAGGCCATAAGCGATTCATTTGAATCAACCAATATATTCATCATTGGTGATTTTAATGTGGATATTAAGAACCCCAGTCTTTTTACTCCATTTCTCAATACTTTTATAAATGACTGTCACCTTATCGCAAGTGACACATTGCTTCTATCCTCTGATGCTTTTACATGTTAGTGATGCACACGGCTCAAGGAGCTGGCTCGACCACGTGCTCACCACCCACTCTAGTCACTCATCAATATCTGATATCGAAGTTAAATACGATTGTGTCTCTTCCGACCACTTACCTCTATGCTTTTCTATATATGTCAAGTTATTACGTTCCTCTGAAGCCACCATACAGGAGCAAATTCAAGCACCTCGTCCTGTGTGGAATGCTGCCTCCCCCCAGGATGCTTTTATCTGCTATTGATGTACCTCATGAGGTTTTAAGATGTACTAACCCTAATTGTAATGATGAAGCCCATCGCACTTTGCTAAGCAATCTTTACAATGATATTATAAAATCACTCAAAGACGCTGCCGAGGTAATCCCTACTAAGGCTAACAACACGTTTTCTAAGTATACTGTTCTAGGCTGGAACGACCTAGTCAGAGACTCCTATCAAGCTGCTAGAGAATCCTTTCTCTTCTAGCGGTCTGCTGGGAGTCCTCGTCATGGTCCCTTGTATGATATAATGAAAATTAGACGCGTTCATTTTAAACGCAACAAAAGACTATGTGAAAAAAATGCTGAAATCGAAATGTCGAAAATGTAAAGAATATGTGGCTTCATCATTACCAGTCCCTACTTAACTCTATACCTGGCTCTCCAGTCAACATCAAGAAGATTAATGAATACTGTAGCAATGTACAGCTTAATGTTCAAATGATTGTTAATGTTAAGGAAATTCAAGATATAATACATGCAATGCCAATAGGCAAAGCCCCGGGTTATGATAGTGTAAGTAACGAACATTTTAAATATGCGAATGAAAAACTTCATGTTCTCATGTCACTTTTATATAGTAGCATGTTAATTCACGGTTTTTTACCGGATGCTATGATGATTACAATCATAGCCCCCATAATTAAAAATAAGGCGGGTGACCTGTCTGATAACAACAACTACCGACCCATTGCTCTCGCCACAATTGCTAGTAAATTATTTGAATCCTTGATATTATCCAGGGTTTCTACTTTTTTATCTACATGTGTAAACCAATTTGGATTTAAAAAGCATCACTCAACTGAAATGCTCATATTTTTATTAAAAGAACTCTTTCGAAACTACATAGCGAATGGCTTATCTATGTATGTTACCATGCTGGATGCCTCTAAGGCCTTTGACAAAGTCAATCATAGTAAGCTATTCACCAAACTAATTGACCGGGGATGTCCTTCTTTTATTGTTCGCATTCTTTATTTCTGGTACAGAACCCAGAAATTCACTGTCAGATGGTGTTGTAGCTTCTCAGAATTTTTTACCGTTTCAAACGGTGTTAAGCAGGGTGGAATCCTTTCTCCACATCTTTTTAACGTTTACATGGATGACTTAAGTGTAAATTTTAATAAATTACAAATTGGCTGTCTTTATGCAGGAACCATAATGAATCATATGATGTATGCCAATGACCTTTGTGTTTTTTCACCTAGTGTTGTGGGGTTGAGAAAACTCACCGATTGTTGTGCCAAGTATGGCAATATGTTTGATATAACGTACAATGCCAAAAAATCTGTCTGTATGGTTATTGATAACAAACCTAGGGACAAGAAAAATATTCATCCTGTTGTTATCAATAACCATACACTACCTTACACTGAGAAATGTAAATACCTTGGCCATATTATAAACAATAATCTTACTGATGATGACGATATTGCCAGGCAGAAAAGATGTATCTATGCTCAGGCAAATGCAGAACATTTTACTTATGCAACAATTCCATTAAAACAACTTTATTTAATTCATATTGTTGTTCAATGTACACCTCAAGTCTTTGGTGTCATTTTAAAAAACAGAGTCTGAAAGGTATTACTGTCGCTTATAACAACAGTTTTACGATTATACACAACCTGTCACCCTGCTGTAGTGCAAGCCATATGTTTGCTACTAATTATGTTAAATCCTTTAATGAACGTATTCGCTAATCAATTTTTAGCCTTTTATGCCGGTTGGAAAAATCCGACAATATACTTTTTGTGAATTATCTTCACACTTTTATTTATTATTGAAGTCCATTGATTAAACATTGGATTGATCAATTGTATGCTTTTAATTCATGATGTTTGTACTTTTATACAAATATATTTTTTATCCTGACTTATCTTATATATATATATATATTTTACTACACGTCATGTATGTATATTTATATATATATTTTTCTCACTACATGTACCTCTATTGTTCATCATGTGTGTATATGTATGTTTTTTTTTTAACCTGTATGTATTTATAATATTATGGGCTCTTGCCTGAAATAAAATATTATTATTATTAAAGATGCCTCCTCAATAAAATGTTTTTGCTTGTCTTTTTCAAGTTCAAGCCTACCTAGTATCCACTACAACTCCACAATTAAATTACTTAGTAAAAATCGAAATGCTGAAAAATCACAATTTTCACCTTTGGTAAAATTTCATAACTTTATCATGTAATCGGCAAGAGGATGGAAGGCAAGCCCATGATCGGCATTGACTCACACAGAGTTTACCATTTTGGATATCTACTATTTTGAGCCCTACCAGATTTATTATTATTAAACATTTATAACATGGCATGTATCCGGGTGAAACACCTGCTCAAAGGCTCTAGAGTTGTACATATATAAGTAAAATACATTAAAATGAGTGAAAATAGATAAAAGGAATAAATTAAATGACTAAAATAAATTAGGTGCTTAAATTAGTTAAAGAAATAGGTAGAATAAGTTAGTTTATAAAACATCAGCAAATACATAAATCAAATGTATAGCTAAAATGCCACTGGAATATCACTGCTGCAAAGTGCAAAGTGCCGGAACAAATGAGTCTGCATTCCTGTCATGAGGCAGAATCAGCACAGCCACCAAAAATGAACAACTAAAGTCAATTCTTTCGATGATTTCAACAAAAATACACACTTTTTAATTAAACCGATTGCGGATATTACAATTCACACACTACATATTAGAACATCAACAAACCAAATACACGACGGGCAAAATATGTAGAATCTGTAGTGTTTACTGTATAATTATAAAGAACACCAATATATTGGAAGACCATAATAATAGTACAATGCAGCAATATTCACAGTTCACTGTTTCATATATCCAATCCATGTAAATGTTCACAGGACATTATGGACTCATTGCAGCAAAGTGCATAAGTCTATATGACATTGTCGGCTAAGTATACACATATTCACAGTTCACTGTTTCGTAAATCCATGCATGTGTAATGTGTGGATTTCACAGCCTGATATACAATATTTGGCTGATCTAGACATGCCAAAATTTCTAGTGAAGCTGTCATGCAAAGTTCATTCTGGGTGTTGATCCTCTTGGCTGGAGTAACTGTTGCAGCACATAATCTTCACGGAAGTCACTGGCCCTACAATAACAGGAATATGAATGTAAAATAATTAAATTAGTAGTTATTACTGTATGCACTATTTACTACAATGTATGGTCATAGGAAGTTACTCGAACATGTCTAGTTCTAGTACCCATTGTTACATTATGTAACAGATGAATATCAATATTGATGGATATTAATATTGTTCATTGTCACAGGTCAAAGTGTGATAAATTTACAAATGTGTACAATCAGCCCAAACTAGATCTGACTGATTGAAACTTATAGGTGTTGCAGACAGTAGACAACCAAAACATGTTTATAATGTAATTTAATCAAACAAAAACATGCACAAATTGGCCACCATTAATAATTGGCTACTTTAAAAGCAGCCTTGTCACAGTTGTAGAATTTTCAAGTTAATGACATGTTTTAAATTAGCTGTTGTTGTTAGCATTAGCATAGTAAATTGACTAGGGGATGGCGTAGGTATCTGAAGTGTATTTTGTGTATTGTTGGGGCATGACAAATGTGAGTTGAAGTCACGTTCAGCAGGAAACAAAGGCGAATTTTGGAACAACAATGCCACATGTACACCACTAATACAGTATTTGGAGAAGCCAAACACGTTGCTCATCTGCAACTGCCACCATACCCTGTTACAGGGACTCTGATTGTTAGTAAATATCTGTGAAATGGATTTCAGTTGCTACATTGTTGTTTTGTGGAAAGCAATACTGATACATTGTTATTTCTTATTTATTTAGGCATGTTGAGCAATATTATTATTCAGGTGTATTGTTTTACATCAGAACATCATAATTTATCATATTTTATGTGTGTACAACATAACAAGTGCACAATGTGTTAAGTTGGTGGCATACAGGAATTAAATTATTAAAAACAGATCTTGTTATAAAGTAATACTTGCCATAATTGTTATTGTTATGCTTTTTTCATAATTGTCTATGTAGAGTACAGTTAAAATCAGACTTTTACAGGGGTTATGATTTGTGAATGATTTTCATTGAAAATCAAGTTCTCAGTGCAACTTCACATCGATGTTAATAAGCATGACAAATGATACACATTCATGTGCACAAACATAATGCCAAGTTTGGAATGTGTCTATACATGGGCCACCCTTAATATTTTGTATCTGGTTTTAATTGTAAGTTGTGGAACTAAAGTTCTCTATCATGACAGTAATATCCCATTTAGTAGTTATATCAATATAATGAACATTGTAAAAAATATAAATTAAAATAATGTAAACTTAATTATTAATGTATGAAAAACAATGAGGAATTGCATAGTTAGTGTTTTTGTTAATACATTGTGGTTCAAAGAAATGGTAGTATGATACTGCTGATATAATTATGAAAGTTTCAATTACCATTCGGTAATGCAGTGAGCCTCAGCAACTACAATTGTATGTAGTCTCTCCTGAAAAAGCTCATCTGACATGATAGCCTTCCACTGTCCTGCAAACAATGCTTTGGGACTCGGTAGCATAACTGGAAAGTCCCCATTTCACCCTTTCCCTTGTCTCTGAAAGATAAAAATTGTCAGATTCAGAATATGCTATTAAAATATTATATCAGTATCTAGGCTGCTAAGTGTTATGTCAATAAGCAGACAAAAACTATTGACACAGTAGTTGCTTTTGTCACCGGGCAAGTACAAATAATTAATATTTTTATAATATATATTATAAACATGGCCAAGGCTGCATACAATTACACAAAATCAAGTCAATTATGTTTCATTTGAATTACACTAGTCCTGTTTCAATTACAATTACATATATGCGTCATATGGATCTCCCCACAGAAAGGCACATATGTATGCAAAAATGGCACACACCAAAGAATGACAAAAAAGGCACATTTGAGCATGGTATAATTAAGATTAATCTAACCTTTATTTCTACACTTCAGGAACAAATGTAAATATGAACTGAAACAAATAGAACAAAAACAAATTAAATTACAAAGTTGCGTTTTTGGACACATTACATACACAATTTGCATGTAAATGCTTATTTCTTTTGCTGAAGTGCTCAAACATAGCTATTAATCATCGGTTAAAATTTAAGCAAATTCTGAAGCATCAACTTTTTAAATTTCCTGATAATTGGTCGATTTGACACGGATTGACCCATATATCAGTCAGTATGGGAAAATAACTGTTTATGTTTACATACAAGAAACAGAGTACAGAGAGGAACAATTTGCTACTTTGGTTATTCGCGTTACATTATGAGGGGGTACGTCTATCTTTGGCTGAGAGCTACATCAATACCATATTATATTAGTAACTGCAATACCAAATGGGTGTACCATGTAGGTACTAGGTAAGCTAATTAGGAAGTAATATAAGCGTATGCAAGTTTGATTTAATTGTATAAAATATAATAAATTTATTAAAATAATGCTTTACAAAAAACAAGGGGTAAAAGCCCCAAATCACACTTATTTTCACATGTTTTCAGTTGCCTTTTTTAGAACTAACTTGATTGCAATGCAAACATGAACCACGAGTGACATGAGAAATCTGCGTTACCGTAATAGTCAGCCATATATGCTATATGTATGAAACTTAAATCAATACAATGGCTTACCCGTATCAATAGTGCTACCGCTCAGCTTCGGGTCAACTGCACCAAGTCCAAGGCCCATCGATCGTGAGTAGTCTTTCTTCCGATGACCAACTAAATAAAAGGCAACACCATGTCAATGTGTGCCAGCCGATATTTCCAGGTAACGTATAAAGTACACGAGGGAGAATTGTGTATATGAGGGTTTCTCCGTACCCTGTTGGAAGTATTCCCATCACATAACGTCCATCAGTAATGTTCTGGATGCAGGCAAACTGTTTTTTTCTCAGTGCAAATTCTAAATTTAACGACTCTTGCTCTGTCGATAGCACGTGCGACTCATTGCGACTCCATTTGTATTTCTGTAGGCGTTACCGGATGAAGTGCCAGCAGCCAATCAGCATCATCGTCGAGCTTAATGAGCTACTTATGTATGCGCCCAGAATCTGGGCGCATACATAATTTCCGTCACAATGGGAACCCCACTCTGTGTCCAGGCGATGATGTGTGCGACAAACGGTGGCGCCACATCGCAGAGCCTGGATAATCGAGGCTAGGCTACAACTTACGTTAGTTCATCCGGTAGTTCGATTCCGCATGCGCCAACTCTCAAGTTACATATCCGGGTGAGAGGGCAGACGACATAAACCGCTGTTGACAATGCGGTTGCGTTTTATCCTTTCTGCTACACAAACAGTTCTTGAAAAGTATTGCTTTATTTCTATACTCCTTAAACCTGACAATGTAGTCTTCACAACTGACGCGGTTGTACAATTGGACATCCGTTGAATTAAAGCAAGAACATAAACGAACAATTGCACACATCGCCATCGCATCGCCGGCAGGAGCCAGGACACTGAGTGACACACATAGTCATAGACAGTCAGTGACAGTGTTATTGTTGTCAGTTGATATTGGGGGTGTCGATCTAGTTTGTTTTATATTTTTTTTTGATATGGCTGCAGCCATTGGAAATTGAAAACAGTTTCAAAATCGGTAAATTACTTTTCGAAATATGATTTTTCTAAAGCGGGATTCCAGCAGCAGCGTTACATGCCGTGTGTATGGCATTCAGAAATTTTTTTTCTTTGAAACTTTGCAGATCCATATCAAAGTATTGCCGACTGTTTTAATTTTGATCATTGCATTGTTCTACATGTTTTTGAATAGTTAGGGTAGACAAAATAAATTTTTCATCAGTAATGAATTTAAGAAAAAATATTATAAAATATAAATAAATATATGTGTGACGCACAAAAATCTAAATTCAGTCGGGTGAATTGGTTATTAGCAAATGTTGCCAAAAGTCTGTGAAATTATGGTAGCATTTAATAAGTTGCTTTATCATAATTAAGCACGTGTATATGTATACTATGCGTATTCATATGACTGTGATTGGTTATTATTTTTTTCATTAAAAAATTATAAAATCGTGTATGACACATTTTTAGTTACGTGTGTGATGTGTGTTAAGTAGACTTTTTCTTAGTTGATAATGACTGTTTACATGACAGTATGACATTTTAGTACACGCTGTAATAACACAACATAATAAGGTACGTTAATAACACAAATAGTTATATGACATATTTATTTAATATGCCCTGGTTAATATAAACAATAAGATATGATCCATTTATCTTTATCTGTAATCACCAAACGCACAAACAAAAACAGCATAATTTGAAAAACAGGACAGTATAGTACTAAACCTCATTATGGAACTTACTATCAAACATGCAGTTTGCAGTGTCAGTTATACTGATCCATAGCTGTGTGAAAATCCGAGGCTGGATACATGCAAATCAGTCATTCTAAAGAGATGATTAAGGGTGTTTCCCCTGGTGTGTCAATTATTATTAAATTAGTGTTGTGTTGCCCCCTTGTCACATTTTGCATGTGACGTATTTTATATGTTGGTACTACACAAGTAATAGTGCTGATTTATAAACCATTTCGAAAAAAAAAGAAATGTAGGTTTCAGAAATTTGCATTTCATGTGTAACATTGAAATTCAACTTTAAAAAAATATAAAACTTATAATCAATATTGTCATGCTTTATTTTTCATTTCATTGTAAATTCGTGTGAATTTCCCTTTTGTAATACGTATCTGCAAACATGAATCAATGGACAGTTATTACTAATATGTCAACTTACACAGTTGCTATGTGTGTGCATTTACACTTCCCAAAATTTAATAACATTTGCCATTTTCTGACCATTTAACTAATTAATCTAGATCATCCTGTAAACTTTGTTTATCTATATCATTTGTAACCTTTCTGACTACTTTTGTGTTATCTGCAAATTTCAGTACTTTGTCATCTTCCAAATCATTTATATATATATATACCGGTATATATTAAAAACAGTAGGGCCTGATACTGATTCTTATGGTACCCCACTCCATTGTTTTTTTATATTTATTCCCTGTTTTACTTTTATATTAAAATGGATTTGGTTATGATCACTTGAACCCAAAGGTTCGTATATTTTAACATTGTCAACTAATTCATTTTGAGAAGACAAAATTAAATCTAACACATTCCAACCTCTGCTCTGGTTGGTTCCAAGACATGTTGAGCAAGCAAACAATCCTGTGTCTGTGATAGAAGTAGAAATTGATGGTCGTCACCCCCAGCACTGTCTCTGTAACACTAATGATTTCCATTGTATATGGCCATGGTTAAAATCACCCATTATAACACATTCCCCATTGCTCACCTCCCTTATAGTCTTGTATTTTTATATATTCTTCTTTTCCTGTGACTATGTTGGACTACTACGATAATATAAACTACTCCGATCTATTAGTATTCTATTGTTAATGTTGACTTATTGGTAACTATGTCTATGTTACACCAAATTGCTTCCTCACAATGTGCTTCACTTTTCAGTGTTATTTCATATGCTTGGGTATATTATTTAATATATATATATATATATACAAAATTACTCCCCCCCCGTTCTTTCTTAAACATTACATAACCTGTCGGTGATAATTCAGCATCTACTATATCTTTAGTAGCCCATGATTACGTGAGGATCAGTATATGCTACCATAATGTCTAACTCGCTTTTTTATTTACTATGCTCCTGGCATTTAAGCATATACATTTAAGTTCATTTTCCAAAATTATTGGTGAACATTTCTTTGGATGTGTATTTGTAGTTTGTACTCCTTTGAGTACATGATACATATGATGATAAACATATTATATTTAATTTCATATTTGTAGCAAATAATTTCAGTAGAAAAGTTAAAGAAATAATTGAAAAATAACTGAAAATACCATTTATATTTCACCAATTCTGGAATTGACGTTCCAATTACAGTGACACTGACCTCAAGACCAAGTCTGATTGAGTCTGACAGCAAAAAATATACGACAAGAAACTAGAGATCGGCAATAATGTTCTGGTTGACTAGTAAGTTAATAAAACTAGTTTACAGATATTGATAATTTACTTGGTATGCCGAAAATTTGCCTAGGAAATTTGAGTACAGAGTAGGTTTTATTTCTTTGGAAATGGCACATCAGATGGTAATTGCAAAACGTGATATGTACGATGTGCTGAATTTCAGCAATATAATAACAATATATAAAACAAAATATATTATATTTTCATTGATATCCCCAACATCAACAAGTGCCACTCACTGACACTGGCAGTGGCACTGTCCCATATGCCATAAACCCATATGGCGATGGCCGATGCGTGCAATTTGATTCAACGGATGTCCAGTTGTATAACCGCGTCAGTTGTGAAGACTACATTACCAGGTTTAAGGAAGTTTGTAGTAAAAGCAATAATATTCGAGAACAGTTTGTGTAGCAGATAATTATGATGAAACGCAATCGCTTTGTCGACAGCGGTTTATGGGTTTTTGACGTCGATTGCCCTCTCACCCGGAAATGTAACTAGAGAGTTGGCGCATGCGGAGTCGAGTTACCGGATGCGTTGACGAAAGTTGTAGCTGCCCCCTACTTGGTGGTGCTGAACGTCAATTTACAAAATGGCGCAGGTCGGAGTGACGCAGCTCAGTATACACTAGCTCTGCCTTTAGTATATATTAGTTATGAAGCCTAAAGGCCCAAGTTGATTCAGTTGCCCGTGATTGCTGGTATAGCGTTGTTTTGGGCACTAAAAGTGCGCTCAAACACAATATCTTTTACAAATATACGTCCGTTGTGTACCTGATCCGATGGGGAGTGATGCAAAGAACACATTAGCATCGAAAAAAATAGGTAAATATGTAATTTAATAACGTTAATAATATCGGCCAGGTTAATGCACCTTTACCGTCTGTTGTTTTAAAACGTAACGTTTCTGAAATGACGTTATAAATCGCTGACCGTCGTAATATTTCACAATAACGAGCGAGTCCGGAAGATGAATGAGTGTCTCGTTACTCACTTGTCTGTCCGAAAGATGGCGAACTCTTAAGCCCAAATTCCCCACCTGTGGCGCCACTAACCATTTCATGAGCCACGATTAGGGATGTGGTGCCACCGTTTGTCGCAATCACCACACATTCATCAAGAATCACCCATATATATTTCCGTCCTGGAATATCAACCTACAAATGTTGTTGTGGGCAATATTGTTTTTAGATAGTTGATAGTTTGTAGAATTTTTGCCACCTGTAAAACTCTGCATTAGTGTATATTCACCCATTACAGAGGCTTCGATGAACGTCATCACGACGGTCGATGTTCCTCCCATCTTGGGCAGACTTACAGAATTAATAGTTGTAAACATCCTTGTCAAAATAATTACTGATGCTATAGATTTCAATCCACGATTAACTATTGTCCACTACGAAACAATGGTAAACAATCGTTCCATACTTTAGTCATGATAACTATCATAACAATGTTTTTTTTTTAGGAAAGTTATATTTTAAAATGTGGAAGTTATATTTTTTATGAGGGTGTGACCCAATAAAATAATTGAAATTTGTATGAACGGTTGTAATTTAAGACCACTTGCATTATTTTGGCTGCTTGGATTATTAGACATTATTAATTTTGTTACAACGGAAAGACACGGTTACGTATTTCCCTTCTCCAAGGTTTTCTTGCTTCTGTGATAGTTGGTTTGTAGCTATGAATAAATAAATGTCAAGAACAGTATTGTCACATATTTTAGACTAGCATTAAAAAAATAACAATGTACTCGTCATGCAGTGCTTGTACCTTAAAGATTCTGTTTTGTTGCGCCTCCGAGCTCAGGTTCCTGAGGATATAGGCGCCATAGAAGTTAATTATTATTATTATTATAGCTGGCTTGTTATTGTTGATTGTAGTTTCAAATGGTTATTTTTATTAACTCATGTGCGTAGGCCAAAAACTTTTGTTTTGCTTTATCGATTCTCACAAAGAAAGCACAAACACTGAACCTTGCCTTACCTTATCTTCCTTCATCTTTGCAATGGAACCTTCATCCACGTTTCGACTACGTAAGTAGTCATACAACTACAACTTGTCTGGCTCTGACATTGTGAATTAACACCTAAAAATATATAATATTTGGCATTTTTGCAAACATACAAAAACTATTGAGCAGCATTGTTATATTTGTTTGCATTTTGGTTATATGCCAATTTTGTAGTAGTGGAAGTGTTCATAAATTTATACTTCTAACCTTTCCGCTTCCAACACATTTATAACATTGATGGCCTGCATTTAAACAGAATGTTGATTACCATCACAAATGCAATCTACGCCTAGATATTTCACAGATATGCAATGAACCCGCAACTTTGTTGCCTCTTCGTATATATATCGGTAATAAAAGAACATATTGGCTACATTTTACTATGTGTCAAATATTGAATGTTATCGAAATTGAGCTAAAATATGGTTTCCCGTGATTTAATAAATTACATAAAATAAATAATTTTACCATTTCTTAATGAATATTTGACTTATTATGCTTTACATAATTTGAAAACGTCAAACTGCAATATTCCTGCAAGATTTATATTTTATTAGTAAATAAGAATACTAATAATAGTAAAAACGCCTCTGAACCTGAGCTCAGAGGCGCAACCAACCAGAATCATTAAGCATTACCATGAACAGGGACCACAGTAATTGGTTAAGGGATGAGTGGGGGTCTCAAAAAGGCATAACATAGCTAACTTCATGGATAGCGCGTTACTATGACGTCTGAGCACGGACGTCATTGTAAAACGCTACGTAATGTTCCACGCATGGACGTCAATGTAAAGAGAAGATGTCAAATAAATGAATACAACTTTTATATTAATATGAAGAACATCATATAAACTTATATCCTTTCCAGTGAACAAGGGGCGTTTATGGCGTTTCCAAGATCTTCGCAAAATATAGGGAGGCTAAGGGGGGCAAGCTATGTCACCCATTAGTTTACTATGCTCCCGTGTTGTGGAGCAACATGTGACATTGGGAAAAACTACATTTTTAAGCCAAGGGGGTCATGGCCGAATGTCTCCACAAATATGAGAATTTAGTAACTTGGGTCCAGTAACGTAAACGTTTAGTTTTCAAATTTCGGCTTATTAAGTCGAAATTTTTATATTTCTTTCTTTCTACACATGGCAGCAACATGCTTCCGACGTTCCGTGTGCACTTCTGAGATGAGGTTAGTTGCTCATGTTTGTATTCTTTTCAGCTTGTCAATGTTCTTATAATTTGGCCTCTATGCTTGGATGCAGCATTCTAATGAAAACATTCTCTTCAAAATGTGAGCAACTACGGCAGTATCTAGAGTGGCTAAGTTAAGTTAGTCAGCTCGCCTGGTGCTGTGGGTTTGTCATTTGAAACACTTTCAGAAGTATGTGATTCAAATGCTTAATTAAATGTCAGTTGACATGTCCCGTTCTCATAATTAATTCAGGGGAATAGTATACATGTTTGTGCTTTGTTCAATGTGGCAATGTAACACTGTGCTCGGTAGTTTCTAAATACTAAGCAAAATTATCTTCCTATGCATTTTATTTTTAAAAGACAATGCACGGCAATAATGCGCCTGTGCGATAATGAGGAATCGACACGTATGCCAAAAAAAAACATTAATACATTAATCATCCGGTTGTTTTTTTATTCTTTTTAAACCTAGTTACTGCATTTCACAAAGATTATGTTGGTGCACCAGTATGGTTTATATCTGTAACGATTAATTGGTATATTGCATGTGCACTTGTTTGTGTCAAGTTCAACTTACAAATACTAATCACATGGATCGTGACAATTGTGACGATTGCGACAGTTTGTTTCACTAATTATCAATAAAACATTATAAATTCATAGCATGCAGCAATTACACAAGAACCCGTAAAACTTACCAAGTACGCGGAGCTAAACATGTAAACATCTAACCAGCTTACAATTTTACGTTGTAAGTACGTAGTGACAACGTAGCGGTTTGGTTGCGACTACGTATTTTTGCTTACGTATTTATTACGTAAATCTGTGGACTACCAAAAACGTTGCTATGACGTAGTGAAATTACCATGTACTACCTATCTGGTACGTTCCGGGTACCTTTCTACAACGTTGTAAGTACGTAGTGACAACTTAGTGGTTTGGTTGCGACAACGTATTTTTGCATACGTATTTATTACGTAAATATGTGGACTACCAGAAACGTTGCTACGATGTAGTGAAATTACCATGTACTACCTATCTGGTACCTTCCTTGTACCTTTCTACAACGTTTCCAGTACCTATGTACTACCATTCCACAACGTTTCTACTACCTTACACAACGTTTCTACTACATTACACAGTTATAGACCAGTGAGTCTAACATCAGTTGTATGTAAATTACTCGAAACATTAATTAGAGACCACATGGTGGAATTCCTTGTAAAACATAATTTAATAAATACATCTCAACATGGGTTCCTAAAAGCAAGGTCATGTCTAACCAATATGTTTTTTTGAAGAAATTACAAAGTGGGTAGATGACGGGTCACCAGTGGATGTTGTCTACTTAGATTTTCAGAAAGCTTTCGATAAAGTGCCACACCAAAGATTGATACTTAAACTAAAAGCCCATCATGTAATGATGATGTAATCAACTGGATAGAAAAGTGGCTTACACACAGAATACAGAGAGTAATAGTAGACGATGAGATTTCAAACTGGAAATCGGTTTTGAGTGGGGTACCACAGGGATCAGTATTAGGCCCTATACTGTTTTTAATATATATAAATGATCGAGAAGATGACATATCTAGCAAAGTACTCAAATTTGCAGATGACACAAAAGTATTCAGAAAGGTTACAGATGATACAGATAAACAAAGTTTACAGGATGATCTATATAAATTTGTTAAATGGTCAGAAAAATGGCTATTACATATAAGGAGAAACAGCTAATGGTAGCTCTGTACAAAGCAATAGTTAGACCACATTTGGAATATTGTATTCAAACATGGAGGCCGTATCGTAAAAAGGACATAGACAAGCTAGAAAGAATACAACGCAGAGCAACCAAAATGATTCCAGAATTGAGAGACCTTAGTTACAAAAGTCGCTTATTACAATGTGGTTTGACAAGACTAGAGACCAGGAGACTAAGAGGAGACCAAATAGAAGTATTTAAAATAGTGAGCGGTTATGAGGATGTTGATAGGAATATGTTCTTCAAACTTAAAGAAGGCAGTAGAACAAGAGGACACAAAGCAGCATTAGTTAAGGAGCAGTGTAGGTTGGACATGAGAAAGTACTCTTTCTCACAGAGGGTGATAAATGAACAAACTGCCAAATGATTGTGTTAATGCTAGTAGTGTGAATATGCTTAAAAATAGAATTGACAGCTATTTGATAAGGGTGGGCTACACATAGATGAGAAAATTGTTGGACTCTCGATAAGCCAATGGCTTCCTTGTCCACTTGCCATCTGGAACTTGTTGTTTGGGATGGCAATCTTGTTGAATCTACCTTACCACTACTTTTCTACTAGCTTTCTGTCACCTTCCCGCAACGTTTCTGCTACCTTTCTGCCACCTTCCCGCAACGTTTCTACTACTTTTCTGGACCTTCCGGCAACGTTTCTGCTACCTTTCTGGCACCTTCCCACAACATTTCAACTACCTTTCTGGCACCTTCCCACAACGTTTCAACTACCTTTCTGGCACCTTCCGGCAACGTTTCTGCTACCTTTCTGGCACCTTCCCACAACGTTTCAACTACCTTTCTAGCACCTTCCCACAACGTTTCTACTACCTTTCTGGCACCTTCCGGCAACGTTTCTGCTACCTTTCTGGCACCTTCCCGCAACGTTTCTGCTATCTTTCTGTCACCTTCCCGCAACGTTTCTGCTACCTTTCTGGTACCTTCCCGCAACGTTTCAACTACCTTTCTGGTACCTTCCCGCAACGTTTCAACTACATTTCTGGTACCTTCCCACAACGTTTCTACTACCTTTCTGGCACCTTCCCACAACGTTTCTACTACCTTTCTGGCATCTTCCCGCAACGTTTCTACTACCTTTCTGGCACCTTCCCACTACGTTTCTACTACCTTTCTGGTACCTTCCCGCAACGTTTCAACTACCTTTCTGACACCTTCCCACAACGTTTCAACTACCTTTCTGGTACCTTCCCGCAACATTTCAACTACCTTTCTGGCACCTTCCCACAACGTTTCTACTACCTTTCTGGCAGCTTCCCGCAACATTTATGCTACCTTTCTGGGACCTTCCCGCAATGTTTCTACTACCTTTCTGGCATCTTCCCACTACGTTTCTACTACCTTTCTGGCACCTTCCCGCAACGTTTCAACTACCTTTCTGGCACCTTCCCACTACGTTTCTACTACCTTTTTGGCATCTTCCTACAACGTTTCTACTACCTTTCTGGCACCTTCCCCAACGTTTATGCTACCTTTCTGGTACCTTCCCGCAACGTTTCAACTACCTTTCTGGCACCTTCCCACAACGTTTCTACTACCTTTCTGGCATCTTCCCGCAATGTTTCTACTACCTTTCTGGCACCTTCCCGCAACGTTTATGCTACCTTTCTGGTACCTTCCCGCAACGTTTCAACTACCTTTCTGGCACCTTCCCGCAACGTTTCTACTACCTTTCTGGCATCTTCCCGCAACGTTTCAACTACCTTTCTGGCACCTTCCCACAACGTTTCTACTACCTTTCTGGCATCTTCTCGCAACGTTTCTACTACCAGTTACTGCCTGTGAGTCTTCTCCATTCTTTGTCTCGTTCCACTGTCACAGGGGAGACTGTCTGTGAGTCTCCTCCTTAATTTTCTCTCGTTCCTAGTTCTCTAATCAGAAACAGAATAAGAATATGTTTATTGTTTTTATCAAAACAATTTACTGTCGAACCTCGTTTTACAGTCACCTCAGTAGTACAGCCCCTTTGTCATAATGTTCATCCTGGGACAGTCCCAAATTGTTCCCAAACAGTAAAGTATAAGATGTTTAGTCCCGCTAATACAGTCACCTCGCTATTCAGATCACATTGGGCCAGTCTCGAATGTGACCTTAATAGTGAGGTTGCACTGTACCGTCAAACCTGCTCAAACGACCACCTGCATTAAGTGACCACCTGTCATTAACAACCATAGTCATCTCCACTTGTCACAAGTTTCACTTGTTAAATTACCTGCATTAAGTGACAACCTGTCATTAATGTCAACCCCTCTTTTCACAAAAGTTTTATGTTAAATTACCTGCATTTAAGTGACCACCTGCATTAAGCGATCACCTGCATTAAGCGACCACCTGTACTTACCATTCATGTTCAGCCATCATAACGCAAAGCTGCGAGCATGCATTAAAAATCAGCACCCTTATGGACTGTGAGCGAAAAATAAACCATTGTTTTTTTGGGGGAAATAAATCGATTGGGGTCTGTGTGTGCCAATCAGCAGGCAGCTTTGCTACATACCGCTAGTTTGGCGCCAACACAGCACTTTCAAATTGTGCTGCGACAAGAGCGGTTCTCTTATTTTTGACTGGCAAGTTTTAAAACTCCCATCGACCATTCCTGATTTACTAGCAGAAATTGTACTTTTTTATTTTGTTGACTTAATGTAGTATTAGGGAGTACTTTTATGTGTGGTTTTATACATATACTATGTATGTTAATTGATATCACATAATAAAAATACATGACAATCTCCGTTCACCCACTACCTTGTGTTATTTGTTGGTTTCCGTTAGTCTGCTTTGGGTTTATATTTAGTTTTTGGTGTTTGTACGCTGGACCCAGTTAGCTAATCTGTCTTAATTATAGCTTGTTGCCAGCTTTTACTTTAGCGAGCATGATTAATTCGATTGTTGTTTGTTTTCAGGTAAATGACATAGACCTACAGAATGCAACCCATGAGCATGCTGCGACCGCCCTGAAGGGAGCGGGGAATGCTGTGGACATTGTTGCCCAGTACCAGCCAGATCATATGTACGTTACTGTCATACCAGAGTTCTTCATCCCCACCACCAGGGGCTTCTAACTACATCAGTACCCCTTGCAGATCAACCTGTTGAAACGCTGATTTTTCAGTTGCTGTGTTACCCAATCGGATAGCTTGCTGGTATTTACTGGGCTCGCATTCAGGAACTTAACTTTAATTGGTAGTGGACTCATCGTTCCTGGTCAGGTGGGTAATGATAGGCATTTTCTGGAAATGCCCTTTGGAGTTTTGGGCACGGACACATCTGAAACACGTTGACCAAGACAGGAAGTGGAACGAAGTTCAAATGATTCAGCCACACATCCACACTTGGCGTGGGATAAACTGACAAATCCACGTTTCGATCTCCCGTGGGTAGTTCAGTAATACTACCACCCCTTGCTAGCGAGGATAGAGTTCTTCATTAGTATCGTGGAGGTTCTGATTTACCGGTAATATCCCAGATGAAATAAACATAGAAACTGGGGCTTTCTCGGTTGCCATGCCAACTCTTTGGAATTCACTCCATCTTAGTGTTGGGTCAGCAGGAAACAGGATACAATGTCAGTGTCATCTGAAGACTTGACATTACAACCGCCCTTTCCTTCTTTAGCTCCCCAGCATATTCCTCCACCTGTAGACAACTTGACATTACAACTGCCCTTTCCCCCCATAACTCCCCAGCGTATTCCTCCACCTGTTGACAACTTGACTTTACAACTCCCCTTTCCTTCTGTAGCTCCCCAGCGTATTCCTCCATCTGTTGACAACTTGACATTACAACTGCCCTTTCCTTCTGTAGCTCCCCAGCGTATTCATCCACCTGTTGACAACTTGACATTACAACTGCCCTTTCCCTCCATAACTCCCCAGCATATTCCTCCACCTGTAGACAACTTGACATTACAACTGCCCTTTCCCTCCATAACTCCCCAGCGTATTCCTCCACCTGTTGACAACTTGACATTACAACTGCTCTTTCCCTCCATAACTCCCCAGTGTATTCCTCCACCTGTAGACAACTTGACATTACAACTGCCCTTTCCCTCCATAACTCCCCAGCGTATTCCTTCACCTGTTGACAACTTGACATTACAACTGCTCTTTCCCTCCATAACTCCCCAGTGTATTCCTCCACCTGTAGACAACTTGACATTACAACTGCCCTTTCCTTCTGTAGCTCCCCAGCGCATTCCTCCACCTGTTGACAACTTGACATTACAACTGCCCTTTCCCTCCATAACTCCCCAGCATATTCCTTCACCTGTTGACAACTTGACATTACAACTGCCCTTTCCCTTCATAACTCCCCAGCATATTCCTTCACCTGTTGACAACTTGACATTACAACTGCCCTCTCCTTCTGTAGCTCCCCAGCGTATTCATCCACCTGTAGACAACTTGACATTACAACTGCTCTTTCCCTCCATAACTCCCCAGCATATTCCTCCACCTGTAGACAACTTGACATTACAACTGCCCTTTCCCTCCATAACTCCCCAGCGTATTCCTCTACCTGTTGACAACTTGACATTACAACTGCCCTTTCCTTCTGTAGCTCCCCAGCGTATTCCTCCACCTGTTGACAACTTGACATTACAACTGCCCTTTCCTTCTGTAGCTCCCCAGCGTATTCCTCCACCTGTTGACAACTTGACGTTACAACTGCCCTTTCCTTCTGTAGCTCCCCAGCATATTCCTCCACCTGTTGACAACTTGACATTACAACTGCCCTTTCCTTCTGTAGCTCCCCAGCGTATTCATCCACCTGTTGACAACTTGACATTACAACTGCCCTTTCCCTCCATAACTCCCCAGCGTATTCCTCCACCTGTTGACAACTTGACATTACAACTGCCCTTTCCCTCCATAACTCCCCAGCGTATTCCTCCACCTGTTGACAACTTGACATTACAACTGCCCTTTCCCTCCATAACTCCCCAACGTATTCCTCCACCTGTAGACAACTTGACATTACAACTGCCCTTTCCCTCCATAACTCCCCAGCGTATTCCTCCACCTGTTGACAACTTGACATTACAACTGCCCTTTCCTTCTGTAGCTCCCCAGCATATTCCTCCACCTGTTGACAACTTGACATTACAACTGCCCTTTCCTTCTGTAGCTCCCCAGCGTATTCCTCCACCTGTTGACAACTTGACATTACAACTGCCCTTTCCTTCTGTAGCTCCCCAGCGTATTCATCCACCTGTTGACAACTTGACATTACAACTGCCCTTTCCCTCCATAACTCCCCAGCGTATTCCTCCACCTGTTGACAACTTGACATTACAACTGCCCTTTCCCTCCATAACTCCCCAGCGTATTCCTCCACCTGTTGACAACTTGACATTACAACTGCCCTTTCCCTCCATAACTCCCCAGCGTATTCCTCCACCTGTTGACAACTTGACATTACAACTGCCCTTTCCTTCTGTAGCTCCCCAGCGCATTCCTCCACCTGTTGACAACTTGACATTACAACTGCCCTTTCCCTCCATAACTCCCCAGCATATTCCTTCACCTGTTGACAACTTGACATTACAACTGCCCTTTCCCTTCATAACTCCCCAGCATATTCCTTCACCTGTTGACAACTTGACATTATAACTGCCCTTTCCCTCCATAACTCCCCAGCGTATTCCTCCACCTGTAGACAACTTGACATTACAACTGCCCTTTCCCTTCATAACTCCCCAGCGTATTCCTCCACCTGTTGACAACTTGACATTACAACTGCCCTTTCCCTTCATAACTCCCCAGCATATTCCTTCACCTGTTGACAACTTGACATTACAACTGCCCTTTCCTTCTGTAGCTCCCCAGCGTATTCCTCCACCTGTTGACAACTTGACATTACAACTGCCCTCTCCTTCTGTAGCTCCCCAGCGTATTCATCCACCTGTAGACAACTTGACATTACAACTGCTCTTTCCCTCCATAACTCCCCAGCATATTCCTCCACCTGTAGACAACTTGACATTACAACTGCCCTTTCCCTTTATAACTCCCCAGCGCATTCCTCCACCTGTTGACAACTTGACATTACAACTGCCCGTTCCCTCCATAACTCCCCAGCATATTCCTTCACCTGTTGACAACTTGACATTACAACTGCCCTTTCCCTCCATAACTCCCCAGCGTATTCCTCCACCTGTTGACAACTTGACATTACAACTGCCCTTTCCCTCCATAACTCCCCAGCATATTCCTCCACCTGTTGACAACTTGACATTACAACTGCCCTTTCCCTCCATAACTCCCCAGCGTATTCCTCCACCTGTTGACAACTTGACATTACAACTGCCCTTTCCCTCCATAACTCCCCAGCGTATTCCTCCACCTGTTGACAACTTGACATTACAACTGCCCTTTCCTTCTGTAGCTCCCCAGCGCATTCCTCCACCTGTTGACAACTTGACATTACAACTGCCCTTTCCCTCCATAACTCCCCAGCGTATTCCTCCACCTGTTGACAACTTGACATTACAACTGCCCTTTCCCTCCATAACTCCCCAGCGTATTCCTCCACCTGTTGACAACTTGACATTACAACTGCCCTTTCCCTCCATAACTCCCCAACGTATTCCTCCACCTGTAGACAACTTGACATTACAACTGCCCTTTCCCTCCATAACTCCCCAGCGTATTCCTCCACCTGTTGACAACTTGACATTACAACTGCCCTTTCCTTCTGTAGCTCCCCAGCATATTCCTCCACCTGTTGACAACTTGACATTACAACTGCCCTTTCCTTCTGTAGCTCCCCAGCGTATTCCTCCACCTGTTGACAACTTGACATTACAACTGCCCTTTCCTTCTGTAGCTCCCCAGCGTATTCATCCACCTGTTGACAACTTGACATTACAACTGCCCTTTCCCTCCATAACTCCCCAGCGTATTCCTCCACCTGTTGACAACTTGACATTACAACTGCCCTTTCCCTCCATAACTCCCCAGCGTATTCCTCCACCTGTTGACAACTTGACATTACAACTGCCCTTTCCCTCCATAACTCCCCAGCGTATTCCTCCACCTGTTGACAACTTGACATTACAACTGCCCTTTCCTTCTGTAGCTCCCCAGCGCATTCCTCCACCTGTTGACAACTTGACATTACAACTGCCCTTTCCCTCCATAACTCCCCAGCATATTCCTTCACCTGTTGACAACTTGACATTACAACTGCCCTTTCCCTTCATAACTCCCCAGCATATTCCTTCACCTGTTGACAACTTGACATTACAACTGCCCTTTCCCTCCATAACTCCCCAGCGTATTCCTCCACCTGTTGACAACTTGACATTACAACTGCCCTTTCCCTCCATAACTCCCCAACGTATTCCTCCACCTGTAGACAACTTGACATTACAACTGCCCTTTCCCTCCATAACTCCCCAGCGTATTCCTCCACCTGTTGACAACTTGACATTACAACTGCCCTTTCCTTCTGTAGCTCCCCAGCATATTCCTCCACCTGTTGACAACTTGACATTACAACTGCCC
Source organism: Lamellibrachia columna (assembly GCA_963662155.1). Lineage (NCBI taxonomy): Eukaryota > Metazoa > Annelida > Polychaeta > Sabellida > Siboglinidae > Lamellibrachia > Lamellibrachia columna. The sequence goes on along the minus strand of OY759273.1, from coordinate 28,336,580 downwards.
TTTCCCTCCATAACTCCCCAGCGTATTCCTCCACCTGTTGACAACTTGACATTACAACTGCCCTTTCCCTCCATAACTCCCCAACGTATTCCTCCACCTGTAGACAACTTGACATTACAACTGCCCTTTCCCTCCATAACTCCCCAGCGTATTCCTCCACCTGTTGACAACTTGACATTACAACTGCCCTTTCCTTCTGTAGCTCCCCAGCATATTCCTCCACCTGTTGACAACTTGACATTACAACTGCCCTTTCCTTCTGTAGCTCCCCAGCGTATTCCTCCACCTGTTGACAACTTGACATTACAACTGCCCTTTCCTTCTGTAGCTCCCCAGCGTATTCATCCACCTGTTGACAACTTGACATTACAACTGCCCTTTCCCTCCATAACTCCCCAGCGTATTCCTCCACCTGTTGACAACTTGACATTACAACTGCCCTTTCCCTCCATAACTCCCCAGCGTATTCCTCCACCTGTTGACAACTTGACATTACAACTGCCCTTTCCCTCCATAACTCCCCAGCGTATTCCTCCACCTGTTGACAACTTGACATTACAACTGCCCTTTCCTTCTGTAGCTCCCCAGCGCATTCCTCCACCTGTTGACAACTTGACATTACAACTGCCCTTTCCCTCCATAACTCCCCAGCATATTCCTTCACCTGTTGACAACTTGACATTACAACTGCCCTTTCCCTTCATAACTCCCCAGCATATTCCTTCACCTGTTGACAACTTGACATTACAACTGCCCTTTCCCTCCATAACTCCCCAGCGTATTCCTCCACCTGTTGACAACTTGACATTACAACTGCCCTTTCCCTCCATAACTCCCCAACGTATTCCTCCACCTGTAGACAACTTGACATTACAACTGCCCTTTCCCTCCATAACTCCCCAGCGTATTCCTCCACCTGTTGACAACTTGACATTACAACTGCCCTTTCCTTCTGTAGCTCCCCAGCATATTCCTCCACCTGTTGACAACTTGACATTACAACTGCCCTTTCCTTCTGTAGCTCCCCAGCGTATTCCTCCACCTGTTGACAACTTGACATTACAACTGCCCTTTCCTTCTGTAGCTCCCCAGCGTATTCATCCACCTGTTGACAACTTGACATTACAACTGCCCTTTCCCTCCATAACTCCCCAGCGTATTCCTCCACCTGTTGACAACTTGACATTACAACTGCCCTTTCCCTCCATAACTCCCCAGCGTATTCCTCCACCTGTTGACAACTTGACATTACAACTGCCCTTTCCCTCCATAACTCCCCAGCGTATTCCTCCACCTGTTGACAACTTGACATTACAACTGCCCTTTCCTTCTGTAGCTCCCCAGCGCATTCCTCCACCTGTTGACAACTTGACATTACAACTGCCCTTTCCCTCCATAACTCCCCAGCATATTCCTTCACCTGTTGACAACTTGACATTACAACTGCCCTTTCCCTTCATAACTCCCCAGCATATTCCTTCACCTGTTGACAACTTGACATTATAACTGCCCTTTCCCTCCATAACTCCCCAGCGTATTCCTCCACCTGTAGACAACTTGACATTACAACTGCCCTTTCCCTTCATAACTCCCCAGCGTATTCCTCCACCTGTTGACAACTTGACATTACAACTGCCCTTTCCCTTCATAACTCCCCAGCATATTCCTTCACCTGTTGACAACTTGACATTACAACTGCCCTTTCCTTCTGTAGCTCCCCAGCGTATTCCTCCACCTGTTGACAACTTGACATTACAACTGCCCTCTCCTTCTGTAGCTCCCCAGCGTATTCATCCACCTGTAGACAACTTGACATTACAACTGCTCTTTCCCTCCATAACTCCCCAGCATATTCCTCCACCTGTAGACAACTTGACATTACAACTGCCCTTTCCCTTTATAACTCCCCAGCGCATTCCTCCACCTGTTGACAACTTGACATTACAACTGCCCGTTCCCTCCATAACTCCCCAGCATATTCCTTCACCTGTTGACAACTTGACATTACAACTGCCCTTTCCCTCCATAACTCCCCAGCGTATTCCTCCACCTGTTGACAACTTGACATTACAACTGCCCTTTCCCTCCATAACTCCCCAGCATATTCCTCCACCTGTTGACAACTTGACATTACAACTGCCCTTTCCCTCCATAACTCCCCAGCGTATTCCTCCACCTGTTGACAACTTGACATTACAACTGCCCTTTCCCTCCATAACTCCCCAGCGTATTCCTCCACCTGTTGACAACTTGACATTACAACTGCCCTTTCCTTCTGTAGCTCCCCAGCGCATTCCTCCACCTGTTGACAACTTGACATTACAACTGCCCTTTCCCTCCATAACTCCCCAGCATATTCCTTCACCTGTTGACAACTTGACATTACAACTGCCCTTTCCCTTCATAACTCCCCAGCATATTCCTTCACCTGTTGACAACTTGACATTATAACTGCCCTTTCCCTCCATAACTCCCCAGCGTATTCCTCCACCTGTAGACAACTTGACATTACAACTGCCCTTTCCCTTCATAACTCCCCAGCGTATTCCTCCACCTGTTGACAACTTGACATTACAACTGCCCTTTCCCTTCATAACTCCCCAGCATATTCCTTCACCTGTTGACAACTTGACATTACAACTGCCCTTTCCTTCTGTAGCTCCCCAGCGTATTCCTCCACCTGTTGACAACTTGACATTACAACTGCCCTCTCCTTCTGTAGCTCTCCAGCGTATTCCTCCACCTGTAGACAACTTGACATTACAACTGCTCTTTCCCTCCATAACTCCCCAGCATATTCCTCCACCTGTAGACAACTTGACATTACAACTGCCCTTTCCCTCCATAACTCCCCAGCGTATTCCTCCACCTGTTGACAACTTGACATTACAACTGCCCTTTCCTTCTGTAGCTCCCCAGCGTATTCCTCCACCTGTTGACAACTTGACATTACAACTGCCCTTTCCTTCTGTAGCTCCCCAGCATATTCCTCCACCTGTAGACAACTTGACATTACAACTGCTCTTTCCCTCCATAACTCCCAAGCGTATTCCTCCACCTGTTGACAACTTTAACCATTGTCTTCCGTTTTTGAGATTGCCTAACCTTTTCATTTTGATATGCATCTGAGCTCAGGTTCCTGAGGATGTTGGCGCAATAGAAGTTTTTTCATTAATATTATTACATTTCTTTGACCATGTGTGACCCATATGACCCTGTGTGACCTTTAACCTGCTGTGTTACAGAGCACAACAGGTTTGAGTCAAAGATTCAGGACCTGCAGTAACAGATGATGAACACAAGTACCGGGAGCCTGAAGACGACACAGAAGACGACACTCTATGTCAGGTACACTGTCATGACATCTGTCACAGGTGTCATGTTTGTGCTACACCACATCTGTCTGTAATTTTAAGATCTGCACAATTACTGAATGCAAATAAAACAGTTTCTTATTATTAGTTCACACAAGCAGCATGGTAAACTTTTTTTCACTACATCTATGCTGAGCCAAAATTTTACACTGGCCATCTTCAGCACGGAATTTAGGAGTCAACTTTGATAGTAATTCAAATTTTAGACAGCATATTTCACAAACTTGTTGTTGCTGCTTTTATCACATTCGTGACCTTCATTGTATTTGACGATATATGTCATTTGATGTCACCAAAACTATTGCAACTATTATTGTTAGCAGTAGAATAGACTATTGCAATTCCCTTTATCATAATATTGCTCTCAAGGACATCTTAAAACTTCAATGTGTGCAAAATTGTTTGGCACTAGTTTCACTGGTCTCCTCGTTTCTCTCACTCATTACCACTTCTTAAATCATTGCATTGGCTTCCTGTCTGATGTCGCATCATTTTTAAGATCTGTACGATTACCTATCGAGCACTATGATTCAAGCAACAAGCGTATTTACTTTCACTGCTCACTCCTGCAAGACAGCTCAGATAGCTTCGATCATCTAATTCTAATCTACTTTTTGTTCCCAGTGTTAAGACAAATGTTGGAATTAGTGCTTTTTCAGTTGCTGCACTGACTCTGTGGAACTCACTCCCTGTTAGTGTTAAGTCTGTAGGAAATATTTCGAAACATTTCGCTGTAAACTAAAAACCCATTTCACATGCGATAAACTCGTCATGACATAAATAACCAGTTCCATCTGTATGGGACACAATATGATAATCAGTATTGCACCCATGTATTGGATAGAGCATATTGAATGTAATTGTAACTGTGTTGTTGAAATAGATCTAAGTTCCTCACACATTGCTACTGTTGTTCAGGGCGCTGTTTGACTATGACCCGAGTAAAGACGGTGGTCTGCCCAGTCACGGCCTGGCATTTAAGTATGGTGACATTCTCCATGTCACTAATGCCAGTGACGATGAATGGTAGCAGGCACACAAACTAGTGCCAGCTGACGACGATGACGGCTTTGGTATTATCCCCAGCAAGAGGAGGTAAGTCGATGTCAGTGTCGATGTCGGTGTCTCTGACATAGATGACTCTATGACAGTATTCGTAATTTTTTTAACAAACATGAATGTTGTAATCCAACATTGATTATGACTCTTAGAATCCCATTCTTCAAATAGCCATTGTTGTTTACGTTATGACCAAAGTGTGCCTTGTTTCACTCGTCAGTCGCTGTCACCAACGTGTGCCTTGTTTCAGCCATCAGTACTGTCACCAATGTATGCCTTGTTTAAGCCATCAGTCACTGTTACCAACGTGTGCCTTATTTCAGTCATTGTCATCCATGACACAATTTTTGAAAACACTCAAACTGACTTTTCACTTCTAAATATAGTACCAACATGATATCTTTTAATATAACTATCATTCAGATTCGATTTTTATCTATTCTAGTGTTATACTAACTTTTATTGTATTATGCCTGATAAAACAGTTTCTTTAAAGCATATTGAATGAACTGTGTCAGCAGTCAGAATGTTAACTTTGACATGCTGCAGTGTCAGTGTCAGAAGTTCAATGTGTCATGTCATCATGTCATGTCCGTAGTGGCCATGTCATCATATCTTGTGTCAAATGTCCATAGTGTCATGTCATCATGTCTTGTGTTGGATGTCAGTAGTGCCATATCATCATGTATTGTGTCAGATGTCCATATGTTCACGTCTTGTGTTGGATGTCAATAGTGCCACGTCATCATGTCTTGTGTCGGATGTCAGTAATGCCATGTCAGCATGTCTATGTCGACAGGGTGGAGAGGAAGGAGAGGGCGAGACTAAAGAATGTCAAGTTTTTTGGCAAAGGATCAGACCCAAAGGTAGGGTGACACACTTGTACACCACACAGTGCACTCATGCGCCGCACAGTGCACTCATGCACCACACAGTGCACTCATGTACCACACAGTGCACTCATGCAACACACAGTGCACTCATGCACTACACAGTGCACTCATGCAACACACAGTGCACTCATGCACCACACAGTGCACTCATACACCACGCAGTGCACTCATACACCACTTGTGATAGTGCAACCGTACATCAGTGTTAAAGCTTTAAGAAAAAAACATTAAATGACTAGTTTGTAGACAGTTCACATTTTGTACACTTCATTAAGACTGTCCTGTGTCAACAGTTTCTTTCACGCTTTACACACAATTGATGTACTAGTTGCGAAAATGAAGTGTAGTTCATTTAGGTATTGTCATTTTCATTATTTCCAAATCCACCAACATAAAAGGTATATTTATTTAGTTAGGAATGGGGCAAAGCTGGGACACAAACCCGATATCCTTATTAGCCCGATATCCTTATGAGCCCAATGTCCTTACTAGCCTGACGTCCTCACGAGTCTGATGTCCTCGCGAACCTGACGTCCTCACGAGCCTGATGTCCTCGTGAGCCTGATGTCCTTACATTGGTTTGTCTTATTTCAGCTGATGACAAATGACCTGAGGAAAAAGAAGAACTTCTCGTTTAGTTGCCACTTCCCATTCATGAAGAGCAAAGACCAAAGTGGCAGTGATGTGAGCCGGTAGAACGTAAGTACAACCCTAGTTCACGTTTCTCGATGTAATGTCCCACTACGTAGTGTCACGTTCTGTGATTGCAGCCCTTCCATATGTATTGCTTCTATTATAGTTGTTTCTTTTCATGTTCATTAAATTCCAGTCTTTCATGATAAATCAATTATCACTTGACTGAACTGTTTCCATTTTAACATCGCCACAGTGCACTCTTGATATATGATCTCCTGATGTAAGGAACAACTGCTTAAAAACAACTTTGAAATCCACGTTCTGCCCTGCACAGTTTTATGTATCTTGAGGTGTATTTTTTTGCATTTCCACCCTAAATCCTCGGCGGTCTCTCGCTCTGATCACAGTCTGATGATGATGTTTGCGTGTCCCTGTTCATGATATCATGCTTAATGAATCTGATTTGTTGTGCCTCTGAACTCTGGTTCCTGAGGTTTTAGCTGTTATTGAAGTTTTCTTATTATCGTTATTATACATGGAACAGTTTAGCCAAATGCCAACATATTCTACGTAGCAAGTCCATCTCTGTTCATGATATCATGCTTAATGATTCTGGTTTTTTTTTTATTGCGATCATTATTATACATGGAACCGTTTGGGCAAATCCCTTATTCCATATACAGAGAGTCCACTGTATCATAAATGTTTTGGCTTTTTGTAATATTCTTAGCAATCGAATGTCATGAAAACATGTAAGGTCACGTAAGAAGACAAAGTAGTTTTTATGTAATTGTGACGTGAGGTGACTGTTGTTTCAGCAGGAGAGGAGCATGTGTTGTCTTACGAGGCGGTCGTACAACAGGACTGTAAGTAACGTAACACACTTCTTGTTTCCATTTTATTTAATGGTGCATTAGCATACACCCCCTTTTTAATCAGCAGGATCCATAATTATTGTAATGTGACTAGTGTGGAACAAGTGTCGCCATCTGGTGTTAAACAGTTGGTGCCACTTTTCAGTTGTTCTACACTAGACACCAAATTACACTACTAGTGTTAAACAGTTACCTTATTGTCTAGAGAAAACATTTTTGTGTATGCTTATCAGAACAGATTCCTTGACATTTTTCCATAGCCCAATTTTTTTCAAACGTACTGTCCGCTTATTAGGTCAAATACGGTATTCTGACGTCACAGGTGTTTTACTGAACCACAGTATTTGTTAATATAGGTTTTACCGTTATCTGTTTATCTGTCAAAAAAGTCAGAACAAATTTGAGTCAAATGTTTTGGTTAAATAAAAAAAAATTCAGATTTTATTACATATTTTTTATATTTTGGTATGTTTCTTTTGCAAACCTTGCTACCAAAAATACCATTAACCCCTGAAACTGTATTTTCCCAATTTGTTACAATATTTGCATCTAATAGCCCACTTAAGATAAAACATGTAACACAATTATTAGGAAAATTGTTGACCTGATATATTCACTATTGACAGTGAAGTACAAGAGACCAGCAATTATCCTGGGACCTCTGAATGTTTACAGTGACTTAGAGACCAGTGATTATCCTGGGACCATTGAAGGACCGAATCAACGATCACCTTATCTCTGACTACTCTCTGTTTTGGAAGTCTCTCGTTACAAACTCCAGTCTTGGACATGTTCTCTTATTCTCTGGGCCACATCACATTGTTTTCCTCACAACTACTTGTCTTTATCTCTCGATCGTCTGTCATGATTTTCTGTTCACACCTGCCTTGTTCAGATGACTCTTCATGCTCTGTCTCCCTCTCCCTCTCCACCTTAATTTTGGTCTTCCTCTTTACCACCAACTTTGGTTTTCCCTGCTCTCTTTGTCAATCTCTCCTCACCCAGTCTCTGTATGTGTCCTGCTCATCGCAGTCTGTTCCCCTCAACCTTCATCCTCAGGTGTTTCTTTATTCCAATCTTTTTTTGTAATTTCACCATCCTCCTTCTGTCTTCTGGTTTCTCTCAACGTTTCCCTGGACCGCACGAATCTTATGTTTTGGGGCACTGCAGCTGATAGCAAAACATTTACACATTTGTTAAGTAGTGGTCTATCTTATGTTATCGCCCATGTTAAATAGTGGTCTATCTTATGTTACCGCCCATGTTAAGTAATGGTCTATCTTATGTTACTGCCCATGTTAAGTAATGGTCTATCTTATGTTACTGCCCATGTTAAGTAATGGTCTATCTTATGTTAAGTAATGGTCTATGTCAAAGAGGGTGTACACCAGTTTTTATTGGCTAACTGAACGACTGTTTTACAGAACATTGCAACACTGAATTTATTTGTATTTGTAACATCTCGGTTGGTAAGAAATAATATTCATGCAAAACATGTTACTGCCTTGGTGTTTCATCTCTTAACATTTTCAAATTGTCGTTATTCAGTGACAGTCTTTTGTTAAATGATCGTCAGTTGTTAAGCAACTGTCTTTAAAAAGTGATGGTCTTTATACAGTGATGGTTTTTATCGAGTGATGGCCCCTCCTCAATTAGATTTTTTCACCAGTCTCATTGCAAATTCATTATGCAAAAATTTGAACCTAACTAGTATCCCCTGAAAATCATCAGACAAACTATTAAATTACTTGATGTTTGGTCAAACACTAAATGAAGTGATAATGGAAATGTTGAAAACTCACTTTCTCATGTGATCGGCGATAGAATATAAGTCATGTCCATGATCAGGACTGACCCGCACAGTTTTTACTATTTTAGATATCCGCTATTTTGAACCTTACCAGATCTAACGACTAAAGTCAATTATTTCGATGATTTGAACAAAACTAGGCACTTTTTGTATCAAAACGACTGTTCACACACTACATATTTGGACATCAACGAACAGGATTTGCGATGGGCTAAATCAGCTGAGGATGGAGTTTTTACGCAACAATATTTAAAAAATAATGGTCCTTGTTAAGTCAGTTGTTAAGCAACTGTTTTTGTTAAGTGTTGATCTTTGTCCAGTAATGACCCTTCTTAAGCAACAATCTTTGTTAAATGACAGTCCTTGTCAAATTATATCCATCACAAACATTTGTGTGATACTGTCACCGTGTCACTATGTCACCTGTAGTGTCATGTCATTGCTGTCGTAGACACGACACGGCCGCGACGAGAACACGAGGTTGACCATCGTGACTACCACTTCATCGAGTCGCGGGAACAGGTGGAGGCGGATATACAGAACCAACCTGTTTATAGAGGCTGGCCAGTACAATAGCAACCTCTATGGAACAAGCGTCGCATCAGTGAGGGAGGTGGCAGACAGTGTAAGTGTCCTCAGTATGCAAATTACAAGTGACCTCAGTGAGGCATATTGGAAGTGTCAGTAGTATGCAAATTAGAAGTATCCTCAGTTAAGGCTAATTACAAGTGTCCTCGGTCAAGACAAAACCCTTGTTTTGAAGTGTCATCAGTAAGACAAAACAAGTGTCCTCAAGGTGAGGGTTGCTGAAATGACTTGTATCTTCAATATGAGGGGCTTGTTAGAAATTGAAATGCCACATTTAGACATGTTTTCCGAAATTCAATAAAACGGGGTTGCTAAAATGTGTAAATAGCCTAAATGTCCTTGGATAGAATGGTATGTCCTGATACCAAGAGTATATAACATTAAGTGTCCCCAGTAATAGGAGTGTATATACAACCAGTACACTTGTGTCTGTCTCTGACAGGGCAAGCACTGTATCTTGGATGTACACTTGTGTCTGTCTCTGACAGGGCAAACACTGCATCTTGGATGTACACATGTGTCTGTGTCTGACAGGGAAAGCACTGTATCTTGGATGTACACTTGTGTCTGTCTCTGACAGGGCAAGCACTGTATCCTGGATGTACACTTGTGTCTGTCTCTGACAGGGAAAGCACTGTATCTTGGATGTACACTTGTGTCTGTCTCTGACAGGGCAAGCACTGTATCTTGGATGTACACTTGTGTCTGTCTCTGACAGGGCAAGCACTGTATCTTGGATGTACACTTGTGTCTGTCTCTGACAGGGCAAGCACTGTATCCTGGATGTACACTTGTGTCTGTCTCTGACAGGGAAAGCACTGTATCCTGGATGTACACTTGTGTCTGTCTCTGACAGGGCAAGCACTGTATCTTGGATGTACACTTGTGTCTGTCTCTGACAGGGAAAGCACTGTATCCTGGATGTACACTTGTGTCTGTCTCTGACAGGGAAAGCACTGTATCCTGGATGTACACTTGTGTCTGTCTCTGACAGGGCAAGCACTGTATCTTGGATGTACACTTGTGTCTGTCTCTGACAGGGCAAGCACTGTATCTTGGATGTACACTTGTGTCTGTCTCTGACAGGGCAAGCACTGTATCCTGGATGTCAGCGGCAACGCCATCAAGCGACTGCAGGTGGCTGGACTCTTCCCTGTCGCCATCTTCATCAAGCCAAAATCTGTCGATGCCATCATGTGAGTCTGGTAGAACAACTGTTCATCAAATCTTAAAAAAGTCTTAAAAGCTTTTTAATTGTTAAATTGCATCTCGCATTTTTAAAGTCTTAAAGCTCTTAAATTTGAATTCACCTAATTAGGCCTAAGCCTTAAGCTATTAATAGTCAAAGGTGGAATACACTGTGTATCGTTGAGTGATATGTATCTTTAATTAACCCATTAGGCCCCAGCATTTTATAAAAAACATGTTCCCCTGTTCCCAGAATTTCTGGCAAGTTTCGAGCGATTTTAACTCCGTGTGTTCAGAAATCTGTTTTTTTTTTTAATATTCAATATTGACAATTACAAGTTGTGTTTATTTTGAAGAGTAGTAATTTCGCCACATGCCTGTACACATAAAAATAGGATATGTTCATAAAATGTTGACACTTGATCACAATTTGCAAAGACAAAATAGTAAATTTGTTAAAACTGTTTAAGTTATTCTACCTTGCGACTGACATTTCACAAAGATCCCATGCATTACCATATGCAACCCAATTAAGGAAATGTACCTATATGTGTTAGCTTTGCACCACTGAAAAAATTATCCAATTTTATTTTTCAGGTTACACCATATTTATCATAAAAATATAGAAATAAAAATCGAGATGGCGTAAACAAAACTGATGAAAATCAAGATTTCCAAAAGGGCAACCCATGCAATTAACAAGCTGATGTTGTTGCAAAATGTATACGCTAGGGGATGGCAAATTTGGTAGCGTTTAATATAGTAGTTAATCACCAGGATTTTTTTTAATAGAGGGTCGTGTATGCAGCCGGCGGTGGCCGTTCCAGGAATAGACAGAGCGGCCGGCCGCGGCCATTGCAGGATCTAATGAGTTAAATGATACACAATGTGTATTATTTAATTAGATTTATTTAGTGATCAGTGTGTTTTACACATTGATCACTAAATAAATGTTTCTTAGAGGATGTGAAATTTTTTTTTCTATTGAATTTGTTTGTGAAAAGGTCTTAGATTTTCAAAGTACTGGTCTTAAAAAGCTCTTACATCAGCCTGAAGCCATCTTGTAACATGTTACTGACCACATGTTGTAACGAGTTGCTGACCACATGTTGTAACATGTTACTGACCACATGTTGTAACATGTTACTGACCACATGTTGTAATGTGTTACTGACCACATGTTGTAATGTGTTGCTGACCACGTTGTAACATGTTGATGACCACATGTTGTAACGTGTTACTGACCACATGTAACATATTGCTGACCACATGTTGTAACGTGTTACTGACCACATGTTGTAATGTGTTACTGACCACATCTTGAAACGTCTTACTGACCACATGTAACGTGCCCTCAGGGAATGGAACAAGAGGGTGACTGAGGAGCAGGCGAGACAGACGAACGAGCACGCACTCAAATTGGAGCAGGTGTTCGGAGAGTATTTCACAGGTCGGTGTCTGTTGACAAGTCTGTCAGTGATGGCTACAGTACACTATTGTGGGGCGCGGTGGTCATGTAACAGGGCATCAAACTGTCTGTTGAAGGGACCGGGGTTCAAAACCACGTGCTGCGATTTTGAAACTGATGCAATTTAATTCACCCCACTTCGCCTGTGTCTTTCAGAAGAGACACTAAAAGCTGTTGGTCCCTTCTATCTGGTGTCTATGTCAGGGGAAATAAAAGACCCCACACAGGGGGTAAATGTGTAGCCTGCTGTGGCCTCCATCTTTCATGAGTCATTGCAGAAGTGTCCAAGACACGGCTCAATCAATTCTGCTAACTCCCTCGCAAGAGGATGCTATTGAATGAAGTACACTGTTGACTGTTGATTTTCCCCATTGAAGCAATGCTAGAAGTCAGTCCACAATGTGCTAAAGTTACAATTTAGTTTTAATAAAAACTTTTCACATGAATTGTTGTCTTGTCATCGACCTGCAGTAGCGTTTTTGTCAAATCCTACACTTATTTTCAAGAAAATCAACGTGGAGTATGCTCCCTGTCATTTATCGCCCAGACAAACCGGATTCTGTCTTCGTACACTGGGGATCCTTCCATGATTGACATGTGCATTTGTTGCCAACCGTCCACTAGACATTTTTATTTCGGTAAAGCATAAGTGTTGCAGCCCTCAAATATGGACACATCCCTGTTAAGAAATAATTTTCCATAGAAAAAAAATTGTCAAATGGGATACTGTGTAACAATCACCGGCACTTTATTCGTATGATTAAAACCCCTCGGTTAATTAATGATCTGTCCCCTTTATTTCATATACAACCAGTGTAGATTTGTCTAATCTATAATTTCTTATCAAAGTTGTCAGTTTTCAATCATTTCAGTTGTGCGTGCGTGCGCGTGTGTGCATACAGGATACTAAAACGATTGATAATGACACTTGTCATATTGCATAATTATAATAATTGACTACTACTGTTTGCAATATCAAGTCAGTTTCTGGTAACTGATATATTCTTGCAGTTTTGGGGAAAGAAGCTGTTGTATGAACTGTCCTGTCTCTTTGTAGCTGTCGTCACCAGAGATACGCCAGAGGAGATCACCTCGAAAGTGAAAGGAGTCATCCGTGAACAGTCTGGCCCAACGATGTGGGTGCCTGCAAAGGAGATCCTATGAAAGTGACACATTGTGACGGGACTTGAACTTTCTACGAGAGCATCGTTGATAACAGTTTTATAGACTGTTTGCTCATGAGGAGCAGTGTTCCTGACAGACGAGCACATGAGCACTGTTTGCTAATGAGGAGCAGTGCTCTTGATGAGAAAAGGAACACAGTTTGCTCATGAGCACTGCTGTGAGTATAAGAGTAATGTTTGGTCATGAGGAGCACTGCTCTTGATGAGAATAGGAGCACTGTTTGCTCACGTGGAGCACTGCTCTTGACAATTATAGGAGCACTGTTTGGTCATGAGGATCACTGCTCTTTACAAGTATAGGAGCACTGTTTGCTCATGAGGAGCAGTGCTCCTGGTGCATTATAGGAGCACATTTTCTGCTCTTGACCAGTATAGGAGCACTAACTGCTCCAGACACATATATGAACACCAACTGCTCCTGATGAGTACAAGAGCTTGTGTGCTCCAGTCTTTGGGATTGTCTTGTTCTGTCAACAGATTCAATGTCATTTAGAGAGAACACAGCAAGAATAGACAAGTGAATGTGCGGGCGTCTATGATCACGTAACAGTCAACTTTTTATGTACATTAGATCAGGCTAATATATAGAGTGATATAAATTAATTTTGGCAGCAGTTTTAGCATACATAGGGCATACAGCTTGGCATACACTGGGTGTGTACATGTGTGTTCCTTATCAACCATAACAGTGCTGGTGTACAACTGCTGTGCATTGTGCTGATCACACATTGTGTATTCCTAATCAACAGTATATGTGCTGGTGTTCAACATGTGTACAGCAATATTCATGATCAACAGTATCCGTGCTGGTGTACAACATGCTGTGTACACATTTCATGAGCGTACACGTGTGTACATGTGTATTCTTAAACAACAGTATATGTGCTAGTGTTGTGTACACATTGGGTGTGTACACATATATTCATAAACAACAGTATCAATGCTGGTGTTCAACGAGATGTGTACACATTAACTATGTGTATTCCTAATCAACAGTGTGCTGGCATAAAAAATGGTGTGTACACATTGGAGGTGTGTACAACTATATTCATAACAACAGTATGGTTATGTGTACATCTGTATTCATAAATAAAAGTATCAGTGCTGGTGTACAACAAGCTGTATACACATCAGATGTATGTACACATGTATTCCTAATCAACAGTATCAGTTCTGGTATACAACCTGCCATGTACACTGATAATAGCAGCGTGTTGTGCTTTAAGCAAGTCGGGCTGCCGACTTGTACTGTCAGAATATGTAGAGGTCACTCATCTGACCAGAGTATAATAGTGGACGCTAGAAACCAGAGTGGACATAATTGTCTCACAATGACAGAACGTGACAGTTAACACTGAGTCATTCTGCTGGAAACAGTTCGGGTGACAATTGTAGCTGCTGCTACAATCGGCTCGCCCATTTTTATAATATTATATGCCTTGACGTTATTTCTTTTTCCTAATTTGTTTGTCTTTTTGGATTCTACTCCAACGTTTGATTGTTTGATCATGAATGCATGTATTGGATGTAATCTATTTGGCTCACGTTAGATTAAAATCGAGTAAATATATAATCAAATTGTATTTGTAATAAATGTGCAATATGTATGATTTGTCGTGGCTAGATGCATTGGTTTCTGTTGCCAGTGATGCACATGTACTATGTGTATACAGTAACATGTTAGTGTCAGCAATGATGACACTACAGTGACAGATTATAGTGTCAACAGTGATGACAGTACACCAACGATTATATAGTCACCCTTGTTGACACAACAACAACACATCATAATGTCACCAGTGATGACACTACACCAACATATTAGTGTCACTAATAATGATACAACACAGACACATTATAGTGTCAGTGTGTGTCACCAGTGATGACACAACAGCATATTGTAATGTCAACAGTGATGACACTGGTGTAACAGAATATAGTGTCACCACTGATTACACAACACAGACACATTAGTATCACCTACACAGACACATCATAGTGTTACCAGTAATGACACAGGCCCATCATTGTGTCACAAATGATGACACAACAACAAATTATAGTGTCTGTCACCAGTGATGCCACAAGATTTAAGATTAGTATTCGAGTTCACTTTGGATCATGTAGAACACCAGGAATTGAAATTACTCCACATAGTCGAAACCACTTATCAAATTGATGTTTTTATTACGAAGTTATGTGCCCCAGTCCCCCTAGGTGCGCTTTGTGATATTATACCAAGAGCAAACACTGAAGTATCAATTACAATTTGTCTTCTACTGTGTATCTTAAATTGAATGTTGGAAATGTAGAATGTCCTGTTGTTTTTGTGGAGTCAGGGTATTGTGGCCTATTGAGTTCAGATGTTCTATCACTTCTGTTTTCAGTGTGCATCACTGTGTATTTCGTTTCTTTATCAACTTTTCAATGTCACTGCATTGGAAATTTTTTTATACCTGCGAAACAAGAGCAAATTAAAATTATTATCCAATTTTAATTATAAACTACCTAAAGCAAAATGGTGAGAATAAATTTAAAATATATATTGTAATATATTGTAATATACTCATAATCATGATGTTTATCAATGTGTCTATTATAGTAAACTTAACAATTTGTTTAACTTCCCTTTTAAATTAATTTGCTTGCATGGCTTAATGTGACAAATCATGAAAGGACTTCTCGACTTTTGTGAGACAGTAAAGAAAATTAAGAAGATGAAAGATAATAAATCACCTGGAGTTGATGGGATACCACCAAAACTGCTTAAGGAAATTGTTGATCAAATTAGTACACCACTTGCAAAATTGTTTAACTTGTCACTAGAAGAAGGAATAGTTCCTTCACAATGGAAAGAAGCAAACATTACGCCGCTATTTAAGAAGGGATCGAGGAAGAAGCCAGAAAATTACAGACCAGTGAGTTTAACATCAGTTGTATGTAAATTACTCAAAACATTAATTAGAGACCACATCGTGGAATTCCTTGTAAAGCATAAATTAATAAATACATCTCAACATGGATTCCTAAAAGCAAGGTCATGTCTAACCAATCACTTATGTTTTTTGGAAGAAATTACAAAGTGGGTAGATGACGGGTCACCAATGGATGTTGTCTACTTAGATTTTCAGAAAGCTTTCGATAAATTGCCACATCAAAGATTGTTACTTAAACTAAAAGCCCATGGTATAGGCAATGATGTAATCAACTGGATAGAAAAGTGGCTTACACACAGAAGACAGAGAGTAATAGTAGATGGTGAGATTTCAAACTGGAAATCTGTTTTGAGTGGGGTACCACAGGGATCAGTATTAGGCCCTATACTGTTTTTAATATATATAAATGATTTGGAGGATGACATATCTAGCAAAGTACTCAAATTTGCAGATGATACAAAAGTATTCAGAAAGGTTACTAATGATACAGATAAACAAAGTTTACAGGATGATCTAGAAAAATTAGTTAAATGGTCAGAAAAATGGCAAATGTTATTCAATTTTGGGAAGTGTAAATGTATACACATAGGACATGGAAATATGGACGAGGAATATAAAATGGGGGATGCTGTACTAGGTAGAACCACACAAGAAAAGGATATAGGAGTAACATTTAGTGCTGACATGAAAGTTTCACAGCAATGTGGGATTGCTGCTTCGAAAGGAAATCAAATTCTAGGGCTAATTAGGAGAACTATCACGTATAAGGAGAAACATCTAATTGTACCCCTGTACAAAGCACTAGTTAGACCACATTTGGAATATTATATTCAAGCATGGAGGCCATATCGTAAAAAAGACATAGACAAGCTAGAAAGAATACAACGAAGAGCAACTAAAATGATTCCAGAATTAAGAGACCTTAGTTACGAAAGTCACTTATTACAATGTGGTTTGACAACACTAGAGACCAGGAGACTAAGAGGAGACCAAATAGAAGTGTTTAAAATAGTGAACGGTTATGAGGATGTTGATAGGAATATGTTCTTCAAACTTAAAGAAGGCAGTAGAACCAGAGGACACAAAGCAGCATTAGTTAAGGAGCAGTGTAGGTTGGACATGAGAAAGTACTCTTTCTCACAGAGGGTGATAAATGAATGAAACAAACTGCCAAATGATTGTGTTAATGTTAGTAGTGTGAATATGTTTAAAAATAGAATTGACAGATAAGGGCGGGCTATACATAGATGAGAAAATTGTTGGACTCTTGATAAACCAATGGATTCCTTGTCCACTTGCCATCTGGAACTTGTTCGAGATGGCAATCTTGTTAAATCTTGTTAAATTATTGACGGCTTTCATTTGTGCTCACTCATGTAATTGATGTCTAACTAAAGAAAGACCCATTCATTGTGGACTTCCTGGCTTACATAAAGAGAGGAGGAATTTAACAGAGAAAGGATTCAGGCTTGAATTGCTATCCAATACAACTGTGGTGGATATTAACTTGAGGCTACTTACTGAGAAAACCTTTGAAGGGAATTACCTATGTGGCTTCAATGTGCAGATCAATTAATGAAGGTGTGATATATCACCATTACCAAATCAAAATGAAATCACAAAATTGCATATGTGGAGCCGTGGAGTAATTTCTGGTATGATGTCATCACTGCATAATTACATGTTAGCTATGGCACATTTTGAAGATTATTTAACTATCTTTCCACCCATACCTCATTTATTATAGGTTAGAATCGTTTCCATTGATTAAATGGACTACTATCTACCCCTCAAATTGTGAAATATCTGGTAAATTTATCACACTTTTCGATCAAGTTTTGTTTAGTAGCAATCTCCCTGACCCATTGAAATAACTTAGAAGTTGGTGAATGTATAAATGCCAACAATTAAGCTTTTTCAATTACAATGAATTAATTAATGTCAAGTTTATTTTACATACGACATAAGAATTATATTTGTAATTTATGTCTAAAAATTGTATTTTGAATGCTAACTGTGACTGTGTTATGCTGTTTTTTTCGTGAAATACACACTTCCAATCCAGAATCAAGCATGTCCGAGACTAGCATGTTATATCAACTGACCAGTCCACAGTTGATAGAGATGCCCTACTTGGTGCAGTTACCTGTCGCTCCAGTGCACTTCAGTCGCTCCGAGCAAGCAAGGTCAATGAAGTTGAACTTGGCAGCCAGAGTCTCAAAGTCAGTGAACATCTCTGTTGTGTGCTGTTCCTTCCTGTCGTCTGGCATCTGTGAGCAAACAGGGAGGAAACTGAGAGTCAGTCACTCATGTTTCACTAAACCTTTGCAGTTGCTATGGTAAACAAACATTTATGATAACTTTGGAGCTGTCGAAAAGTAATGCAATTATGCATACTCGTGCAAAATATTTACTAAATGCATGCTTAAAACTATGCTATTCACAGTACCTGCCTTGACTTTTGTGGAGTTTGGGGGAAATACCTACAAAACAAATATTGACTGCATTTATTTGTTACAAAAGCAGTTAGCAAGGATTATCAGCAATGTACACTATTACCATCATACAAATGAATTATCTTGTGAACTGCATAAATAAATTAATTATTGATAATATTATTATATAATCTGATTTTGTAAAACTAAAAACTCCCATCATGTGTGAAGCAAACAAAACGTTGTTACCAAATAATCTGCTGGGAGGAGACTATAGATGTCTCGTTAGGGTACTAGACATGACTGGAGCAATATCCAATCATGCATGCATTTACTGCAGAGTCCATTCAAATGACCGAGGGGATGTGACTAAATATGAAGACTTATTGCGATGAAGATGTGGTAAGGCCAATACATGACATTTCTGAACATGCACGTAGTAGTTCGTATGGATGTAGGTCTGTACCATTTGTGAGTCTTCCCTTCACTCATGGAGTCATGGATGAACTGCATATGATGCTTTGAGTTACTGACAGACGTATAGCTAATCTCATAGAAGATGTCACTGATTATGCTAAGGAAAGAATGGCATTTTCTCAAAATCCAATGTTGTACACCTCATTGAATTGCTTAAGTACATCAAATTGTGTGGTGTCAGTTTTAGAACATAGGAAACAAGAGATGTATCTGGGAATGGGATGGATAGACTTTAATTCATAAGTTTGATGGGGAAGAGAAGAAAAAACTTCTCAAACACCTACCTTCATGCCTAGCAGAAAGGGATGCATTACATCCCAACTCAAAATAGAGTTGTTGAATTTTGGGAGAAATGTCAAGAATTGTATGCAGCTATCAACCTTGAATACAGCAATGTAAGTGCTGTACATATGCATTGTATTGTTTACCGTATTCCTAGGAACAGCTTGAAAATAAAAAGTTCAGTGCTCATGGGATGGAAAAATTTAAGTTAATTTAATTAATAAAAATTAAGTATATGCATAAACAACACTAAGATAAAATTGAAGCATGTTCAAGTATTCTAAAGGTATCTTTGAAGCAACTGCACTTCCATAGTTTTAGATACGGTACTGTATTACTATTCAGATGAAAATTTTCTCAGTGCCTCATAATATTTTATTACTGTTATAAATGATAATTTGACAGTATGGTAGAAGCAAATCGTGTATGTACTCTTTTGGTGAATATGTGATGGTGTTAATTGATCTGGTCGGTTCTGATACAATGTTCTTTAAGTATTATTATGTTATTACGTTATTTAACTTGAGTTCCCTCAACATAAAACTTGAATTACATCTGTTATCATCATTCGTGCTGTAATAAAAAATATTCATATTCCGAACATGTTTCTTTTCGAAATAATTTGATGTGTGACACTAAAAGAAACAGGCGCTATCCCCTCTCCTCCAATTAAGACACCAATTTCATGTTGTAGCATACATTGGTTTTTTTGAGGATCAGATCAGAAATGATACTTGTCTCCAACTGTTGACAGTAGAAACTCATGTGGCAGTTAAAAAAGTTTTTACAAGCGTCTCTTAGGTCACTGACCTTGACTTTTGACCTGATAGACCCAAAATGAGTGAACTCTGATTTTAATCAAATTTGACCATTAGTAAGGTCATTGCATCAACAAGTTCCATTAAAGAATTAGAATGGGTCCATTGTAAGTTCTTGAGATACAACAACTTGAAGTTAGGATGGTGGCAATGTTACAATTTTGCTAACAGGTTACCATTCTTATCAGACTAGCTGGCATCATATTGCAGCCCAGACTAGCTGGCATCATATTGCAGCCAGCCTGGGAGGGTTTCACATTACAGCCCACTTGGAGGCATTCTGTTTATCTTTGTGACAGTGGAAGTGTCAGGGGTAATACACAGCACAGGGCCCAAGGATCTGGTAACAGGTATCATATCAGCCCAATGGATCTGACAGGGGACTGATGCTCAGCTGTGTGCATTACAATAGGATTTACAATCCCACAGGGTTGATTGTATATAAACCCTGGGCTTAGGTGTTAGTCTGGCTCTGGTGATGGCTCCAAAGAAAACATCTGTGCCTAATCCTGAGTGTTGCAATCCATTTTAGAATCATGAAAGGAGGGTTAAGGGGGTTCGTTAAGGGTGTGCGACTGATATCTAGACAATTGTCGGAAAGGGATCCTAGCCTTTGTACCCCATCCAGAACAACTCTCTGTTGCATCATATGCAATGTAAAGATTGTGTGTAACTGTGATTACTCTGCATTCATGTTCGTGTTCACTGTCGTTTGAGACAGTGTAGCTGGATAGAAGTGATGCTTACATATGATAATAATAAAGTAGATATACAGGGCCTGATCAATCAAGGTGCTTTACATACATGTAGTTCATAACTGTTAAATTTTATTTTTTTGCTGATGACACCAATATTTGACCAGCAAAGACAGGCAAACAATTTGGTTAATTGGTTATGTGGTTTGTAGTTAATCAATTATCACATAATATGTAGGAAATTAATGTCATGCTATTTAGTAACTATGAAAAGCCACCACTAATGTAAAAATCAATGATATTGAAATGATATATGTAAGTAAATTTCTAGTTGTTTTAATAAGACGATAACTTTGAAACTTTGAAAAGTATTGCAATTATGCATACTAGTGCAAAATATTTACTACACAAAAATGCTCACTTAAAACAATATACTATTCACAGTACCTGATTTGTGTTTCATGTTGTTGTGAAGTGTGGGGAAACACCTACAAAACAAATATTGACTGCATTTATTTGTTACAAAAGCAATTAGCAAGGATTGTCAACAATGTACACTGTTGGCATCATACAAATGGATTATCTTGTGAATTGCATATATTAAAGCTATCTCATTTTCTAAAATTAAAACTCCCATTATAATGAGTGAAGCAAACAAAAAGTTGTTACCAAATCATCTGCTGTTATTCTTCAACAGTTTATGACATAACACATCAAACACGACAAAGTAAATACTTAAGACAGGTATTTGCAAAAATGACTCTAATATCCCAATGTACATCTGCACAAGGTATACAATTATGAAAGAAGCAAATCTGGATATGTGGAATTAAAATTGCGAGAACATGTACTGTCCATGTTAATTCATTTATTCAGATAGTGGTCCCATGATCGTGTGATAGCTACTATGTTATGTAATATAATATTCTACATTCTTAGGGTTTGATTCAGCATCTTAACATACAAAACTACTATCCCACTGGAAAAAACTGAGATATCAATGACAGCATATCAGGAAGCATGTAAATTGTTATGTTCATTACCTTATTGCACTAACCAACGTCGTTTAGGCTGTCAGAGTTACCTCTTGAAATACCAGAGACAGCAAAGGAGGTTGTTGTAGACTATCCCGAAGACATGACGATGTTCCTGCTGCACAGTCGGTCACAGCAGCAAACATGGGTCGGACTGCAACTGTCAATAATGCAACTGAGCCAAATATGTGTTTCTTTCATAACAATCAGGCTCGATATCACTATCATTTTAGACGTCAAGCTGTGTGAATTATGTGGCAGTCGAATATTTAGTTGGTATCAACCACATTTCCCTTTGGACGCAAAACTGTGCACCTACTGTCTCGAGTCAGCAACCGATATGACTTCACCAAGCACCAAGCCATTCAGTATAAAACAAACAAACACAATATCCACAGTTTACAAGATAGTATCAGTGTGCGCTGTTCTTAGTTCACACGACAGCAAAGTTTGCTGTCGTGATCCACAGTAGGAACCACGAGAAGGTGACATGCGCTTTTCCCACCACAGGTATTGTGGGTATGCAGTATAATTGTGAAAAGTTGTGCCTGAAACTTAACCATCTCCATCATTAGTTAGGATAGCGCTACCAATGGTCATTTGGGCCCATCTCTGTATCCTTTCAGAATATGGTCGAAGATGGAAAGATAAATTTCGTAATATTAGCATTTTCATGTACTTTAATATGTTCACAAGATTATTGTACTTGTAGAAATGGAGGAAAAATTTTTTTTAATATAAATTAATTAAATATCATTTTAGAAGTGCATAAGATGTCACCATATGTAGGCTTTGTCAAAGCTGGTGTGTTTGGTCGCACAATGATTGACAAAACTGTGAAAAGTCTCCAGGCTGACAGTATGATGGTCTGTTTAGTCTCTTGACATCTTGCAGCACATTCTTGTGGAACAGTTCCTCCTCCTCCTATATTACTGCAACCTGCAACCAGTTAATTTTAAGATAGGTTATTCTGTATGAAAAATTGTCTGTATATTCAGAGCTAAGACTTGGAGAAAACAACTGTACATGTTTCTGTGGATTTGTATTCAGTAGTGGCTTCATTACCAGGAATAAACCACTGTTTGGTTTGTTTTCTACCAAAAATAATTGAATTATTAATTGAATTAAAGTTAATTGTTAATTTAATTGAAGAATTTGGGAGGTTAATTTAATTTAATTGACCTGAGAAATGTGTGACGTTAATTTAATTGGAACATTTCTGATTTAATTGTAATTTAATTAATTAACTTTTCAAGTTAATTGCCCCATGCCTGGTACAGGTACAGTTTCTGCAAAAATATCAGTAACTTTAGATGTACTATTGCATTATTAATGCATTTGTTATACGTAAATGCATTATTACAGTTGTAGGTTTTAGTGGTTATTACTATCATAGGTAGTCCTTGAATATTAAACTAAACTGAGTCCCTAATGGCTTTTGCTGGTTGGTGAATAATATTTAATCATGCTTATATGGTAAATACCTGCACCAGCTGGACATCCAGTACTTTGTTCATTCGGTTCTCCCGCAAACTGTAACAGCCATACTTTGCACAATGTCCAGGACTGTCGAACCAAGCATCTCCGGACAGTTCAAGGTCCCCATCAATCTCTCTGAGTTCGTCCATGATTTGAGCCTGGGCATCCAACCATTCAGCCATCACAGCTGAAAATGCACAAATTCCATTGCATCATTTTTGAATAAAAAATTTGAAGTCACGCAACTCATGAACTGTTTGCTAAAAATTAACATGATTAAAACAGTAATCAAGGTATTATGCTGTATTGAAAATCTTAGAGGAATAGAAAGCCAAAGAATGTACACAATAATACTAACTCTTCATCACTGGACTCCTCATCATTGGCCTCTTCTGCAGCATCCAGGTTTGTAGTCAATGGATGGCTTTAATGGTGACAACAACGTGGAGGGAGAGGGCAATGGTGGCTCAGCTAATGGGACATCATCGCCTGGAGTCTTCTTGGGTGCGGAAATTAGACAAGGTGGCTCAAGTTGAATGTCGACAAATATATCATCCAAGCTGTACTGTGTCCCTGCGTCACATGTCACCACTATGTCTGTCTGAATCTCTGGAATGTAGAATAATCATTAATGAAAAAGCAAAGTTCATAATAATTATGTATGTTTGGTGACATACAGACTACGCGACGAAGATAAATTAGTAATAATGCTGAGAGAAATACAATTATGGTCTATTTTTTTATTTTTGATGGAGAAATTAATTTTGTATGGTATATAAAAGTACTAATAATTATGCTAGTGAAGACAGACATATTAGACACAATTCCCTACAAATATCAATGATGTTTTTATTTATTTATATTCACATTTCCACTGTCTAAAGCTTCATATATTAGGCACTGTCTGATTTTTAATAGACTTCTCTGGTTTTTGGTCTGCAGGTAGTATAAATCCACCGCAGTGGTTATAGGGCATTCACAAAACCATATATCTACATGATATACTGGGATCTCACCTGACTCGAGCTCCCTCCCTAAAATTGCATGCCATAAGGTGTGACAATTTTGAACAGTTAGCTTGAAAATTATAGATCTTGGGTCATCTCGCCCATGTTAATTTTCCTGCCCTTTCAGCCTGCCACTGTAAATGTGTAATTTTTTTAATAGCAGGTAAAAAAAAATCGCAATTGAATTGTTGCACAATCATTCTGATATTTGACAGATGCTGCAGCATTTTCGATATATGCCAAAAATATACTTCTAGGCCCAGTAGTACATCTACATTGTACATTCCCAATTTATTGCCAATGTCAAGGAGATGTTTGGGGGTAAAACATCCTAATATAATCAGCTAATAACATATATCAATGCACTGATTGGACGATTATCGATTGCCATTAAAAAAATCCTCGTCAGTCTCAAGTTGTTATACTCCAAACAGCCCAATCTTGGGCTAATCAATAGGCCTACTTAGCAAGTGCCACACCATGAAATCTAGAGCTAAACACCAAACTTATATTGATTTCTTCCCTACATATCGTTACAGTTTGACAGCAATAAAAAGTCTAGATCTATCGTGGACTTCACCACTACTGTCACTGGTCACGACATGGGGAGGGCTCGCCAGCCATGGGAATGATTATATCTTCAGTAAACCACTTCAGGGTTAGCTAGATATGGGGATAGCTAAGTTTAGGGTTGCATACCTTCATTTCCTTGTGCCCAAGCACTTATAAAGCACTGCACACAACATGAAATTGGTATTGATATGTGGTGAATAGACATTTTGGAAAGGAAACAGTTATTTTTTATACTGAAAATTGCATATTGTAGATTTTTAGCTTACCACAAGCTCTTTCATACTATTTTAACACATGAACAATTAAAAAATTGGTTTGATTAACAATTAAATGTCATATTAATATCAAATTGTGCAAAACATCAGCTTGTGTATATCAAATGTTATAGTACAAAACTAAAATGTACATTTATTTGACATTTTCTATATTGAGTAGATCGGTTAAACAGTTTAAATAATAACTGTATTAAAACAGTAATGATCTTGTTGACTAGATGGAGTTAATAAAATAGATATAATCATATAACATCACAGTCTGACATCGACAATTTTCTAAGTCAAACACACACAAAATATGGGGCAGGCTAGCAACCATTTTTATTTATTTATAAAAAAAATAAGCCCAAATTATATTCGGAATTGCAAATTATGAAATTATAATAAGTTTGTTATAACAAACTAAAATTTTCATCCAAATTACCTGTAATGTCCACAATTAAGCTAACAACAACGACAAAAACATAAATATATCAATATTTTATAACCGTGTTTGTGACCATGACTTCCATTTATTTCGGGGCTGACCACATTATAAAAATGTTTTTGTGGTCATGTTAACGTTTTGTTTGATAAGAAAACATAACCATCAAAAATTCTTATTTTTTACAGCAACTGCCATCATCTCATTGAAATGCTGACCAAGTTTTGTCAAAATCGCATACCTCCAGCTCTATTAAAACGCCCCGACGTGCGATGCCCATCAATTTTAACAAACATTTGCTTCCAACTAGAGTTGCATGTGGCTCCTTCTGACGGCTATGTTTTCATCTTTTCGAACGACAGTCGTGAATTTAGCAGGATCCCGTGCTTCTGAGGATCCTAGATTTTTATCCCGAAGCGTTAGACCATTAGATTTCCATGATTAGATTAATCGGTCAGAATCCTTAGCTCTCGGGAGCACGACATGGTATATTATTAGTTTAAACGCCTTTATCATCGTGTAAACTGACCATAAATGGCTGCCATGCGCAGAGCCTAAAACCGGTCGTAACCATTGATCTATATATATAGATCAGTGGTCGTAACCGGCTAGCTGCGGTTTCCCAAGAAACACGCTTGCGTATTCAAATCAATAAAACTTTAGTGTCCATTTAAAAACGGAAAATTCCCAGGTGTTTCACAGAAATGAAATGCGGTTACTATATCTGCGGTGACACAAATACGCACAAAGTGTATGCATATTCTGCAGAAAAAAAATAAATACAGGCAATCCACGTAGTTGTCTAGGGACGCCTTGGCTTCGCGTCAAGTAAAAAATTGCTTCGGCATTAAAAAGACAAATATACTAGTGACTTTTTTGCACTGTACTATTATTTGTTTTGAACAATTTGCCCCCCCCCCCATAATGTTATTCGGCACTATATACTTTTATTAAATTTGACAAATTTGCCACCCTATACTGTTAATTGGCCTATACGTTTATGTGGCACTCGAGAAAAACAAACCACCACACAAAGTATACAACTACAGATCTGCAAACTGGGAATCCCTTGAATCAAACTGCACCCAGCTAGCTTAGCAGTACTTTTTCGAAAACCAGATGAACAAGAACTCAAATTGGAACTTCTTTCATAAAAACTACACTAACCTGATAGGAGTATCCGTCCCTAGCCACATGACAAAATCTAAACAACACCTACCCTGGATCACAAGACTCATTATCAGACTACAGAGAAAAAGGGACAAAACTCATGCTAAAGTCAAGAAAATAAAAAATAAAACATTGGGAAAACTTTTAAAAATTAAGAAAAATAGCCACCAAAGCAGTGACCAAAATCTTTAACAGTTACATTAACAACATTATTGGAGAAAGTTTGATGACAAATCCAAAAAACAATTTTAACAAGAATTTAACAAGATTACCATCCCAAACAACAAGTTCCGGATGGCAAGTGGACAAGGAAGCTACTGGCTTATCGAGAGTCCAAAAATTTTCTCATCTATGTGTAGCCCGCCCTTATCAGATATCTGTCAATTATATTTTTAAACATATTCACACTACTAGCATTAACACAATCATTTGGCAGTTTGTTCCATTCATTTATCACCCTCTGTGAGAAAGAGAACTTTCTCATGTCCAACCTACACTGTTCCTTAACTAATGCTGGTTTGTGTCCTCTGGTTCTACTGCCTTCTTTAAGTTTGAAGAACATATTCCTGTCAACATCCTCATAACCGTTCACTATTTTAAACACTTCTATTTGGTCTCCTCTTAATTTTGGTCCTTCATCAGACAAAACAAAACAGAAAATCTTGGCATTCAGGCTCTAAAAGTAAATAACAACTTGAAAACAACCGACTATGACAAAGCAAATGCTCTCAATGACAACTTTATATCAGTTTTCACAAACGAGCAACTTCCTATCCCAACAAAAGGCCCATCACCATTTCCCTCAATTCAAACCCTAGAAATTGGACTAAACGGTATAAAAAAAAACAGCTTGAAGCTCTAAACCCCAAAAAAGCGCCAGGACCAGATGAAATTACTGCAAAAATACTAAAGGAAACTGCTAAAGAGACATCCCCCATAATACAGCACATTTTCTAGCAATCATACACCACTGGCAAACTCCCCTAAGCCTGGACTACAGCCCTTGTCTCAGCAGTACACAAAAAAGGCAATTAATTCGACCCTGCTAACTATAGACTAACATCTTTAACTTGTATCCTGTGCAAGGTGGTGGAGCATATTGTCCTTAGCCATCTACATATACAATATATAAAAAGTAGCTATGCTGGACCATTTTGAGATAATTAAGTTATTGCAAAGTATTATACATCGTTGGAAAGGCCTATTATTAAGATACATCATGGTATCAGCACTTTAAAGACACCCCCCGTCAACATTTCCAAAACACGTTTTTTTCTATTTTGATTAAAAAAGTGTACCTGGCTTAAACAAATTACTAATATTAATGTTAATGTATTTTTATGTTCTCAACCTGTGTGGGGGTCATTCATACCAGTGCATCCATTATTTTTGTTGCAAGAGAGCTGTAAACAGTGCTATTTTTACACTTATTTTGCACATTTTTATAGGGGCAGTTGGTAAAAAGTAAAAAACAACCACAGTATATACCCTACAGATACATTTTAAAAACTCAGTATCTACTTCTAAGCATGTTTGACATGTATAGGTCATTAGCATTTTTATATATGTGAACAATATTGTTTACAAGATTTTTTTAAACTGCAAACTTTTATGTATCTTTACAGAGGCATATTCACAGCTGAAGACATGCTGATGCAAGATGAATATTTGACATGTGTATCATGTAGGATGATGATCATTGGAAAGATATATTATTAAGATGCATCATGGAATCAGTTGTGTGGCTGTAGGTTAATTAGTTTTCATGTTAGAGCACTTTAAAGACACCCCGTCAACATTTCCAAAACACATTTTTTCTATTCTGCTTCGTCCCAGACCCATCTCTGTACTCTTGATGCCAGACACAGGGTCACTGCAGTAATGATAGATTATACAGCAGACATTATTTTAGTTAACAAACTAGGATGAAGCATTATCTCTATGGATCTAAAAAAGGACTGAAGTCCTGATTGGCAACTTAGTTTCAACCCTAATTATGGACCAGTCAGATAAATGAATTCTTACGTGGCATTAACTCGATATGAAATCAGGAAGGTGTCTTCAACCTGTGACGTGATCGACAGCGTAGATGATCGGGGGCGTGGTGTCGACGGCATAAGACTGGGCATGGCACACAGTCAGCGCAGGAGGACCGAACTCAATGTTGTTGATGGCTCGTACTGTCACATAATATTTATTATCTGAAGGTAAAATGGCATATGCAAGATTAAATAATTTTTAGATAAATTTCTGAAAATAATGTCTTAAAATTATTCACAGATGCAACATGTTATCTGTCACATTAACTGCATTATATTTAGGGAATAGTACACTGTTTGCTGCTGTCACAAGAGTGTTAACAACCACAAAACAGTCACTCGTGCCTGTGGTACTCATGACTGTTATCTGGCTGATAACATTCGTGACATCAGCAAACAGTGTCATTCCCGTTATGTAGCAGCAAAAATACATTTTGACATACTTTTTCACTTCCTACCTTTGTAAGCATACAGTTCTTTTACTCGTGATCTACCACAACATATCTGGTACATCTAAAAATTCCGAGTCCGAGCGGGAATGTGACGCCGATGTTTGTCCATTCAGAGGCTGATGCCAGGTGTTGATGGGGATCATTGTGTGGTAGAATGTCATCTCCACACGGACTTATTCCCACGGCCCAAGTGTAGATCTAGATACCTGCATCATTGTTATAGATACCATCCCAGTTAGTTGCAACAGAATATATGTAGTGAAGCATAGCTTTCAACTGAGCGCTGGCAGAATCCAAAGTAACAATTTAACAAGGAATTAGCCAACTATGCAAATTACAAATGAAACAAGCATATATAACAAACAAAGTCATACAATTAAATGGGATCGGGATGGTCCAACGTGCCGAGATAGAAGGCTCTTTACACCCTAAACTTACATATATGCAATAGTATCAAAATCAGAATATAATCGTAAGAGATCACACGTTCCTAAAGCAAACTTACTCAATCAGCTGCGTTTACCTTGCTTAACAACGAACATAAATCAAGATGATGGATGTAAACAATAGTTGTTAAAACGTGCGAAACCCAAATCATCCCCAACACAACTAAAAATAGAGCATGTATTCAAATTTAAATATACTGTGTATTAGTTACAAATATAAACTAAATACACTTAAATATACTCTTAGCTTAGAATTTCAAAGAAATCCTACCCTGTGTTTATCACATCTTGAACTAACAAACAGGCCCTTCTTCAGGTGCTTCACTGCCACCCCTGTGTTTTCATATACCCGGAGTTCCTGAGTCGGCCCAGGACCACATACATAACGCACCCCTAGACTTCCTACTGACTATCTGTCTATGTTTGCACTAGCCCAAACCCTGCACATGCACTTTTAAACAGTTTAGTACATAATACTTATCTAATGTGACTTTAGCGCTCTACATAATATTTATCTAATGTGACGTTAGCCCTCTAAAGGCAAGTTATAGCAAACATCTGCAAATACATACTTTCGCAAGAAAATTCAAAACCACTTTACAGGGTTTTTGTTAAGTGTGGTTATAGCAGGGACCATGAACCCCAAAGCAGGGATCACTTATTATGTTCAGCCTGTGGCCGAGTCACTACATATCAAAGACCACTGTGGACACACCAGGAACTTATATATGTAATTGTACCTTAAAACTTCAGGAGTTTATATAGCAATAGAAACTTGCTGTTTTGCCTAATCGCCGATTTATCCCAAATAGGCCAATAATGCCCACGTGTCATGATTGTTTATTAGTGTGTAACAAATTAATGAAAATGTTACGAATTATCGCACAGCAACAAATAGCAAAGGTTACAAATAGTACCTTGTTGACATAAACATTGGAAATGGCCGTGTGTCCAAACTTCGTTCATTTCCAAATTGAAAAAAACTTCATGTATTACATAACTGTTAAAATGTACAGCTTTTGCCACAATTTGTCACATAATTGTTCTGCTTTGGTGTTTGTTAAGGGGGATTATTCAAGGTTGATTTGGTAGCACTGGCTTCTTTGTCACACATTTTTTTCAAAAGGAAACAAGTGACACTAAGTCACCAAATAATCAACGTCATAAACAGTATAGTAACGTAGGCAAGAATTATTGCGCCAAGCCAGTCACTATATGTAATATAATATGCCATTTTCACAAAAATCAGAAAAAACTTTTGCATAAGACATCCATATTCTAAATCACTAACAATTATTTCATCGTTGCAGTGCAAACAAATTGTTAGAAAAGTTGTTCTTAATGAAAATATTACGATTATCGAACGACACAAATTATATTAATATTGGTATGTACTAGTCTATAACTTAGGGCCTAGGCCATAGCGAATGGTGCAGTAACCAGCATACAAGTAATTTTTATAAATACACATTGAAATAGTCCGTAGAATTGTGGATAATTACTGTGCCGTAATATGCACAAGAGAGCATAGCAATATTATGTTTTGTCCGATATCCCCAAAACACCTCATCGTCACTTGATCCCTGCTGCCATTCCATGGCAGTATAGACATATAGTGCCAGACTGGGTTACTAGAAGGGGTTCGCCACGCGCCAGCAGCGTACGCTAACCAGTTCCGTAAATCTCTGGCAATAATGGAATATTCAGATGCTATTTAAGGATAATGTTGGCCAAGTTCAGTGACTTTAACATTTTGGGATATGCTTTAACAAACGTTACCTTTTCTTATAAGTTTGCTTTTTAAAATACCCTAGAGAACGATTGTCTCTTAGACATCTTATTTTGCTGAACTAGCGCCGCTGCGACATGGTTGCCAATCTGTACGCTATGACACCCCTCTCGTCTGACGTAAACATAAAGTTCACACTCATGATAACACTATGCTTCCTGGCAGCAAACATGTATAAGTACCTCTGTCAAATTTCCACCAACAAAGAGGATTCCACAACAACATTCTCAGCCATGCTGACAAGAAACCTGCCACCATTTCCCATGTTCTCAACCATAAAAAAAAACAAGATGATGCCAACTAAGCCCCATACCCTATCTCTATTATATCTGTGTGGACTTATAATACAAGCAGGGGACCTTCATCCAAACCCTAATCCCACCTCAGATCCCTCTCCAAAATATCCATGTGGCACCTGCAGCCATGAGGTACATGATCACCACCACGCCATACAGTGTGACGAATGTGACTGTTGGTACCATACTGCATGTGTCCAAATTAATGACACCACATACCGTATGAACAATTAAAATATCAAACTCTTGAGTGCCAAATAAGCGTCCCTATACGCGTACTTATTTGATGAAAAATGCCACCCTATATGCACCTTATTTGGCACTATACTATTTTTAAATTTAAACATTTGTGCCAGCCTATATTCTCCAATAATCGTGGAAAATTATGGAGGGTATCATTTTTAAGAGAGCAATCGCTCTCACTCCCTATTGCTAGCGCTAATCAATCATCCACATAGCGGTTTACTACTCGCGCTAAAGGGATCAGGATACAGTTACATTTCCCATTGGTGGCCATGTTAATGTTTTGCATGATTATAAGAAAACTTGACCATTAAAAATACTGAAATTTCTTACCTGTCGTTATCATCATTTCATTGACATGCTAGTCGAGTTTAGTCAAAATTAGACATTTCTAATTCTTTTAAAATGGCTGAACGTGTCATGCCCATCAATGTTTACCAATTTCTGCATGAATTACTACGCACACGTGCCTTGTGGTAAAAAATTGCAAAAAATCCTTCCGCCTATTGAAATCATCTAAAAGTCCTCATTTACACTGTCAAAAGGTTCTACCAGCAAACTTGCGAATATGCCTGCTCAAATGCAGTTATGTCAGATATGATTTTTTTTAAATTACACATACCTAAAATTACTGTGCCCTACATTCGTCTGTAACACACCAGGAAGTGTAACTGAGGCATGACCCCTAAAATCACTTGCTCCCAACTAGAGTTTCATGTGGCTCCCTCTGACGGCTACGTTTTCATCTTTTCGAACGACAGTCGTGAATTTAGCAGGACCCCGTGCTTCTGAGGATCCTAGATTTTGATCCCGAAGCGTTAGACCGTTACATTTCCATGATATGAATTGGTCAGAATACTTAGCTCTCGGGAGCATGACATGGTATATTATTAGTATAAACGCCTTTATCATCGCGTAAACCAACCACAAATGGCCGCCATGCACAGCGCCTCAAACCGATCGTAACCGGATAGCTGCGGTTTCCCATGAACATGGCTTGCGTATTCAGATCAATAAAACTTTAATGTCCATTTAAAAACGGAAAATTCCCCGGTTTTTCACAGATAGAAAATGCGGTTACTATATCTGCGGTGACACGAATACGCACAAAGTGTATGCATATTCGGCAGAAAAAACCCAAAATACAGAATAGTGGCTTTTAGAACACTTTATCTTCACATCAACAGTTCAAATGTCAGTACCTTAATTATCAGTGCATTCACTATGACAGTAGCTTCAGCGTGACATTAATTACTAGAGACTGCTCCGAAGCGCAAAATCTCAGATGCAATTATGGCATATATTGTCGTCAGATGAATCGATGCAGACTGTCCAGTCTAATAAGAATTTACCGGAAACTTCAGTAAATCGCGAGCACACATGAACACGCGTTATAGTGACTGTGTGAATGACAGCGATTATTGTGCAAAAAACGTTACAGACAGGGAAAGTTTTTGTTCTAAAGTCTGCCAATTTCGATGCACTTAGTGCTCCCCAATAATTGTGCTATTGATACAATGCTCGCGGTGTACACGTGTTCACGAGTGCAGTGTGTGTGTGTGTGTGTGTGTGTGTGTGTGTGTGTGTGTGTGTGTGTGTGTGTGTGTGTGTGTGTGTGTGTGTGTGTGTGTTTGCGTGCGTGCGTGCGTGCGTGCGTGCGTGTGTGTGAATTTATTAGTATCGATAACATCCCTATTGGTTTTAAATTATATCCATAAAAACATATATTATTTCTATTGACAGTATTAATATTTTTTTAAATACACGATTTGGCGATAAACTAATATATGTTTGTCTTACGACATGAATACAGACCAGTTTACTGCAATTATAGACATACCAATAAATCTTCTCCTTTGAACGTAGAACATCGAACATGACTTTTGGGTGAAACAGGCATGCCGCTTAGTAAGAATGGAAGACATCCTGCTACTAATATAAACCGATAGGAGTCGCCACTAGAGATTCGAATATATGTTGGCAATCCTTCGTTGCTGGTATAAGTTGGATAGACAGTGAGACACGTGTATATAACATCTGCCAAATGTTACTTAGTGATATTAAATGATAACACACGATAGACCAACGTACAAGCGTTTTCAACTGGTCCATAATAACGAGCAAGTGACAGCTAACACAAAACCTTTCCACGTTTTGTATTTTGTGTTACGACGTTGGTCAGGTCACAAATAATGTTGTGGCAACGTTGTAACAATGTATTTTTGCAACGGTGTTGCGGCGTTGTGTGACAACGTTTTGGCGATGTTGTAGTACGTTGTAGACACGTAATCACTTGGTAGTACAACGTTACCGGTACAATTTTAATAAGTATCCAGCACTGTGCAATGTCCACGTAGAGGAGACCGGGGCTAGTTGTAAACAGGGCCCGTTGTTACAGAGTCGTTTTACGAAAACATAACACACATATGGAGTTACGTTCTACAGTAGTTGGTTGGAAATCCACTAGCATACACACTGTCCAAAAATCGGTGGTCAAGAAGACGAAATTAACGAGTTGTGTACAA
Organism: Lamellibrachia columna; assembly: GCA_963662155.1. Classification (NCBI taxonomy): domain Eukaryota; kingdom Metazoa; phylum Annelida; class Polychaeta; order Sabellida; family Siboglinidae; genus Lamellibrachia; species Lamellibrachia columna. Next base: position 28,302,110 of record OY759273.1, on the reverse strand, counting down.
AAATGTGTTTAGTTATGTCCACATAATATTATCTCACGCAGCCACTTTTGTTGCTGCGTGAGTGCGTTGTGTGCAAAATCGCTGATGCAATTACGGCATATATTGTCGTCATATGAATCGATGCAGACTGTCCAGTACGTGTCTCTCTGGTACTAATTACATTTTTTCTACGTAAATAACTGAATCTAAAAATAATTTACCGGAAACTTTTGTAAATCGCGAGCACACATGAACACGCGTTATATATGAGTGACTGTGTGAATGACAGCGATTGTTGTACAAAAAAACGTTACAGACAGGGAAGGTTTTTGTTCTAAAGTCTGACAATTTCCGCTTAGTGAGAATGGAAGACACCCTGCTACTAATATAAACCGATAGGAGACGCCACTAGAGATTCGATTATCCGTTGGCAATCCTACGTTGAGGTATAAGGTGGATTGACAGTGAAACACGTGTATATAACATCTGCCAAATGTTACTTAGTGATATTAAATGATAACACACGATAGACCAACGTACAAGCGTTTTCAACCGGTCCATAATAACGAGCAAGTGACAGCTAACACAAAACGTTTCTACGTTTTGTATTTTGTGTTACGACGTTGGTCAGGTCACAAACAATGTTGTGGCAACGTTGTAGCTATGTATTTTTGCAACGGTGTTGCAGCGTTGTGTGACAACGTTTTGGCGACGTTGTAGTACGTTGTAGGCACGTAATCACTTGGTAGTACAACGTTACCGGTGCAATTTTAATAAGTATCCAGCACTGTGCAATGTCCACGTAGGGGAGACCGGGGCTAGTTGTACAGGGCTAGTTGTTGTATATCAAAGTGAACACATCCCATGGATTCGTACATAACAAACAATTGTGAATGGAATATAAATTATTCAATGTAGCATGAGGTAGTGAATGACAATATATATATGTACTGCGGTTGCTACTTGATTGAATGAAACACACACGTACCCACTCACACACACACGCACCAACATTCACATTTCAATTAATAATGCAATATTTATTAAGGTGGTCAATTACCTTGAAATAAAAATAATGAAACTTTAATTTTTTGAGTTTTAGAGGTTGTTTGAAATCCACGAGACCCCGAAAGGTCAAAAAGTTGGGGGGGGGGGGTCCCGTGTATATATTTTAAATATCTGACAAAGTAACAGCTACGTCACCAGCAAAATACCATACTCTGATCATAATCAGTCATCACACGAGATTTATTTACTATTCAAATATACAAATTGCAGGAATATTGCAATTTTATACGTTCGTATTATATAAAGCATAACATGTCAAACTCGCATAACACAAATGGTAAAATTAATTAAATTAATTAAATACGTCACCAGCCAAGTTAACAAAATACTGTGCTCTGGTCATGACAAAAGATTAATTTATTACTCAAATATAAAACTTGTATGAGTATTGCAACTTCATATCTTAATATTATATAAAGCATAATGTATCAGATACGCATAACAATTTTAATATTTATTATTATATGTAATTAATTAACCCACGGAAAACATAGTTAGCAGCAAAATTAGCCAAACTGTTATCAAAAGCAAAAATTGACTTACAAGTAGTAATGTCATTTCAGTAAAAGTTGGCCGAAATGTATATTTATTATTCAACTCTATATGCATAGACAAAGCAACGACGTGCCTGGCAAAAAAATGGGTTTGCTATCTTGAAATCACACGAGTTCCGAACTAAAGTTTCTGCAACGAATTTACATAACACCTGGTTCGTCAGAAGGTGCTACTTGTGTTACGTCTAAATTATGTTTTTTTTCCTGGTTTTTATTAATGTTATTTTTCTAAAACACGTATCAGTCGTGTTTTTTGTTGGCATACAGGACATACTTTCAATCGACAGCATAACTTATGTGTTGATTTCATGTTACGAGTACAATGCGCAGACCGATGCGTACCTTAATTGTTCAAATAGGGCTGCACCTAAAACAAGCATGCTAGGCTCACAGTCACCGATATGAACCGCCCGAGCGTTGTTGCAGACGTAAGTAGTTAGTGGAAACTAACTACTGACGTAGCAACTTGCCCCAAACACAACTTTTGCAGTTGAACGCATGTGGATGATAATAAATCCAGAATTTAAGTTGAACTTCTACATAGCACAGCACTTGATACTATAGAGTACATTTCCAGTTACATTCACGAAGCATCAAAATTGGCTGCGTGAGATAATATCATTTGGACATAGCTAAGCATATTTTTGCCCACAACTCGTTAATGTCGTCTTCTTTACCACCGATTTTTGGATAATGTAGATTTAACAAGATTTGCCATCCAAGCCAAAGTGGACAAGGAAGCCATTGGCTTATCGAGAGTCCATCAGTGTTCGTCACCGTTTAACCCGCTCTCCTGAGATATGTGTCCAACTTGTTTTTAAACGTATTCACGCTGCTAGAGGTTATACAATCCGTAGATAATTTGTTCCATTCATTTATTGTACTCTGTGAGAATGAATACTTCCTGATATCCAATCTACACTGATCCTTTATTAACTTTGTAT
>OY759273.1:28257065-28297065 GCA_963662155.1 Lamellibrachia columna | reverse complement strand
GCATAGGATTTACTTCATTAGTCTGATTTGTATTATCATCTAGGATATTATTTAAAACGTTTTCATGTAAGCCGCTCAAATATTGTAGAAATAATTCGCCAAATGTCATTTAGTATTCGTAGATTACCTATGTAAACTGTGCAATATATACGTATGGTGATTTATCGAGGCATTATATATGTGTACCTTATTTGCATCTTTTGTTAGTACGTTGTAATATGTTTTATGTCGATTGTGCGCATGTAGATTTGTGTTCATGTGACGTGATAATGTTATGCTCTTGTGGGTGTTATTCAAATTTGATTAAACATATGTGTCGCATTTCTGCGAATTGATATTATTATGAACTATTTTCCTGGATATGGTGAGGTAAATGAAATAAAAATAGAGTGTATAAAGACGGATGGCATAAACAAGTTATGCAATTGTATCCAAGTGTTGTGTGGGAGCCCACATTGGAAGTTTATTGTTAGGCGTGGGGTATGAACAGGTTATGCAATAATTGTACCCATGATGTTTTAGCTTTTGGCGTTGCACATTATAGAAAAAGGGGTATTAACGTAATGGAACCGTCCGCAGATGTTTATTAATTTTGATTGGCTAATGCTGACCTTGTGGTGTGGTGGGAAAGTTACCAAGCGATTGGTATAAGACGTGAAGTAAAGTGTATTCAGGAGAGGGGCCAGAACTCACAAATGCGGTATTAGAGTTCCAACGATGATGTCCGGCAAGGCCCGGTATGATGAGTGCGCGGTTAATCGCGAAGTCGCAAAACCCTCTACAACTTTGCTCGCATTGACAACGGCGAGTGAAAACCCAGACAACACAATGCCACGCAAGTAATTACAGCGCATTGTTTGACTGTATGCGTTGACCGTCTGCATCGGCCGCATCTCGTTTTCTGCTACCTACTGACTGCTTGCGACTGTTCAGCTATCTCTCCATGTACGACAACAGTGCGTCCGCATGAGCCATCTTCACGACACGTTCGTCGTCTCCACGTCGTGTTGACGGCCGGCTTACAGAGCGTTCAGCCGACTGTTCAGCTGCCTTCCCCGCGTGCGACACCAGAGCGTCCGCGTCAGCCACCGTCACGAAACGTCGCCGTCTCCACAACCTATTGACATCCGGCCTACTGATCGTCCAGCCAACAAGGCCGAATGAGACCCGTATAGCCTGCGTATTCAACCGGCGGTGAGACAATGCGACCGACGGCCACATCAGTTATCGGCTTGTTGACTTTGGTACGCTTCTGTGACTATATTTGTTTTCGGATCATTGCATTATAAATATGCAATACGCCTTTCTGCTTGAGGCGGATTTCTTAACATTGATGTCTGTGTTACGGTCTTGAAGTGGAATAGCCCCAACGGTGAACGTTAAAGTAAACGTAGTTTTTTGTTTGTTTGTGTTGAGGGTATTGACAACCTGATCTAGAGTTAGTTTCTTTATTTCATTTGTACCATTTTAAATATATTTTGATTCGTTATAAACACATTTATGTTTATTACTTTGGTGTTGTCTCTCATTTGTGGAAACTTCATACACTCATATGCTTAATTTAAGTAAGGGCCGTAGTTTTTGAGCCACTTTGCGCGCACCTCCATTGAAATCTGTGACAATATGGTGCATCAATGGAGACGTATACAGAGGCAAACATAACGGTAGAAGTTAGTAGAAGAAAAGAAGAAAGTAGAAGAAAAAATGCATGATGAAAATAGGTGGCAACGAAAGAAAACGAGGTTATCAAAATGTAATGGGAAGCCATAGAATAGGTGTAAGACATGACAACGGGGAAATATTCATCGACTTCTGTGGACTATGTAACATAACATCTTTCCACATCGATTCTCCATAAGTAGACCTGTACCTCTCCGAGAGGGAGACCACAGAATCAAATAGATCATGAGTTAGTAAGCAGGCAACATATGACATCAGCAATGGACAACAAGGCCACGAGGGGGACGAACAGATATTGCAAGAGATCACTTGATCACAAAATCATTTTGAAGCCAAAGAGAAAACGAAAGACCCGCGCGAACAGAAAGAAATTTTACGCAATCAAGCTACCATAAAAATGTAATTCTCACTGAAGTTGTGGAACAAGTATGATGTACTAAAAGGCTATCATGAAACAGATGAGGATATAGATGAGAACAAATGACAGGGCTACATATAAAACAGCTGAAGAAGTACTGGGGTACAAAGCGAAAGTGCAAACATCACGGATCAGTAAGGACTCGTGGGAGCTGGTAGAAGAAAGGAAACGACCGAAGAACAACATCAAAATGGCCAAGTCAGACAACGTTACTAGAATTAAATATGGGCAAAATGACAACGACATGAAGAAAACTGTGAGACAAGACAAGAGAAAGTGTGTTGACAATCTTGCTATATAAGCAGATGAAGCAGCTAGTAAGGGAAGAATGAAAGAAGTGTATAACAATACAAAAGCCCTCAATAATAACAAATGCCAGCGAGCAAATGCAGTGAAGAACAATTTGGTAATATCTTGATGGACTGATCAACCAGGAGGGAGATATGGAGGGAACACTGAGGAAATACTATCTAACATCCGTTCGCAGTAAAGTGTTCGGAGAAGTTAGTGTAAACAGAATACAATTTGAAGTTGACAACTAGTTGAGAGGTGAACAAACAGGCTTCAGAAGAGGCAGAGTTACAGTTGATCAGATATTCATTCTGCGAAATATAATAGAGCAGGTAGTGGAATGGCAGACAACTGTATACATCACTTTTGTGGGCTTTGAAAAGGCGTTTGATCCTTTGCATCGGCGGATCCTTTAGAAAATCACGGAGAGCTAGGTAATCCCACACAAGATAATAAGGATGATTGAGATCTTATACTCGGACAGCGAATGTTAGTGTTAGATGAAATTCAAGAGCCTGAGTGGATTTGTGTGAAAACTGGAGTTAAACAAGATGATGTAACGTCTGGATTCCTTTTCTTGACGGTAGTCGACGGGATAACGAGGAACATAACTGAAGGATAACATGAGATGGAAATTCATATCACAACTGGAGAACTTGGATTTCCTTAAAGGTACTGTATTTGTTGCTCATTTAGTAATATAATGTTCTTGGTACTAGAATAAACATTTGTAAATGATGCTGCCCGGCAAAATGCATTTAATAAGCCAAATACATATGTTTGCATTTTTACTGTTTCGTTACGAAAAGTTGCGAATAGTGTTTATGGCGCGAAACCACAGGGGCGGAGCTAGGCGAAGCTTGCTTTGCCGAACGTTAATGAGACTATGATGAAACAGATGAGGATATAGTGATCGCGGGATCGACGCGCGCGCACCGGCGACTTGCTCAGAGTTTGTTGACATTCGGGCAACATGGTTGACAGTGACAGACAGGTTGTGCGTGCACCGTTGCGTTCCGCGACGTCGAGGAGGAAAAAGGAGTTGGATAAAGCAAGATTGGCAACACGAGTGACACTGAAAAACCAAAAGGGACGTTGGGATCGCCTGAAGACTGTCTTTAAAATGAAAGACAGTGAAGTGGCAGACATTCTATTCGACACGTTAGTACATTTTCTTATTATTACTAGCCTAGGCTTAGCGCGAGTATCGGCATCGGATCGATACCCGGAGCCCCGGCCCTAGGCTATGGCTATGTCGCATGTGGTGCCTTCACACAATTCAGGTTTAACACCAGTTAAGTTGTTTCCAGAATGTGGGTTTATGTGTAATTCGTTCATGAACGTGTGTATGTGAGAGGAATGTAAAAATATATCAACGTTTTAATTACAAGTAACGGAACTAACGTTACGATCCTACCGACGCAACCCGACAGGCTACAACAATATAAATTAAATTAAACAATTGTTTGCTTAACAGGGTGTTTCTTACTGGGAAAAGTTGCTGTATGTTGTCTTTTTTTGGTATCATAGTCATTACTATTGGAAAAGGGGTTTGTGCTATGTGTAGGAATGGCAAGGCCCAGCCCCAGGCAAAAAAAATAATTGAACATTAAAAAAAAAATAATTGAACATTGAAATACTTCAGGTAAGTTTCATTTTGTGAACTACAAATAAATTAGTTTTCACAGTATATATTGAAAAGTACACAGATGTACTCATAAATTCTGCGTACATTGAGTATGAATACGAGTACCTGACACATAAGTTATGAGTACGAGTATTTAAAAAAAAATACTCGAGTACCGAGTACTTCCGCCTCAGGTCTGGTCGAGGACACCATTTGATTTGTTGTAGCCGTGCGCACGCACACACCCACATAAAATATAGTGCCTGCATGTTGCATATGTGGCATGTTGATAATCTCCAAGGCATAGGCTTAGTGTAGCAAAAACTCACCCATGTGCTTAGACTAGTTATTGTTGTTGCTCTCCTCTTTTTCCCTGTAGTCCGGGTGAGGCTGGCACCGATACTGGTTGATGATTTATTTTCCGCCTTCTTCATAACTAGTCCCGTATTACTACGGTCTCCACCAATTGTCTCCACTCTACCCCTCTATCCCTCACCCTCATTCTCCATTCCCCTCCCACTAAATCTCTCTTCACGCAGTCCTCCCATCTCAGTCTCGGTCTTCTTCTTCTCCACTCCCTTCTACCCTCCACTTTTTGGATTCACATTTTGTTATACAAAATGCCTGATGAATAATGTACACTAAGTAGTTGTCAGACACCAAAGCTATGCACAGTTTATATTGCCGGTTATTCTATGTCTAATATGTCAGCAAAACATTGGTACCCACTTCAATGAAATTACGTACATTTGTCATTGTCCAAGTGTGGCCCTATTTCATGCTCATGCTTGGATAAATTATGGTGGGAAAGAATTAGCCCATTGAAATGTAGCAAATTGAAAAAAGTTACATCATAATATGAACAAACACGTAAATGATCATCTAAAAATGTGGAAAGAACGGTTATGGAAGAATGGTTGTTTTAAGTTAAAATGCAATCATTGTTGTAACAACACTGGAAGCTTCAGTGAGTCACTACTGTCCCATCAGTGCACACAGATAAGCATCAGTCCAATCTGCTAATGTGTTGTGTATTGCCCTGCCTCATTGACACATCCATTGTCTCATTGTTAAACATAATGCCTCCAAGTGGGTTGTAATGTAAAACCATCCCAGACTGGCAGTAATATACCAGTCCTCCTGGTGTGAATTGTGCATGTGGACAGATGTTCATATAACTGTGTCAGAAAAAAAAATCCAGCATTTGACCAAACAAATTTCCAGAAAGCAACTGGTAATCAAAGTGAATAATATTTTATATACTATATAAACTTTAACTACAGTATAGAATATAAACAGTATAAACGTTATCAATTATGGGTACTCACCATATATTTAGGAAATACATTATTTTATTGTACTATGGACAACTCATTCCATGCATGCACATTGCTACCATCCAACGTCAATTTGATGGGCACATCACTAAATGGAAAGTAGGCCCCTGTAACATGGGGCATGAAATATGCAAATAAAATAGTTATTTAATGAAAGGTTAAGGTATGTTACAGATACAACTAAATATTTGTCTATGTTGATATACATGTAGAGATAGTGAGTGGAAATAAAGCTACATGAAAAAAGTAATGAAAATAAAGTCAAAAAATTGCGTAAGAAAGTCACAGAGAAATATAGTAACAACATTGTGTTATTCAAATACCATATATTAAATACAAAGGTACATTCTTGCACATTTTCACTGATACTTGAGCACAATAATTTTTTATGAGTAAAAAAATAATTCTATTTTGACACAATATTAAGTGATAATATTTATTGATTTAATAAGCATATCACTGGAGCCGTCAACCCATTCTGGTTTAGACATGGCATTTAGCTGGCTTAGACAAGTGGTTGAGTCAGCTTTGAAAGTGGCTTTGAAAGTGTCACTAACAAAAAAGTAAAGGTGACCAAACACTTTGGTGATCTGTAATCATGTTTATTTATTGTTTGTTTTGTTTTAGTATTTCAACTTGTATTATAAATGCAAAGAACTAGATATACAAATGAACAGGCTTTTGCTGATGAAATGAATGATTTTTACAGACGTTTTGATACTCAGGACTCTTCCAGTAGATGTGATTCTGTGCTCAGCGATGTGTTTGTCAGTAGATTTAACAAGATTTGTCATCCAAGCCAAAGGCCCAGATGGCAAGTGGACAAGGAAGCCATTGGCTTATCGAGAGTCCAACAATGTTCATCTACTTATAACCCGCCCTCCTGAGATATGTGTCAACCTTGTTTTTAAACATATTCACGCTGCTAGCAGTTACACAATCTGTAGATAATTTGTTCCATTCATTTATTGTCCTCTGTGAGAACGAGTGCTTCCTGATTTCCAATCTACAATGATCCTTTACTAATTTTACCTCATGTCCTCTAGTTCTGCTATCCTTCTTGAGTGAGAAAAACATATTTCTATCAATATTTTCATACCCATTCAGTATCTTAAAAACTTCAATCTGATCTCCTCTCAGTAATGCCGATAGGCTTGAAATTGATGTAGATGTTGTTACTAAAGTCTTTCAACATGTATGTAGTAGAAAAGCAACTGGTCCTGATGGCATTCCAGCTTTTTTATTGAAAACATTTGCTGAGGAGCTGGCACCGGCTTGGTGCCCTATATAACCCATATTCCAACTTTCGGTCGATGGCCACAGGGTTCCAATACTCTGGAAAACCTCATATATTACTTATATATTACTTCTGTACCAAAGATAATTTGTCCAAAAGGAAACAATGATTACAGACCTGTTGCACTTACATCAATTGTCATGAAATGTTTGGATTGCTTAGTGGCTTGTAAACTGTGGTTAGACGTTCAGGACTATCTTGACCCATTCCAATATGCCTACAGGCAGGGCAGAGGAACATATGATGCTGTCAACACTGTTGTCCATTTAATTTTGAAACACTTAGACAAGCCCATGGCTTATGCTAGACTATTGTTTATATACTATAGCTTGGCGTTTAACCTAATCCAACCTCACACCCTGCTCAGTAAGTTGAAACAAATGAATGTCTATCCATATATCATCAAGTGGTATCATTCTTTTCTAACAGACATAGTGCAGCTTGTTAAAGTAAATCAGACTCTTTCGTAAACTGTGGTAACAAATATCGGTGCACCCCAAAGTTGTGTCAGTTTGCCGATTTTGTACTTTCTATATACAAATGACTGTACCAGCAGCAGTACTAACAACTACATAATAACATTTTGTACTTTCTATATACAAATGACTGTACCAGCAGCAGTACTAACAACTACATAAAATTTTCTGATGATTCGGCTATTCTTAGTCTGTTACATGCTGATTCTGACATCAGTATGTACACTTCTGAAATTGAAAGCTTTGTACATTGGTGTGACAACAACCACTTCAAACTCAATGTTAGTAAGACTCAAGAGATGATTTTTTATGCTAAATGTATTGTTGCCGATCACTTGCCTGTTGTTAACCATGGTGAAGAAATTGCCCAGATCGGTCAGTACAAATACCTAAGTGTCCATAACAAACTTAGCTGGAATGTCCAAGTTCACAGTGTGTGCTCAAAAGTCCACCAGCGGTGGAGTTGGCAACTGGATCATGCTTATGAAACATAACAGTTTAAACTTATCTATTGCAGCTTCCCAGTGTATCGGGCACGAAATTTCCTCGCAGCAATAGAAGAAGCACAAAGATTTGCCACTGAAGACAAACAGCAAAGGGCCCACTGTGTAAGCATAGCTTGTATACATTGTTGTTAGACACAACAATAATGACATTCCGTTACAGCACAAATAGCGATTATGTTTCTACTTAGCCCCTTGGGTTAGTTAGTATTTTGTAAAGAAGACTAGATAGTGATTAAAACAAAGTTTCAGATGGCTGTTTACACAAAGAAAGAAACATCATTCATATATGTTAATATTTCCAATGGGAGGTTTATTGCGTTGCAATACACAACCAGTAATACAGTGCAAAATAAAAACAGCATGTGTATATCATGTTATGCATATGCATTCATATCCAGTATTTTCAATAATATTACATTTGTGTTAAATCATTTAGCTATTTACGTTGAAACAGTACATAGCACCAACATGTGGAATGGAGAATGTCTTGCAAATGCCATCCTGCCTAACAAGAGTTATTAATTGTTGTATAACACATCATTAAGTTTGTTTGTTAATTTACAGTTACCACAAGGTATTCAACAAAAGACGGAAAAACTGGACAATTCTGCCAGAGCGGCAACTGAAACATTATGAGTACATTGTCAGCCTGCAGGAGACAATCATCTGTGCCTGCATAGAGGATGAATTGCCCAAAGCCAGGAAGCGTGGCATCAAGCCTGACAATCCCAGAAACAATGCACCCAACATCGCAACAGTGCCTGCTCCACCAACATCTGAGCTAGTTGCCAGGCATCGTACTCGATTTACAAAGACTTAACCGTGTCGTTGACATTAGTTCCCAATGTAACGGAGAAAAGCAAGGTAGGAACAGGTAACCAACGTGTCATTTAACCTGTGTATTTGTTGTGTAATATCAAACAATTCAAAAGTAAAAATGTTTATGAAAGCACTGTGGTTTCAAAACTGTCATGTAACTTCATAATGTGTCTGGATAATTTTTTACAAAGCGTATGAATGTGCATTCATGTTTAACAAGTAATGACTTAACCTAATCTATGAACTTTGAACCCAGTGTATTGTCCATTTTCACTTGGAAATGTCTGTCTAATTTGCCACACACAAAACGGCGGTTATCCTATTCCCAGCTTGCCATGTCGCCACAGAACTGGTGGTATGTATAGTGCCGCATAGCATCATTCTGTAAGAAAGTGTTTGATTGATTTAGATTTAGTGATACAAGTGTTGAAGACAATCTGGTTAGTGCTGGTCAGTATTCATGTTGGTCCACTGCTGTAAGTGTGTAACCCTTATCCATTACTTGATCACCAGTGAGTGAATTGCTTCAATGGCAAGCCTGTGGAGCATGTCTTCATAGACTTGTGTACAAAAAAGTTGTGTAGGGGATTTAATTAAAAGTATGCTTCAAAGTAGGCTTCATAGGAAATTTTCGGCATTCAGCAGTGACTGACTGTTAGTGTCTCCTGCTATGTATACTCCACGGTGAAACTCATTGAAACATCAAAAAGCCTGGAGAAACTTGTGGAATCTGGTATTTCCACCTAAATGGTGACAACATAATTAAATAACCTGATGGCATGATGATCATTATTTTTCATCACGGGTTAATTATCATTATGTGAACTTAAAATCGATTATTTTATCATAGTGACTCCAACCCTGCTGCTAAACTGATTTGTAGTAAGAAATATGTAACTTCAGAAAATGATGTTCACTACAGTACACAAGTAATTGGGGTGGCAGAAAGTGCGAGGTTGGTCTAAAAAATTGGTGAGAGGTTAAATCTATAAAAAAATGGTGGGAGGTGGTAGATTGCATAGGAGATTGACTCTAAAAAATGGTGGGAGGTGGCAGTTTGGGTAAAAGGTTGGACCCACAAACAGATGGGAGATGGGAAGTTGGCCCCAAAAACAGGTGGTTAGGAGATTGAGACCGCTGCCACACACCTTCTTGTATTACTTACAGGTCGAAGGCTGAAACATTTGACAGGCTGCATGTTGCAGCATAATCGTTCGACATCGCTTGTCATTTCTTGACAATGACCAGTTTGGTGTATTTTGCCTCATAATATCGAATAAGAGGCCTGGCTCCCTCTCGGCCATCTGCAGAAGCAGCCCTTTCGCCTCCTGCTCAGTCAAGGCACTGATGTCAGCCTGGAAGGATGACGAAGAAGCGGTGCCACCAAGTAAAATTGCTCTAAAAATGGTAAATGTACTGGTTTCCGTGATTTGTCGGTGGTATGTGAAAATCGGATGCTGGGGGCCTCGCTCAATGGTTGTGGTGTGTGGAATTTTTTATTTTACGTTGCGTGTACTTCATTCTGGTGCTTTTCAAAGTGAAATAATGGTGTGCAGGTACATCTGGATTAAAAAGTAGTAAACATATTTTTTGCGGTTTGCTATTACATTTTGTTGCTAGTAAATTTTGGCTTGAAAGCAGGTTGTAAAAATGCTGAAAAAGCTGTTCTACTGCCAAAGTGATACACTTGGCATATCTGCATATTCTTTCACGTACACGACACACAGGTATTGCTGCTGTTGCAAAGGGTTGCAGGGATACTATATGCACTTATTATTGTCTATAATATTTGGCTCAGAACTTTAAATGTTGATCAACACATGAAATCATCACCATTGATGTTGTATGTATATTATAATAAAAGTGTTTTAATTGTTTGTAAACTATGTGACAACTATTCTACATGTTGTTTCCTATATTTTCTTGCATAATTCTATTGATTAATAATATTACGACCTATCACTGAGTGATTGGGGCTGTAATTATATGCATTATATTATCAAATATGCATTTGTCATCTATGTGACATACAGATGTCATGTAGTGTTGTTAAAATAAAACATTAATGTCATGCAGGGGTCCACATCATGTAAATGATCTCCATCTCCCTTAACCTTTGTACAATACAGACAGCTTAAGTTCTGTCAATGTAATCTGGCTACATCTATCGCGTAGATATTTATCAAATAGGTGTCATGTAGATGACACAAAATTCATAATTATGTATACCGGTACATATAGAATGCATTGTGCTAGATCCATGGCACAGTAATACTGTACAATTCATTCAACATAATGGCACTTAACTTCATTTAATAATTTTAAAGCATCTTTCTCCCACCTTGTTAGATGTACTTGTAATATGTTATGCTAATGAATTAAATCCTTACTTATGGTTAATTAGGGTAAAGAAGGAAAAATTCAGTTGTATACTGGGTACATATAATTTTCAGTTATTACACTTCATAATTAATTTGATATAATTTATGTCACTGCAGTTTATTGCATGCATAAAAATACCACAAATGAGGCTAAACAATAATATAGAGATCAGTACAGTTTATGACATACATTTTATCACCACTTTAGAAAACAATTATTGACATTGGATTGTTTGCTACATTATAAACAAGGAAAAGTTTACCGTGGTGGGACAAAATGCAACAGTTTTCACAGAAGATCGTGGCACTCAAGAAAATAAAATGTGCTGTCTTATTTACTTTTATTTTATAACAGTTATGCGCGAAAGAATCGCCAGTCTTATTCCGCGAAATGGGAACCGAAAACGAATGCACGCAAACCAAAATGATGTCAACAACTTAAAAAACTATTACGACATATTGACACTTATTATATATCGTTTAACCGATAGACCGTATACACGAAACAGGCCTTACACTACGTCTTTTCTGGTAGATTAGATGATTACATGTAGGTCCCTAATTACGCTAGTAATACGATATAGGTAATAGGCAACGGCACGCTCGAGACGAAAATAAATTATAATCGAACAAATCAAATGTACGAATAATATACAATGCTTTTTAACGGACACGGCTTGTTGATAAAAATCGTTGAAATGAAACAAATCTCAAACGAAGGTAATTTCTCAGACACAGTGACAAACGGAATATTTACGACAATTTGTGCTATTACGTACCTCCAACTCCGTTGACGAACCATATGTTACTATGGAAGCCATGTTGCTTATCAGTGACAGGCGCTGACATAATACAAGCTCCGCCTCCTCGGGTCGCGACATTCTCGGAACTTTCCGAAAGCTGTTCGGAAAGTGCACTGACCAGCGACGTCAAGTGTTGTAAGCGTCGAAGCGTCGATTTATAAATTGCGTCTTCTTCATTTCGACACGTTTCGCCGGTCGGCATATGTTACAGTATCTATAATTTACACTAAATAACACGATTTTATAATTAAAAAAATTGTTTTACGAACACCTACCGTACCTTTAATGAAACCAAGTGAAAGAAGATCACCATAGAAGTAAAGATCAGGAGATGTAAGAGGAAAGGAGATATACTAAGATTGAATAAGAAGGAAAGAAGACATCCACTGTCTGAAGGCTTTGACATGGACACCTGAAGGAAAACGGAAAGTGGGTCGCCCAAAGACAACTTGGTGGAAAATCGTAGAAAAAAGCCAAGAACTGGGTTGAAGACATGTACTGACATCAAACAGGTGGCTAAAGGCACTATAGCCTTATGGGCCAAGGGGACCGAAGAGAATAGGTACATAAAGGCCGTTGAGTGATTGAGGCTGTATTTATATGCATTTCTCAACTACGTGACATACAAATGTAAAGTAGTGTTGTCAAAATAGGCAATTAGTGTCGCCTAGGTGACTAGATCAAGTAAATGATCTCTAATGCAGTTCGCGATTTTGTCATTTGACAAAACCAATAAATCCTGCAATATCAATAACATTTGCACAATTCAGAGAGCCTGAATTAAAGTAATCTGAGTACATCTGTCATGTAGGTGACAAAGAATACGACATACGATTTTAATTAAACCCTCATAATTATGGTAATTAAGTACAAATTCAGCTGTGATTAGTAATTATAATATTCCGATATCACACTATGTAATTCGATCGGACGTATCTCACTACAGTAAGCAATACAAATGCCAAACATGTGCCTAACTGCGGCGAAACAACAAAACGGCGAAACAACGGGAAACAGACGGATGTCGGTTACTAAAGATCCGTTTCATAGTAGATATCATGTCGATGCAGAAATAAGAATAAAGTAGTTAGCCTGCAAGCGACTCTATGTTCTTGCATTTCATGTTATTAATAGTACGCGACGCGCTGTAGCCTAATTAGATGCACAGATCTAGGCTTACCTAGCGTGTGGTTGTCAAATTAGGTTTTACACAACGAAAAGTTGTACAACTTGTCGGAGCTATCGTAATAAATAATGGAAGTAATGTATTGAGAACAGGGGGTTGCCGATATGGCGTTAAAGCTGTGGCCACGTTGTGAGGGGGAATTGTCTGGATTAGTGCCATAATGTGCACTTGCAAGTTAAAGGAATGCACAGCGAATTTCATTGAGCAACATATATGAAGTTGGTTTAGCGGTTTCGTATCATTAAAATGCCCCAGTTCTCTTCATTTTTCGCAATTTCAAATCCATTAAAATTAATAATAGTATGCTTCATGTATTAATTTTTATTGCTGCGTTGTATTTTACGTTAGAAATTGTATAAAGTTTGAGAGACAGATAAATCATCCAAAGGAAAACGTTATATCTGAATATTTATTGGTTTGTTTTTAATGTCACGATACGTTGTAAAACTGGCACATTAATTTTATTTCATCGCCAAATCGTGTATTTTCTCAAATATTAGGACATGAAAGGTCACGATTGTAACACGTTTTGCATGGATATTACGCTAAAGTGTGATGGCTTCAAAAGAAGTAGAAATATGTTATTTAATCGGCTACCAATACCAATATCCTATATCTACATTGATAACTGGAAGAACCATTCCTTGAACGACATCGTGGACCATTGCAAAAAGTAATATCGGCCTAACCCCAAAAGGCTAGCAGATGGCGTCGTAATTCTGGAAATAACCGGAACGCGGCGATAGTTCAGTTTTGAACTGCTTAACTGTGTACGTTTGTGTTACTCCTGCTTTCGTGGTTTTAAGAATGCGCTTAATCTGTGATTAATTGCGTTAATCTGAAGGCAGGGTTGCTGTCTTAAGAAGACGCCGATTGTACATCTAGATCGCTAAATATGCAGACATCGATCCATCAATATTTTATTGAGTTGGCGAGGAGGCACATGTATTCTACAGAAAGCAGTAATAGCCATTACGACTAAGCCAAATACGTAGATGCAGCCATAGTGTTGCAGGATCACACTATATGATCACTCTGAGAAAGCCGTGTCTAAGGCAGCCAGATTAGTATTGTCGTATGCCCGCAATTGTGGTCGGCTAATTCCGCCTGATTAAATCTGATCAAACTGGCTGATCTTACTCTTGCAATCGGCCGAGTGGTTTACTCCTAATGGATCGACATGTATTCCTTGCAATACAGTACAGTCGCAAGATGTCACTGGTGTTATTCGACCTGGCACGGGTTATACCTCTCATTTCGATTGCTAGAGGCAAAGTCCCTGCAAATAGTTTACGATTGCCATTTATTCATATACAAACATGAATGCATCGATCAGGGGCAAATAATCAACAGTCTTGGCCCTCTAAAAGAACTTGCATGCCGCTCTGTCCGCTCAGTATGACAGGTGAGCATTCATTTTTGCAACAACATGATATTTTCCGACTATGACGCATCTGTCAACAGTTCGACATCGAAAGGGTACGATTTTTGGAGAATGGCCCAGCTTCATTCACGTCACTTCTGGAAGCTATGACAATTGCTTATTCGGTTATTTACGCAGCCTGACTAGCACGCACATTCCTATGAAATAAGGCAGTTATCGAAGATGTAAATATCATATTATCCACATTAAGAACAACATATCTGGTTCGGCTTGAAATGTTGTGTGTTTAACAATATCAACGAGTGCGGCTTCAGCAACTACACTCTAAGTTCACTCTCTCCTAATTACGTAATTTGTTTTGGTATATTTCGAGGATATGCTTAATTAATGGGTAAATTTTTAAATAAATGAGCGAACTGATTATTTTGTTTACCTAGTTGGTGAGGATACGTTTGAACCGGTTTGTGAGCAATTGAATAGGACACCCGAGATGTTGGTCGCCTAGCAACGTTTCCCGCGCACGATGTGCTTTTATCTATTTCAAGCAAGCTATCAACTTGAGTGCACTTCCATTATCTCCAATACGTTTAGCATTGCTTTAAATAAACGGTTCTAGACGAAGTTCGTTTCTATGACACATGTAAATGTCACTGGTAGAACTTACTAATTTCAACCATACAATGTCACACGAAATGCCCGTTTGTATAACCGTTTGATTGCTTAAGAGCCACAGCTTTATGGCATGTCTTAGGATCATGAAACTAGTATTATCAAATTTTTAACTGAGAGGTTGCCATGCCATTATTTTATAGCGGGCCACATTGGAAATGGGTATACTGCTGAGTGTTTCTATGTGTTATCTTCGGTGACAATTGATATATAATATGGTCTCATCGTTATTCGTATATACAAGAAAAAGAAAGTTTATTTTGACCCCGTTTACAATGAAAATAAAATTTAGTCATAGAAACAAATATGCATTAATATGTTCGCGTGGAAAAATACAATATAGGGGAGACCGGGGCTAGTCCGCCCCTTAAATCAAACGCAAATATCTTGCCCACATTTGTACTATCAACAAATGGCAAAACTGTTACAAGACAATACCCAAATCTGATTCTTGGTAGACCTACCCAAGCATGAGCGGACTTGTCCCATGTCGGGGCAAGTCCATACAGGGGCCGGGGCAAGTTCGCCCCACACGTACTTTATACAGCAAATACACAAGAACAGTGCAGTTTTGTCTTATTTTTATGTAAAAAAAAAACGTTAACATACATTCTGTTAGAAATTTAAAATCCTCACAAATTCTGTTTTATTTATGAAATAAAGGAGGCAAACAAAAACTGCACTGCATCTGCTAGAAAATGGTGAAATCAAAATGTGGTTTCATCACTTTTATGACAAGAAAATAACAGTAAAATGGACAACTGGACGTCTTTATCAGAGAGTGTGTGTTAGTGGGTTTATGTTCACAAGTGATCATGAGCATTTTACATCAGATATCCTAGGGGCGAACTTGCGCCGTGGAACATAGGCGGACGTGCCCCATTAATGAAATATAATTAACTAACACATCTGTGTAAAAGGTTATGACAGTGCGTGTGTACAGAAGGAGAAAGGGCGTGCATGAATATTTGGGTGTATATATTGAAATATGTGCTATAATATGTAATATAAATTGTAATAGATTGTAGTCGTACATTCATATATGTATTACTAATTTAGTCGATTTTGATAGCAAGTATAGCAGTTTAGTATTGAACATATTTTTTTATAAATAAGTTTTTGCTTAATTTGCAAAACATCGCAAACTGTGAGTTTACTAATGACATGTGGCAAGTTATATCTAAGACACATTTTGGCAAATTCACGTTTAGTTAGTATTTATCGGTTGTATCGATGTTATGATATGTGTTTATTTGGGGTTATTTTCCAGTTTAATAAGTGGGCAAGTAAGTCTTGATGCATGTATTTAAAATATAATTTTACTTTAATAAATAATCTACAGTGTATTTATAAAATATTTATGTTTTCAAAAGTGGTTCTGTATTTGAACTGTATTTACTTCAGGTTAAAATTAACATAGCTATCTTTTGAATTGTCACCATTCTGCTACATTATACAATGTTACTGCAAAACGTCAATCAGTCAATCAATCAATCAATCAATCAATCAATCGATCGATCGATCGATCAACACGATTTGGCACAGGCGTATGTGTGTGTGTGTGTGTGTGTGTGTGTGTGTGTGTGTGTGTGTGTGTGTGTGTGTGTGTGTGTGTGTGTGTGTGTGTGTGTGTGTGTGTGTGTGTGTGTGTGTGTGTGTGTGTGGGCGCTGCGATTAGCTTTCCCTCAAGGCGATAATTGCTTCTTTCTCCACATCATGCCACGAAAATGTGTTCCGAAGGTGCCGAAGATTTCAGGCAGATTCAGATACGGCTTCCATGCAAAGATAGATTTCAAGAATTTACCTGATCGGAACCAGGATGCACTGACGGTAATCTTGCGTCTGAGGTAAACAAACACGTGAACAACAGGCTCATGCAATTGAACACTTGAACATATTAGACTGTGAAGTCAACAGACCACATCAAATGTAATGTGATAATTACGTTGCGGTACTGTTATTAATAATGCATGGCTAAGGTATTACTGCCGGATCTTCTTTCTACGGGCGGCTCATGTTTACAACACCAAGGTTTGCGTGTCTGTGCGGTTTTGCCTCGCATTGATCAAGTCGCCACCGTAACACGAAACATTTCGCCGTCACGCCGAAACTGGCCTCAGTGTAAGTGGTCCTCAACATAATTTGAAGCGTCGTAAACTGTAGTAGCTGGCGAAGGCAATCGATTTGAAAGAGTAGCGTCAGCCGGTGACCAGCATTTAGTCGGACCTTCACATCGCAAGTGGTCAGCGTTCAGCTAGCTTTCGAAAGAGAGAGATGAATCCTTCACACTACACCACAACATAGCATGGAATTGGAAGAAAACACTACGAGATGTAACTCGGAAATTCTGTGTTCTATTTTCTTTTGTTACTGTATCACTATAATGTTAATCGTTATGCTATTTCTTGCATGTTAGAATCACACGTTAACGAACTTAACTTCAATACATTTATGATAAATGTAGTCAGGATAAATTTGCGAGAGAGAGAGAAAGAGAGAGTGAGAGAGAGAGAGAGAGAGAGACAGAGAGAGAGAGAGAGAGAGAGAGAGAGAGAGAGAGAGAGAGAGAGAGACAGAGACAAAGACAGAGAGACAGAGAGAGAGAGAGATATACAGAGAGAGAGAGAGAGAGAGAGAGAGAGAGAGAGAGAGAGAGAGAGAGAGATTGAGAGAGAGAGAGAGAGAGACAGAGAGAGAGAGAGAGAGAGAGAGAGAGAGAGAGAGCTAAATAGTTAGCTAGCTACCTAGTTACATATGTCATTAACGTATACTTGCTATATATATATATATATATATATATATATATATGCTGAAACGGGACGAATCAGGGACAAGAAGCATAGAGTGTGGGTGAAGACATGGGTTAGGAGACGTGATGGGCAAGGGTGTTGCAACAACCTTGTACAGGAGTTGCCCGCAGAAGACGCTGACGGATTTGGAAATTTTGCACGGCTGTTTAATGCTTTGTTTGACACCCTTGTCCATCTAGTCTCCCCACTCATTGTCGAACAAAATAAAACTACCGTGCCGCCATCTAGCGGCAGAGAGACTCGCAGTGGCCCAGAGATTGTAGGCAACAAGTATGTAGTCCTGTTTTTTAGATTATCTGCTATTGGAATGAACGTGGGGCGATTTTTGTATTGGATGAAACAACTAAGCCAAATATTTGATATTGTCATTAATCAACACATTATTGATATAGCAAATTAGTAAAGAGTATTTTATCAATTGAATGCAAATAAGTTGTTCGAATAATTATTCCGTTCGCTTCTGTTGGCTATACTGCACATTTACTGCACACGCAGTTCATGATTGGAGAAACAACTGTAGGGAAGATTATCCCAGAAACGTATGCTGCTATTTATACTATTTTTTTTATCCTAAAATACAAGTATTTCAAGGTGTGTGTTTAAATCACATAATTATTGAATTGTGGTAATATTCTGAGATATCTTTATTAAACAAATATTATATTACGGTGTTTACAATATATGAATCCACGTCAAATTCTGAACTGCTAATGAATTAAACAAACATTCTAGAAAACGCAAGTCCGCCTGAGCAAAACAAATATCTACTAAACGAACAAGTTTTGCCTTTTACTCCATCTCATTCTGGACAACACACAGAGTGCGCGGACCTGTGATGTGGCGCAATTTTCGCACTATGTGCTTTCCAAAAACATATAGATCATCTTCTGGTTCAGAGAGGTGAGGGTCGTTGCGGCTGCGCTGTGGCTACACGATTTATATCGCTGATACTATGAGCAATTGTTTTCAACACGTCTAGCTCAATGCACTGGTCCTTCTTCGACCCCTGTCTCTTTTTGCCATTTGACTTCATTAAAGCCAACAAGATGTTTGGTTGATGTTGGGGTGGCGGCGATGGTAGACCTATAGTCGGACACGTTGTCCGTGGGTTCATCGTCGTCTACATCACTGCCGTGGTCATATAGTTGGACACGTTGTATGTGGGTTCATCGTCGTCTACATCACTGCTGTGGTCATATAGTCGGACACAAAATATTAAGCTATATATATATATATATATATATATATATATATATATATATATATATATATATATATATATATATATATATATATATATATATATATATATATATATATATATATATATATAGCTTAATATTTTGTACTTTCTTTATAGGTTGACGACGACAACGAAAGGCAGGAGAAGTCGGTTGAAGAAGTGACGAATTACCAGTAGAGGATGCACCCGACAATGACCACAGCAGTGATGTAGATGACGATGAACCCACATACAACGTGTCCGACTATATGACCACAGCAGTGATGTCGACGACGATGAACCCACATACAACGTGTCCGACTATATGACCACACCAGTGATATAGACGACGATGAACCCACATACAACGTGTCCGACTATATGACCACAGCAGTGATGTAGACGACGATGAACCCATATACAACGTGTCCGACTATATGACTACAGCAGTGATGTAAACGACGATGAACCCATATACAACGTGTCCGACTATATGACCACAGCAGTGATGTAGACGACGATGAAGCCTCATACAACGTGTCCGACTATGTGACCACAGCAGTGATGTAGACGACGATGAACCCACATACAACGTGTCCGACTATATGACCACAGCAGTGATGTAGACGACGATGAACCCACATACTTCCCCCCTCTCTCTCTCTCTCTCTCTCTCCTTCCCTATGTATATCTCCCTCCATATCGATATATATATATATATATATATATATATATATATATATATATATAGAGAGAGAGAGAGAGAGAGAGAGAGAGAGAAAGAGGAAGGGACGATGGGATGGAGAGAGAGGGAAGGAAGGAGGTAGACGGAGGGAGAGAGAGAGAGAGAGAGAGAGAGAGAGAGAGAGAGAGGGAGGGAGCGAGAGGTTGAGGGAGAGAAAGAAGGAGGGAGAGATATGTCTTCCTCCTCTGCCTTCTTTGTTACGCATACCTCCCATTTTAGTTGTGGTCTTCCCTTTCCCTACGACCTTTCAGACTGGAGGGTACAAAACAAGAATAGCAGAGTTCGATCGCATGTTGGCATAGACCCTATAGCAGCAGACCAGTTGTAAATGCGGCGGAATATATCCAATCTGTTCTAACTACCAAAATGCCCATCGCACGGTCGGGATAACTTAGTAGTTCGTTATGACAGTCATAACAGTAATATAGAAACCCTCATACATAATAATGTGGCAGCAGACATAACTGGACAGATGACTTTGTAACAAATACACTATTTAATGTCTACGCCTTCTGCGTCAGTATATCGTGGAAGGCTTAGTAGGATTGCTTGCCAAGTGGCGCATAAACAAAACGTGTTACTGGCGAAACATCGGTAAACAGACCGATATCGGTTATTAAAGATCCGTTTCATAGTAGATATCATGTCGATGCAGATTTAATAATAGATAGTGGCAATTAACCCGTAAGCGACACCATGTTCTTGCATTTCCTGTTATTAGTGATACGTGACCCGCAGTAATGTGATGCCCGCATCTAAGCTTACCTAGCGTGTGGTTGTCAAATTAGGTTTGTACGACGAGAAGTTGTAGAATTGTCGGAGCTGTCGTAATTAATAATGGAAGTAATGTATTAAGAACAGGGGGTGAGGCGTTGAAGCAGTGGCCGCAACGTGAGGGGACATTGTCTGGATTAATGCCACACTGAGCACCCGTAGGTTAAAGGGATGTACAGCGAATTTCATTGGGCAGCGCATATAGAGCTGGTTTGGCGGTTTCATATAATTAAAATAACCGAATTCTCTTAATTTTTCGCGATCTCAAAATTCATTAAAATTAATAATTATATTTAAAGTTAGAAATTGTATAAAACGGTAGTTTAACAATCCTTCTTTTAATCAAGCGTCCGATGATAAATGTTATATTTCACCACAAAATTTGAATATTTATTTTTTTCTCTTTTAATGTCGCAGAGCGACATGTCGCAAAACTGGCATATTTTATTTCGTCGCCAAATCGTGTATTTTCTCAAATATTAGGACACGAAAGGTCACGATTGTATCACGTTTAATATGAATATTATTTTATAGTGTGATGGCTTCGAAAGAAGTAGAAATATGTTATTTAATCGATTACCAATGCCAGTGTCCTACACCTACATTGATAACGGGACGAATCATTTCGTGAACGAAACCGTGGACCATTGCAAAAAGTAATAGCGGTATTTCCCCAAAAGGCTAGCAGATGGCCCTGTAATTCCGGAAATATCAGGAAGGCGGCGATAGTTCCGTTGTTTTAAGAATGCGCATAATTTGTGATTAATTGCATTAATATGAAGGCAGCGTTGCTGTCTTACGAAAACACCGATTGTACATACAGACATGCAGATTATTAGACATGCAGATATCGATCCACCATTCTTTTATTGAGTTGACGAGAATGCATACGTACTCTGCAGAAAGCAGTAAAAGCCATTACGACTAAACCAAATACGTAGATGCGGCCATGGTGTTTCAAGACCACGACACACGACACTCTATGAAAGCCGTATCTAATGCAGCCAGATTTGCCTTGTCGCATGGACACTATTGTGGTTCCAATGGACGCGGATAATGGCCGGCTAATTCCGCCTGATGCAATCTTCGGCAGTTCTATGCAGTGTTCAGCGTGGGCCCTTTAGAATGGCTAGTGATACGACGCACTGCTCATTAAATAGGCCATTACAGTGTGTGTGTGTGTGTGTGTGTGTGTGTGTGTGTGTGTGTGTGTGTGTGTGTGTGTGTGTGTGTGTGTGTGTGTGTGTGTGTGTGTGTGTGTGTGTGTGTGTGTGTGTGTGTGTGTGTGTGTGTGTGTGTGTGTGTGTGTGTGTGTGTGTGTGTGTGTGTGTGTGTGTGTGTGTGTGTGTGTGTGTGTGTGTGTGTGTGTGTGTGTGTGTGTGCGTGTGTGTGACCTATAACACAACACTTGGCACATATCTCCTGTCACTGGCATTTGTGCACCGAACGTGCTTATTCGGTCACAGACGCCGCCTGAGTATATATAAATATCACAGTGCAGCTTTACCTACAACATTGTGAGTTCACCCTCTACTATGTACGTAATTGCTTTTGGTATATTTCTCGAATATGCTTAATGAGTAAAAAAATTTAATTAATTAGCGAATGGATTAGTTTTTTGCCTAGTTAATGTGAATACGTTTGAACCGGCTTGTGTGAAATTGAATAAGACACGTGAAATGTTACTTGGTCAGATTGAGCAGTCATTTGCCGGAATATCTTGGTATCATCAGGGAACATGTGAATAGGTGAGTGTACCACATCAGGCATGTCGTTAATGTAGCAGACAAAAAACATTGGCCCAAGTACGCTCCATTGCGTATCGCCGCTCGTGACGGGAGACCATGATGATTTGCTACCGTTGACGAGAACACGTTGGCGTCGTCCCTCCAGGAAGGCTGCAATCCATTGCAACATCTTGCCACCTATCCCGTATCCTGCCAACTTAACTAGCAGCCTCTGGTGTGGGACCGTGTCGAATGCTTTGGCAAAATCGAGGTAAATTGCATCCACACTATCTCCCTGCTCTATGGCTTCCGTTCATTTATCAAGGACCTCAAGTAGCTGTGTAGTGCATGAGCGTCCATGCACGAAGCCATGCTGAATACTTGACAGTAGTTTGTTTCTTGTCATTTGCGCCATCACTTCATTTCTAACCAACTTCTCCATCATCTTGCAGGCTACAGAAGTGAGACTCACTGGGCGGTAGTTTCCTGGCAAGTGTTTCTGTCCCTTCTTATATATTGGGGTGATGTTTCCCTCTTTCCAGTGCTGTGGTAAAGTCCCCTCAGCAAGTGATTTGGTGAATATTTTTTGGAAAGGTTCTACCAACTCATCAGTCAATTAAACTAGAAGACGTGGATGGAGCCAATCCGGTCCTGGTGGTTGTATAGTCTTTAGTGTCTTCAAAATCTTCTCAACTTCCTCGTTTGTGATCAGGAAGTCAGTCAGCTCTGTGTTGTGCAGTCTATTCTCAAGGCTTTCTAGGGTGAAGACACCTGTGAAAAAGGCAATGAGTACTTCGGCTTTGTCAACATCAGTCTCAGTCATTGTCCCATCCTGACGCTCAAGATCTGCCACTGCAGAACAAGTCTTCATCTTTGACCTGGCGTACTTGTAGAAAGCTTTGGGATTGGCCTTAACTTCCCTGGCTATCTGTCTCTTGAAGTCTCGGACTGCCTTTCTCACCTATGTCTTGACTCTGTTTGATGCTCTTCTATATTCAATATAGTGCTGTTCATTTCTGGTCTCACTGTATAGCATATGTGCCTCAGACTTTCTCTTAACTGATGTGATGGTCTTGCTATTTATCCAAAGTGGTTTGACTTTTCTTGCTTTACTTCCCATTGTGCATTTTGGTATATGATTGTTGGATGCATTCCTTATGGATTCTTCAAGGATTGCCCAGCATTGCTCTGTTGATTTATCTCTAAAATCTTCATTCCAGTTCCATCAAATGTTACTATCATTGGAACCACCCTATTAAAAGTAAGTTATATTTATTTAAAAAGTAATTATTCTTATTGCTCTCTTTTTACAATTTACAAATGCGATGGACTTGATGACCCCACACCAATATACCATAATTTAAGTGGGGAAAATTAGACAATTATACATGATAGATAATATATTCAAATTCAATACATGTTTAAGTTTATCTAAGATTCCAATTATTGTAATGATTTTGGTAGCTATTTTGTTTACGTGGATCTCACAATTTAAGTGGATATTTATGGTTTAAATAATTTACACATTCAATGTTTGTCCCATCTATTTGCAACACATGAGATCCGATTTTCTTTTGAGGCATGTGAAATATTATAAATTTAGTTTTGTTTACATTTGGAGATAGTTTGTTAGCATTTAGCGATTTGTATGTTTTTGCTAATTCGTTGCTTCTAATTTGACTTTGGCTTTGGCCATCCAAATATTGACATTTATTTAATATATTGGATAAGGTGGTGTTTTCAGCATATATTATAAATTTAAAGAGGTCAATAGAATGTGCTGTGTCATTAATACATATAATAAATAGGAGTGGTCTTAAAATAGACCCTTGTGGAACACCAACAGTTATAGCTGGTTTTTCCGACTTAAAATCTCCAACGTCTACAAATTATTTGCGATTTCATAGGTAATTCTTACAGAGATCACGTGCAGCACCATTTATACTATAGCAATTTAATTGATGTAGCAGTATGATCAATAGTGTCAAGCGCTTTCGATAAATCAAGGTATGTTTTTTAGAGTTGCTGACTGATCAAGTTCCTGAACAATTCTATCTATTATTTTTATACCGGCTATTTCTGTAAATTGTTTTTTTTCTAGACCCTTATTGATTTTCATAGTATAAGGTATACAGTGATCATGTACTTGGTTAAGTATACAGTGATCATGTACTTGGTTAAATATACAGTGATCATGTACTTGGTTAAATATACAGTGATCATGTACTTGGTTAAATATACAGTGATCATGTACTTGGTTAAATATACAGTGATCATGTACTTGGTTAAATATACAGTGATAATGTACTTGGTTAAATATACAGTGATCATGTACTTGGTTAAATATACAGTGATCATGTACTTGGTTAAACATAATTAAAAACAAATTGAAATGGCTGGTAAAATAGAAATTGGATGATAATTATCAAAGATGGAATAATCTCCCTTTTTAAAAAGTGGTATCAGTTTAGCGATTTTTAGTTTATCGAGAAATATACCTGTCTATCTGTTGATTGGTTAATAATTAGTGTGACCGCATCACTAATTTCAGTTTCTATAAGTTTTAATACTTTTGTTGATAGACCATCTTTATCACAACTAGATTTTGTGTGTAAAGTATGCAAACTTCGGTTTTTCAAATAAATCTTTGAAAGAGTTATCTCCAGAATTGGTTAATTGACAGGCAAGAGTAGTGCCAATATTGGTAAAAAATATTTGTTTAATTTATAGGCACTAGTATTTTTGTCAATTACTATTTTGCCATCAACATTAAAGTAATCATACACCACGTTTTTTAATATCATGTTTATTCTTTCAAAATTGGAATACAATATATTTGGTTAGCTAGTCGAATTTTTTTAGAATTGTATTATGTGTGAATTATTTTTGAGAGTTACATATTCTGCTGCATGTATAGTTGTTTGTTTAATTCTTGAGTACAATTGGTCTCTTATTGACTTGGTGATGCCTTGTGTAATCCAAAGTGACTTTTTGTGCTTGTGTTTATTATATTTAATAATTTTAACATGTAAAAATTTATTCATAGCTGTAGTAATAATTTCACCAAGCAGGTTGTAAATGCTGTTCGGATTAGCATTCCTATCATGGTTCAGTTTATGGCAGGTATTTTAATTGATCAGTTCTGTTTTAAATTGGTCCAGGCAGTCAGTATCATAGTAGTAGTTGTCATGCCATTATTTTATCAAGTCTCAAGTGGTTTACTCCAAACAGCCCAAACTTGGGCTAACGCAGGAGTTTGTGGTGGACTGTGCGCATGCGCTGTGGGACACCATTGGAAATAGGTATACTTTTGGGTGTTTTTGTGTGTTATCCTCGGTGACATTTTATATATGATACGGGTTTATCGTTATTCATGTATACAATGTTACTGATTAAAGTAAATTAATCAATATATCGATCAATCGATCAACACGATTTGGACAAGCCAGTGTGTGCGCGCTGCGATTAGCGTTCTTCAAGGCAAGCGTGCGAAAACTGCTTGCCACCCAAGTCTAGTCCGAAGGTGCCGAATCCTTCAGGCAATTCCAGATTCAACGCGTGCATAGGCGTCCATGTAAAGACAGATTTCAAGAATTTACCTGGTCGAAACCAGGAGTGCGAAATTTGAGACACTATGTCGTAATTGTGATGTGTAGTTTTTTACATGCCTCATGATGTACAAACTCAGTGAAACACATTTGGTTACTGGCAAACGTGCCACTAGTTTTATAAACGGAAACACAACCGCGCTGGGAGCGGCTTCTTATTTCTACTTAACAGGGAGCGCTCAATGTTAGATATTGTTACATCCCCTTTGTTCTACAAGCAGTGTCCTACACCAAAGTTTACTAGCGCTAGAGCTTCATGATATTAAGATAACTACCAGGTACTTTAACCGTGAACTTAATATAACTGTATCACAACACTTATGCTAACACTAAATAACTTGATAACACATTCTACTTTACAACAGCAGAACAACTACTAACATAGCACTACAATTAAGAAAACAGCACTTGACATTTTCATCACTCAAGTGTATACTCATAAATGTTCCTATGTCATCAAGTGTTCATTTATACACAGCATAGTCCGTGTATTATTCATTTATACACAACATATTCCGTGTATTTACTGGGTAACTTGGATTTGTTGATTCTCTGCGATCTTCTCGGTGTAGTTTGTGGTACCGGAGTCGGTACCTCTTTCTGGTTACCTTGTTGTTGTTGTTGTTCAACTGGCGTGGTGGGCCGAATAGGCTCAACTGGAGTGATTGGAGAACCATCATGAGATAGTGTAACCATAGGCTGATCAGCTAACGCATGAGGTAGTGCTTCATGCGTCTTCCTAAGATGTACACGGTTCCGCCTGTACACTGTTCCATCACTATCCTCAACCTCATATGATCTCTCATCCAGTCTTCCTAGCACTTTCGCTTTCTTCCACGACTTGACTCCAAGCTTGAACGGTTTCATTCTGACAGTGTCACTTTGGTGTAGATTTGGGAGGTCTTTGGCAGACCTGTTATAGTACTTGGCTTGACGGTGTTGCAACCTTTTCAGCATGTCTGTTTCCTGTTGCAGTACAGTCGATCGCGACTCGAGGAGACTTTGAGCTGTTGGAATGATGGTTTTCGTCCGCCTACCAAGTAGCCTCTGAGCAGGGCTGCTATCCATTCCTTGAGTCGGGGTATTGCGGACGTTCAGCAACGCCAAGTACTGGTCCTCACCAGCTTTTCGTGCTTTCTTGATCATCTTCTTTGCAGCTTTCACTGAAGATTCCACTTTACCGTTTGAGCGACTGTGGTGTGGAGAAGTTGTCACATGTTCGAAACCCCATGTTCTACTGAAATTAGTAAACTCATCTGATATCAGCTGGGGACCGTTGTCACTAAAGACAGTGTCGGGAATGCCCATCCTAGCAAAGTGAGCTTTGAGTTTGGTAATTACCGCCTTGGATCCGGTGGTTGCAAGGTAATCAATCTATCAAAAGTTTGATCTATATTCAGTGGTGACTAGGTAATCCTTTTCGTGATAGGAGAACAGGTCGACACCGACCTTCTGCCATGGTCGATCAGGCACTTCATGGCTCATTAAAGTTTCCCTGGTATGAGAACATTCGAACTCACGACAGGTTTCACATGTTTGTATGTATTCTTTGATTTCTCCGTTCATGCCAGGCCAGTACACTGACTCTCTTGCTCTTCTTAAACATCCATCGATGCCAACATGGCCTAGGTGAATGTCCTTCTTGATCTGTGATCTCATGGTGTGCGGAATCACGAGCCTTTCACCCCGGAATACCCAGCCATCTGCGACAGCTAACTCATCTCTGAAGTTGTAATAGGGTACAGCAGGTGACGGCACATTTGACTTATCAGGCTAGCCATGCTGTATGACAGCTTTCAGCACTTGTAGCGTGGAGTCTTCCTCAGTTGCATTACGAATGTTTTGAATAGCATCCACTCTCGTGGGTAGATAGTTCACAGCGTGGATAGCTTCGAAACGTGGTTCACGTGGTAGCGCCTAACAGGCAGCAAGCCAAATTAACTCTCTGTGTCTAATCATGTTTTCAAAGGATTATACGACGAGCTGCTGATGCATGCCATCACTACATACTCGTGAAGGTTCAGTGATTGCTGCGACGTAGTTTTTATATATCCACAAAGTGTATGTTATCTATAATTTAAGAAGTTTTATATATAGCCTTTGGACAGACGTCAGCCATCCGTGACGCCTACACATTTTGTGGACCAGAAGTCTTCCTAGGCCTAACAAGCCAGTGACCTAATTCGGTTGATTGCTATTACCAAGACTCTTTGTTTCGCGATGCGTCTACTGAATATCATTCGGACTTTGCGCCCAGCCTCTACGGGTGTCACTCCGCGATTACCGGATACATTGCATGCAATGATCAGACGCTTGGGACTATCCGTAACGCGCCCAACTTCACGTGGCAAACGAGGCGGCCTTCGCAAACAACGTGTGATTCAAACACGCATTACACACCGCTTCGATGTTGTTCCACGGGCTGTAACAGCTGCCAGTGCAAATGTATCCCACCTGATTAATCTGCGTGTCATTAAACACCGTGAACGTGACATTCCACTGACAATATGTTGTCTTAACGCTCGTTCAGTCAAGAACAAAGCTCTGTCGGTGGCAGATTTTGTTATTTCCCGGGACATCGATGTGCTAGCCTTATCTGAGACATGGCTAGGAACCGACACTGACAATCAGGTTATAAACGAACTCGTGCCATCTGGTTACACAATACAACACATCTCTCGAACCACTGAGAAGCGCGGTGGAGGTGTGGCCGTACTCTATAAACGCGGATTGACCATTAAAACCTTGGATTCTACACGGAACGGCATGTTCACACATTTCGAACATATGGACTGTACGGTCATTTCCAATGATGTGATCATGAGATTGTGCATCGTGTACCGTCCGCCTCCCTCTAAGCGAAACGGTTTTAAGAACAGCGTGTTTTTCGACGAGTGGAGTTTGTACTTGGACCGCCTTGCTGTTATAACTAACGATGTAATCATAACAGGTGACCTCAACTTCCACCTCGACAACGTTAACGATGCAGATGCGGTGCGTTTCAACGCCACGTTAGAAGCTCACGGATTGGTACAACACGTGGTGGGACCCACACACAAGAAGGGCCATACTTTGGACGTTGTCATCACACGGGACATTAGTTCCTTGTTGATCGGGATGCCAACAGTTTCTGAGCCATGTCTTGGAGACACAAAAGGTATCCCTTCCGGCGACCATCTGGCTGTGTGTTTTAGAATTAACTTAACAAAGCCAGACAGCGTTCGCCAGCCGGTCACTTTCAGGAAGCTTCGGGACATTTGTATTCCCGAATTTATCAAGGACTTAACGCCAATTTTGAACGACACTGATGGGCCGCTAAATGAACTTGTACACGCCTATACCACGGGAATTGAAGCGGTTGTCGACAAACACGCTCCAGTCCAAAGAAAGTCGATAACACTGAGACCAAACGCACAATGGTATTCAGACGAACTGAGACACGCCAAACACGCGCGCAGGCGAGCAGAGAAGGTATGGCGGCGAACCAAACTTACCGTTCATCGACAGCTGTTCAGGGAGCAATGCAACGCAGTCAACAAACTGATGATCGGTGCCAAGAAAACATTCTTTTCTTCTAAAATCAGAGACTGCGGCAAAGATCAGAAACAACTGTTCAAATTAACGTGTCATTTGATGGGTAACACGGGACGGGTAATCTTACCAACCCATGAATCGGCCGAACAGTTAGCGACTATTTTCGGTGACTTTTATATTGACAAAGTTGCTACCATCCGACGAAACATTAACATCGGCAACCCAAGTGACACAGCACTGGATGATGACGTCATGTTTGACGGAATCCCGCTTCAAAGGTTTCTGCCAGCCACCCATGACGAGGTGAAACGAATAATCACAAATTCGCCCAACAAGACATGTGTCTTAGACCCGATCCCTACGCGGCTTTTGAGGCAGTGTCTGGATCATTTCGTGCCGTTGATTACAGCCATTATTAACAAATCGTTGGCAACGTCAGTGGTACCCGCATGTTTCAAACGTGCAGTTGTGAGACCATTGCTTAAAAGGCCGGGCCTCGATAAGGAAGTTCTGAATAATTATCGGCCTGTGTCAAACCTACCATACGTGTCAAAACTTCTTGAGAAAGTGGTCGAACATCGTTTGAAAGATCACCTGGACATCAACAATCTACACGATTTTCATCAGTCGGCGTACCGAAATAATTATTCAACCGAGACAGCTCTTGTGAAAGTCCAGAACGACATCGCAGAAGCCCTTGATCAAAAACGTGTAGTTGTCTTGGTCATGCTTGATCTGTCCTGTGCGTTTGATGTTATTGACCATGGCATTATGCTAACGCGTCTTCAACACTCATTTGGTGTGACTGCAGAAGCCCTGGATTGGATGCGATCCTACATTAGCGGCAGAACGCAATGTGTCTCTGTCGGCCCCACAACTTCGTTCAACGCAAATCTATGTTGCGGCGTGCCACAATGATCCGTGTTGGGACCGAAACTGTACTGCATATACACTAAACCAGTTGGTGACATAGTGAAGAAACATAATCTTCACTACCACTGTTATGCAGATGACACACAAATATACTTGTCCATCAAGCCTGATGAGAACTGGGCCAGTGAAAGGTCAGCCATTGAAGCCTGTGTGGCTGATGTTGGCGGGTGGATGAATAGAAACATGCTGAAACTGAACCAAGAAAAAAGCGAACTCATTGTGTTTTCGTCCAAACACCGAATTCTTCGGGTGAACGACTTGTCCCTCACGATCGGAGGCAGACTATTACATGCTGTGCAATCCGTGAGAAATCTTGGAGTTATTATGGACAGCGGCTTGACAATGGAGAAACAGGTGAATGCGATCTCCAAGTCCTGTTTCTACCACATTCGAAATATTGGCAAAATCAGGCAATACATCACAAATGACGCCTGTAAGATCCTAGTCCAAGCACTGGTAACATCTCGCCTGGACTATGGAAACGCGCTACTGCAAGGTTTGCCTCAGGTGCTAATTGAACGATTGCAGCGTATACAGAACTGCGCTGCTCGCCTAATCACCAGGTCACGCAAGAGCGAACACATAACACCTGTGTTACGTGAGCTACATTGGCTTCCGGTGAAATACCGGCTCCGCTTTAAAGTTAACACCTTCACGTATAAAGTGCTCAACGGATTGGCACCGGCATACATGAGTGACACTGTGCAGAAATATCAACCAACGCGTAGTTTAAGATCAACGGAGAAGTCACTTCTCGTCGTACCTATGCTACGGACTGCAACTTATGGTGAACGTTGTTTCAGCCGACATGCGGCCATACTGTGGAACGACTTGCCTGAGAACATTAAACAACTGAACACTCTCAGCTCTTTCAAGAGACACTTAAAAACACATCTTTTTCAACTGGCTTACGAGTGATGTGATTGAGTCACGCTCTCGTTTTAATGACATTGCTATATACCAATGACTTATTCGTTATGTTTTATTAATGTGTTTACTATAAGTGTAATATATATGTTTGTTTATTTTTTTAATGTTTAAATCAGCTCCTTACACTAGCTACTTTTAAAATAATCTATATTTTATAGTTTTATTTAATGTATGCAGTTTTATGTAAAGTGTGTATTTTATAGTGTTATTTAATTGATGCAGTTTCATGTAAAGCGCCTGAGAGCATTTTATCTTAATTGGATTCGGGCGCTATATAAATTCCGATATAATAATAATAATAATAATTCAGTGGTAGGTTGTTTCTTTCCAGCAGGTAGGAAGGCGCGTGACAGGGTGTCAGCAGATACATCTTCTTGCCTTCCAAGTACTTGACATCAATGTCGTATGCTAGAGCACATAGCAGCATGCCTTGTAGACGCTTGGGTGCTCTGTCTAGAAGTTTCTTGGTTATGGCTTCAAGTGGCTTGTGACCACTGTTGACGAGGATGGGACGACCATAGGTAAACTGATGCCACTTCTCAAGAGCAAAGACGATTGCCAGCATCTCTTTCTCTATAATGGCATACCTGGTTTCCGCGTCAGTCAAAGCACGACTGGCATAGGCGATTGGTCTGCCATCCTGGAGCAGAGCACTTCCCAGACCATAGTTGCTAGCATCACACTGAATGACCAGTTGCTTACTCGGGTCAAAGTAAACCAGAGTGGGTGCCTCAGTGAGGAGTTGTTTGAGTCTTGTGAAGGCATGCTCCTGCGCATCACTCCACATCCAGTCAACATCATGCTGAGCAAGAGCAGCAACTGGACGGAAGACATCAGTCAGCTTAGGTACATATCTCGCCAGGTAGTCTCTCTACAGCTTCCTTGTCACCAGGTCTCTCCATCTTCAGAACAGCTTCGACCTGGGACGGGTCGGGTTTCAGACCATCAGCTGTGACCACATGGCCTAGGAACGGGATCTCATCGACATTGAAGCGACATTTCTCAAGATTGAGTTTGATCCCATGCTCCATGCATCTTTGGATAAGCCTCTGGACCTTGGTACAGAGATCAGAGTCATCAGATCCATGGATGATGATATCATCAGCAACACAGTGCACGTTGTCCAGCCCTTCCAGTGCTTGTTGCAGACGCTTCTGGAAGATTTCACTGCTGACTTTCAAGCCGAAAGGTAGTCGACGCCAACGATAACGTCCAAACGGTGTTGCGAATGTGGTTAGCAGGCTTAATTCATCATCCAGTTCGCAGTGTAGATAGCCTTGCTGCAGGTCACATACAGCAAACTTCTTGGAGTTCACAAGCTTTGGTAGAATGTCATCTAGCACATGCAGTCTGTAGTGTTCACGTTTTAGAGCCAGGTTGGGATCAATGCAGATCCTTACAGCCCCTGAGCGCTTCTTAGCCACATACATTTGGTTCACCCAGTCAGTGGGTTGATCCACTTTGACTATGACACCAGTGTGTTCTAGTCGGTCTAGTTCATCTTTCACGGAAAAGTTCAGTGATTCTGGTAGGGTACGAGGTGGTCTTACAACCGGTTCAGCATTTGGTTCCAAAGTGAGATGGATTTTTCCACGAGGAAGGGATCCAAGTTTACCATCAAACACGTCAGGATAGTCTTTAACACTAAGTGTACGAGTAGTGCTAGATCCAGATACTGCAGATACCATTTCAAAGTTCTCATAGTTCACTGTGATGAGCTTCATGCGTTCAGCAGCCTTACAATTGAGTAGTGGAGTCAATTCGTCACCATCCACTATGACATAGTCCACGTTGAACTTGTCTCCAGTAGCAGGATTCACAGTTTTAGCACGGCACTTGCCAAGAGCTTCGGTCTTCATATTGTTCCACATCTTTAGAGTGACGGATTCTGGACGGATATCCTTATCGTCCACATATTTCTTGGGTAGTATATTGACAGTGGACCGACAGTCAATTTGCATTTCCACAGACTGTTTTTCGATCAGCATGTGACAGAAGATGGGGCCATGATCATCCGACCTGAGTGTGTGGACATCAGCAGTTACTGAACTAATGTCACCATAACTAGTAGATGAGCTGTCGGAGTCACTGTCATTCTGTACACTATGTACAGTCTTGGAGCATTGTGTGGAGCCTCGGAAGTTATTGCGGCCCTTGCATGCATCGCAAGTTTTACCCCATGCAGGGCAGAGTTCATTTTTCATGACATGTGTTTTATTGCAGAATCTACATTTTCTTGCACAACCTCGCTGACCCAAGGTCTTGTCGTGATTGTTGCTTTCCGTTCTCCTCCGTGGTGTGCGCCCCCATGTAGCCTTTGTGTGGGGTTTCGGTTTTGGCTTTCCCCCAGGTGAGTGACTGGTAACAGCATGTGCAGTGGCTTCATCATCTCCAATAGAACGTAGTTGAGATGACGCGGCCTGAGCACACCGACAGAGGTCGATGCATGAAGTAAGAGTCAGAGCCGACTATTGAAGTAGACGTTTGCTTGTGGCATTGTCAGTAATACCAAATACGATGCGGTCTCTCAGTAGACTGTCTCGCATGCAGTCACAAACGTTGCAAGACTTTGGTAGGGTGCGTAGTGCAGTAACGTAATCTTCAACAGATTCAGTAGCACCCCGAAACCAGCAATGACATCATTCAGTGTATGCGGATCAGGAAAGCACATGCCATTATACAGTGTCAGCGCGTCTGGACCAATGGCGTGCAAGAATAATGCACGCTGATATTCATCAGTTTGAGTGTTTAACTTTGCAACAATAGTGTAATTCTGCCACATCTGTTTGAACAGTTTCCATTCATCAGCACCGCATCTGGTGTTAAGTGGTGCTGGCGGATTAACCCTGGCAGGTAAAACAGGATTTTGAACGGTTTGGTGTGCCATTTTTTTTTATATTATGTATATATAGCGTCAGTGCGTAGCGTGTTCACGAACTTGAGCCACACCACGGTTCATAGCAGCACACACGGGAATAACACTACCCGGCATCTAGCCAGCAGTAGAAATAGTCAAAATAGTGTACCATCCGACTTTCAGTTGCGCGTTTAAACACG
The DNA here is from genome assembly GCA_963662155.1 of Lamellibrachia columna. Classification (NCBI taxonomy): domain Eukaryota; kingdom Metazoa; phylum Annelida; class Polychaeta; order Sabellida; family Siboglinidae; genus Lamellibrachia; species Lamellibrachia columna. The sequence goes on along the minus strand of OY759273.1, from coordinate 28,262,851 downwards.
GTCACTCACCGTTAAACTCGTTTAGTCTCAGAGCCAATGGAAAGGCCCACGGCACATGGCGCGTTTAGATCGAGCAGTAGCACCGCCACTAACAGTTCGACGCAGCACAATACCACGACAGAACGCGAGATTGTCAGTCTCGAGAGGCACTGGTTCGACTGTTCCCTGTTGCCACCATGTGATGTGTAGTTGTTTACATGCCTCATAATGTACAAACTCAGTCAAACACATTTGGTTACCGGCAAACGTGCCACTAGTTTTATAAGCGGAAACACAACCGCGCCGGGAGCGGCTTCTTATTTCTACTTAACAGGGAACGCTCAATGTTAGATATTGTTACAGTAATCTTGCATCTAAGCTAATGAAATACAGACTCATGCTGCTGAACACCTGAACACATTAACATTTGAAGTAGGCTGAGCACATAAAATGTAATGTGATAATTACGTTGCGGAACCCGTTATTAATACTGTATGGCTATAGCATTACTGCAGGATCTTCTCGCTACGAGCGGCTCCCTTTACGACAGCAAGGCCGTGCGCGTCTAGGTGGCATTGACTCTTATTGATTAAGTCACCATCGTAACACGAAAGAATTTGTCGTCTCTCCGGCACTGGCCTCAGTGTAAGTGGTCCACGACGTAATTTGAAGCGTCGTAAACTGTAGTAGCTGACGATGGTAATCGATATGAAAAGAGTAGGGTCAGCCAGTCGCCAGCATTTAGTCGGACCTCATGACATCATAAAGTGGTCAGCGTTCTGACAGACAGATAGCGACTGAAACGGAACAAAAGCGTTCTCACCGAATACAGTTCCGCGCGAGCGTCATGCAGATATTCCGTTTCACTAGACATCAACGCGCTAATTTCATTGGCTAATTGTTGGTGTTTACTAGTTAATGACACACCTCTGCTGTATAAAAACTATATGTCTTGACAAGGTGGTGACGTACGTACGCTACTAACAACCTTTAAAATATAACTATTCATTTCTCCACAGGCTTCGGTATCTAATGAAATAGTCTGCAGTCGTCGTGTTTAACAAAGACATCAACAAAATAGATCCAACGACTTCCTTTTATCTCGAGTAGTTATTAATTCGCAACACTACGTCACAAACTGTTGTGGCCGGGATAAACTGATGTTTCATCCGAAGTAAGCAACACGTGCACTAACAGTGGAAAGTGCAGAACAAACGTTGTGTTTAATGAATGTGGGTAGAGAGTGAATATCTTAATTGTATTGTTTGACACAACAATTTTGTATGTTAATCGCAGTTAAACATTTAATTGTTGGTGCGCGTTTAGATTGCATGAGAAACATCACAACACAATACAACTGCGCTATTTTAAGATTTAGCAAGGTTAAAAAGATTTGCCATCCAAACCAAAGCCCAGATGGCAAGTGGACAAGGAAGCCATTGGCTTATCGAGAGTCCAACATTGTTCATCTACGTGTAACCCGCCCTCCTGAGATATGTGTCAACCTTGTTTTAAACATATTCACGCTGCTAGCAGTTACACAATCTGTAGATAATTTGTTTAATTCATTTATTTTCCTTTGTGAGAACGAGTACTTCCTGATATCCAATCTACACTGATCCTTTACTAATTTTACCTCACTTCCTCTAGCTCTACTATCTTTCTTGAGTGTGAAAAACATATTTCTATCAATATTTTCATACCCATTCAATATCTTTAATTAATATAATATATATATATATATATATATATATATATATATATATATATATATATATATATATATATATATATATATATATATATATATATATATATATATATATATATATATATATGACACATATGTGGAACACACCAAATTTTCACTAATGAATCGTTATTATTATACAGCTCATTGACAAAAGGTAATTATCCACGACGATGGTGTGAGTTCTCTGGTTTTGCGCAGTAGCTGCAACTTGCCTGAATTCATATCGGATAATTGCGATGCATCGTGCCTGTCAGGCGGCGACGATGAACTCGTATTCACCTCAATCGCGTGATTGTTTTCGTGTCCACGGTGTTGATTTTATAATAAACTGTACTTATTTATTCACCAGTTCAGAAGACCATCTTCTCCCGCATCACGTGCATGATGAGCTTGAATAGGGCCGCCCACGCTTCTTCTACCGGTGGAGTCCACGCGTCTCCAAGGACCGGCTCGATGGCAAAGAGGAATTGCGCTGCAATTACCTGAATCAACAATCAACATAACACTTTAAATAAATTGAGCTAGAGTATAATAGTAAGTCACTACTAATAGAAGCTTTGCACATCGGGAGAGCGAAACTTTCATTGGTTCATCGTCGTCAACTGGAAGGAGTCGTAACAATATTATTTAATGAAATTCTACTTCTACCACTATTGCCTATCTGCAAACAATCGAATTAATTTTCGTAGTACAATTGTTCGTAACGCTGTGCGCGTTTTATCGATTGTTTCAAATTACATAAGCCGTCCTTTCTTCCTTATCAATAGACACTTCTATACTTGTCAGTATTATGTCGCAATGGCGAGAGTTGGATTTCAAGAAGCCACAATTGTTATATTCCGGCAACAACAAATATGACTATTTCTGTGATAAAGTTATGTATCCAGAATTTATTAATATTACTGCTATGACAGTCATTACAAACTACAAAGTTATCCCGGCAGGAGGATAGGTAGTTTTACTCGTTAGAATATATTCAACAAATTCCGTGGCATTCGCAACTGGTCTGCTGCTACAGATGGGGCATATAGCAACATACCATCGAACGCTGCTATGCTTGTTTTGTACCCACGCTATTATTCAAAAAGTAATTTAGGCTGTATACAAAATATGTTGTGCTGTAAAGTTGGCACCAATCCAATCACCTAGGTCAGCAGCAAGCCATAATGATAATCCGTGAAGTCGGCTCATTATCTCGTCATCCAATTACCAAACCGGCCCAATAAGCATGCCAATATAAATTTAAAATCCTATTATAAGATGATTACGGTAAGACTTGAAATATTATAACGTGTAACCTTTTTAATTATGGGCAAGCCCAGTATTGCGATTGATGTTGATTGTGTTCCTTTCTGAAGTAACCACGAGTCTTAATTATTTCGTCTCGAGTGGTTGCGATGCTGTTGCTTCAGGTTCCAAGTGACTGCTTGCTGTGTAGGATATATCCAACCTATGTCCATCTATTTTAAGACATAATTTACCTTTGTTTGCTCCACTACTTAGTTCGAAAGAGCACAATAACGTTAAGCAATGATAACACAGTACGCCGTCGGTGAAACGCGAGAACGTAATCGTCACCGTCGGAAGAACTGGACGAAACCTCGTCTAGAAGGGAGTGGCTGGTGGGAAAAAGAGAAAGCGTACTTCCGAGTGTGCGCTGACATAGTGTATGAGTCAATCTGAGATCAACGCCACATCACGATGATTTTGTAATACCAGTTGTTAGCTCTTTCCATATGGACGTCTGGAAAATGCCTCTTTACTCCCCAGAAGAAGATCAGACAATCTGGCCACTTACATCCATGTACGCCATCTTGGCATCGAACGTCATGTGCTTCTGGCCGAGCTCGTGAAGATGTCGCACCATGGCGTCCGGGTCGTCGCGCTTCTCAATCACCGACGCGATGGTGCTCAGGAGCCGCTGGCCGTGAGCCCGTAGCACGTTGTTGTAGCGCATGTCATCCGCATTGAGCGACTTGAACGGACCGAACGCGTTCTTCAAGCTCGGATACGACTCGAACATGCTGCAACCGAAAACACAAATACAGTTAAGCAGTGAGTCTGACATTGTCACTAAAGCTGTGTGCAGAACGAGAAGTTGACTTGAACTAATTGTGTGTTTTCGTTTGGACGTCCTCGGGCAAGCTCACATGCATACATGCACACTGCATACGCGTATATACGCATGCACGCATCCACGCATGCATCCACGCATGCATACATGCATACATTATTTTAAGCATATTCACACTGCTCGAATTAACAAAATCAGTAGACATTGTGTTCCATTCATTTATCGTCATGTGTAGTATTGTAATACTGTAGCCACTTAACAAACTCCTTTCCTTATCTCAAATGAATGTATTTTCGTCCACTATCCGGCAGTATGACGTCGAGCGTTAACGTGAATTACTGGTCTGAGTTATTATGTCTATCCAAAATATAGTTTACCCATCAGTGAATAAAAACAGTTTACACTTTTGAAATATTACCGACATAAAGAAAAAATAGTGCATCTAGGAATCAAGTATGTTGTATGCAAAGGCAGGACCTGACTACCACAGGACAACGGCAGATTATCATAGAGCAAAGGCAGGAACAGATTACCATATGACAAAGACAGGAGGATTGCTATATGGAAAAGGCAGGAAAGATTACAATAGAACAAAGGCAGGGGCGGATTACCATATGGCAAAGGCAGTATCGGATTATCATATGGAAAAGGCATGACGTGAATGACTAAATAGCCAAAGCAGGAGCGTATTAACATAAAGCAAATACATGATCGGATTACCACAGAGCATAGGCAGTGGCGGATCAACACTTAGCAGAACAGTTGCCAGTTTGAAAGGGACTCTTATTTAACCAATTAATTCAATGCTGACAGTGAACTGGTCACGACGTCCCAGGTTGTATATTTAATGAACACTACACCATAGGCACTGGTGATTAGTAGTCCTCTACTGTTTTGATGTTCTCGTGTATATTTTTATGTCGTCCGGTCTCTGTGACTGCTCCAAGCACTACACAGTTTACTCCGGCAGAGCCGAATGACACATATTTGTTTTATTGAGTCCGGAAACAATTAATTCACCCAGCATTTCCTACATTAAACCTATTTATACCCAGACATGGATATCCAAGTGCTCTTTTATGGCCGGTCTTATCGATTGCAAGCCGGGACGCTCACTGTTCACCACCGCACCATCCAGCAAACACAGCAAATTTATCACATATACTTGACGCTCACAGTGATATCAGCATTTTGAGATAACCCGGTGCAATATGATTGGCTGTTTGTGTCATTACTATGGTTGGCCGTTTGAATAACAACCTATTTAAAGAGAGCGCTCCAATTAACAGATGGGTGGAATTTGGAATGAAAACCGCCACTGAGTGGCTGAAATTTTGCCAACCATACAGCATGGGTCTATTTCCGCCCTAAACTCCATCAGATGTCGTTTACATTCCGATTGCACTGATGTGTAACGTCCTACGTAAATCTCGCGAGCTCCTTTCTCGTGTATTACCTGTTATACAACGGCTAGCCTTGGTGATATCCACTCGACGTTTACAGACGTATGTTTAACATATGATTTTCTGAACGAGGCTGTCGTGCATTACCTGATTGGTCTAGGGCGTTTTACCGTGATATATTAACCCAGATAACACGCGGCAGCCTCGTTCTGAGAATCCATCAGACGTTTGAATCGTTTCGAATGCGACCGAGTATGCTCGTTGGCATCGCGATTGTTCGAACGTCTTGCGTGTTTTCTGTGAGCTCAAGTATCAATTAACCGTTATATAACGTGAGTAACATACTCTTTGTGGTCACTCGAGGGTCACCAGTTACACAGCGGCACTTGTGATGTTATCTGATCGTTACACTCTCGTGACATCAACAAACAATGTATTATTCCCCAACTAACGCAGCGTTGAACGTTTGCAGTCCATTGTTTAATGCGATGAAGGCATGTCATGTCAAATGTTGCTTGGTTCAATGACTGGTTTCACGAAGCGTTCGTACGGTACGAACCTTCTCGCGAGGGGATTA
>OY759273.1:28144565-28252065 GCA_963662155.1 Lamellibrachia columna | reverse complement strand
GGCAAATTCGATTTGTCAAGACAGAGCGTTAACGGTTTTCGCCAATGTATATGGTATTTGTCAAACAATGATGGTTAAAAATGGCTCGGACATTGTCAACATTCTGATTTAGGTTAGATTGTTAGAGTAAAGGACAAACAATTATTAATTTAGTTGGCCGAATGTTGCAACATTATCTCGCAACGTCAACAACCATTCCCTGATAATGGCTGCAGCACGAACATCCAATGGCCACACAGAATCTTTATTTTTTGACCCCGTGCAAATGAGGGTTACCATTTTTTTACCCCGTGCAAATGAGGGTTAAAGCGGGTCACGATCGCTTTAGCGCACAGCTGCCATCGTGGGGGGGGCGGTCTCTGTCCCTCCCACTAAATACCCTCATGCTAACATCTTGGGGCATGTGTACCGCACATAAAATTAAATGTATTTTAATGTCCCTCAGTCTCTTTTGCTATGACTCTGAGAGGTCATTAATGTCGGTCTAGGTTAATTAGTACAAACTGCAATGTTGGTTTTGTTGTTTGAAATATGTTTAACTTACATTTTATGAAAGTTCTATGAAAAACAATTGTACAGTTTTAATACAATTTCTTTTAACGTCTAAGTTGTCAAAATTGATGTTTCGCTGCCAACTGTCCGGTCTTTGAATAATATTTGTTGGGTAAGACGCAATGCATTTTGTTTCCTTCCTAACTCCTATGATATAACATTATCTCAGATTTGTTTTAAAAACTTATTTCACGATAGCTTGGCTTATTACTAAAAGCCCACATTCTTGTATAATATTATATATTTTGCTACATATTTATTAATGTTTGCAATGCACATTTTGTTCCTTTTTGGTTATTATGTTTCTTTCGTTGTTTTCAACTGCGCCTTCCGGGCAGTACCATGCGCTTGTCTTTACTATATTATGACTGTCGCACATTTGTATGAGCATTGAACATTCATGTATATCGATCGAGTGTTTACAAGAACGTCAAGTTGAACAATCATGCAGTTGCCATGCAAATACTCGGCTCGGGCAAGTCGTGCGTGTAAATAATGATCGCATGGCAATTACGCAAATAAGGCAATTAACGATTGTGGACATTTTCCTTGCAAATGAGACGATACACTGATAAAGGAGACATTTTGAAAATATTTCCTGAGCCACTGTGAACGTTGAGAGCAATTGCAACACATCCACCAAAGTTGAAGAACAGGTCGTTTAATTTGGATGCGTGCCGTCCGGTATCTCCCCCATTTTAGGGTCACGAGCTTTGTCGGAAATTATCTTTATTCCTTTGTCTTTCTTTCTTTATATTATTGTTGATACCCCGAATATCGAAGGAATGAAGGAATGTTTACATGGGCTGTTGTAGGCATATGTACACAAGTTTACGAAAGCATTTTCCCACTGGTTTATCAAGGCATGTGTGTACACAGGTTTACGAAGGCATATTTACATGGGTTTATCAAGGCATGTATGCACACAGGTTTACGAAGGCATATTTACACGGGTTTATCAAGGCATATATGCACACAGGTTTACGAAGGCATATTTACACGGGTTTATCAAGGCATGTATGCACACAGGTTTACGAAGGCATATTTACACGGGTTTATCAAGGCATGTAGGTACACAGGTTTACGAAGGCATATTTACACGGGTTTATCAAGGCATGTATGTACACAGGTTTACGAAGGCATATTTACACGGGTTTATCAAGGCATGTATGTACACAGGTTTACGAAGGCATATTTACACGGGTTTATCAAGGCATGTATATACACAGGTTTACGAAGGCATATTTACACGGGTTTGTCAAAGCACGTTGTACACATTCTTTTGAATTTTCGTAATTCTGCTACCTTGATAACCCCACGCCATGACACAATATACTGTAGTAAATATGAGATAATATTAATGTATTATATAAAATAATTTAAATGTCTAGAGGTAGCACATGCTTTGAAAAGTTTAAAATGCCAAAAATGTTGGAACACTTGTTTGATATGTTAGTGTGTTTTTCCAAATTAAGTTTGTATCTAAAGTCAGTCCTAAAAATGTCAGTTCGTCCACTCTTTCTATGTAGATATTATTTATGTTGAGCGAAAATGTGTACTTAACGTGATTAGGCATTTGAAAGGTTATATATTTAGATTTATGTTTGTCTAATGATGACTTATTAATGATAAGCCATTCCATTATTTTAGGAGTTCATTATTTACTGCAGATTCAGTGCTTTTGTTTGGTATATTATCATTAAAGAATTTGATGGTGCTAAATAAGGTGGTGTCGTCGGCATATATAATAACATTAAACCTTTTGCTAGTTTTTTAAAAATCATTTATATATATTATAAATAACAAGGGACCAAGGATAGATCCTTGCGGTACACCAATGTTTATAGATAAAATTTCAGATTGAGTATTTTCAAATTCGGCATATTGACTTCGACTGTTTAATAACTTTAAAATACATTCAGAGCAGATCCATCTAAACCGTAATATATTAATTTTAATTTGTTAAATAGTATTGAATGATTAATAATGTCAAACGCCTTTGAGAGATCAAGAAAAATGCTGAAAGGTACATCATGTCTATTTATTTGTGTGATTATTCTGTCTACTAGTTCAAGTGATGCATATTCAGTCGAGTGTTTCTGTCTAAAATCATACTGATAATCAAAACAAAGTTTTGAATGTCATAATTTTGATTGGTATATGCTTGTCCTTTGCTCGCATAATTTCTTCATGTATCATGTTGTAATTTAAGTTGGGATCAGCCTTAGGACATTTATTAGTTTGTTGTGGATTTCCTCAGTTTATGTCAGTTTTAACGCTATGCATTGCTACTTTATTTTGTAAATCTACACTTACGAATTGAAGAGGAAGTGTAGTTTTTAGATTGATATCCATGAATATAAAGTATGGTTGATTTTCTTCAATCACAATTATTTAACTTACAGAAAAAGTTGTCCCTCAATGTTCCATTGGTTCTAATGAAGCGGGTTGGAAATGTAATTTCATGATACAGACTGTATGATGTCATGGTATCAAACAAATTAATGTATATTCTATTTTCGTTTTTGGGTAAATTAATGTTGAAATCCACTGTAATAATGAGATTACTGCTATTTCCCAGTGTAGATAAAGCCGTTGCAAATTCATCGATGAAATGCTTACATGATCTTCGTGGTTTATATATGTTCCCAGTAGTAATAGTCTTTGATTAATTCCAGTTATTTGAAGTATCGTCCCCTCCCAATGTTCGTACATATTGATATCCTGTAAACTGAATTGAGATAAATCATCATTTTCGGATTTCCATGTCTCTTGTACACTTAATGCTAAATTTAAAGTTTACAGTATTGAGGAGCTCAACAAATATTTCAAGTTCAGGTAAAATGAAAATTAAAGCATGTTAGTGGATTCGTTACCATTTAAAATGCTTTAAGTTTCACAACTCTACTAAATCTGATATCATTACGAGAATGCCAAGGATGGAATAGCATACCAGAAATATATAAATATGGTGTTAACCATGTTCATTATAGAAAGGCTCCGAGAAGGACTCGTATGTACTAATAATTAATTAATCAATTGGTAAAGGCACATTTGTATTGTAGAATGACATTATTGGTTTGTTTACTTGATATAAGAAGAACTGTTTGTATTATGTCAAGTAAAATAACATGGAAGTAGTACTCAAAAATATGAAAAACTGTGATCCATCAGGTGATAACTATGATGACTATGATAGCTATAATAGTTTTCATTAGAGTTTAACGTGTGTCGATAGTATAGGATATGCGGGTATGTACCAGCCGATATAATATCCAATTGAAAGTGTATATTATATAATCACAAAAATCAGGTATCCACTGTATATGCACGCTTGCCCTACGGCTACACTGTTCAATGTCGTCCACGGTCACCTCGAGCTTGCAAACCCTGACCTGCAGTTCAATAGTGTTATACAGGCGGATTATTTATGTCTTCATCACGCGAATTTCACCCACAAGGGCGCGTGGATGTATGGTTGACTTGATCTTTTCCAGCACATCTTTATCCCCGCGAAGTTCCAAACCTCTCAGGGTAAACATGGCTTGTGCGTTTTCTTCACTCTGTTTTCATGTCGACTTGTGTATTTTAGGTGTGGTTTGTTTATGCCGTGTTTACTGAAGTGTAATGTTCACTGACCAGAGTGTTACGCAATGTTCATTGTGGTTGTGTGCAGCGACCAAAGGACCGATGCGTATCGCGTGTGGGTTTCTAGCATTGTCAGGCAGATTGACAGTAGTTATCACTATCAATCAAACGTTGGCACAGTAACCACAGAGCCGCTCATCCATGAAGTAACTATATATAATAACCTTTTAGCGCAGATTGCTGATTTCATAATGTCCTATCCGCAGAAAGTAGCCCTAGACAAGGACGCCCGAAATACACGTCTAGTCTCCGTCAGCCATTACGCACGCGAAGAGATATTAACTCGGGTTTATGAATGCATGCTTACACGGTTTAATGATGCAGTGACCACGCAAGAGATATATTTTAGACAACAATATCCCTTCAGGCAATGACGGGTAAACGAACTTCGGAGCCGCCAATGTGCCTGTCAATTGTCTAAGTCATCTCCCGAACTGCGACTCGTCGCTTTTCGGTATCATAGAATATTAAATTCATTGAGCGGCTTTGATCCAACGCCACTCATGTATGGATTCGATGATTACATGCGCGTCTCCATCAGCTGTCATCTGGGACAATTTCCGCAATTGGAGGGTTTCAACGGTCACGACGCGCGTTGTCAACAGTCGAACCGACTGCAGGGCGACCTTGGTGAGATTCGTCCTGTTATTGTCGCGCTTTCAACCAGCAAGGACGTTTACACGTCCTAATTGTTTTCATGGGTCAGAGGAAGCAGACGGTGAAAGTGCAATCGTCGTGTTGTCCATCAAGAGTTATCAAAATTCAATCCTACGCATTTTGGTACACCTGCGGCGCGCGTACTCACACTAGAAGATTAGATTGCTACGCCATGTTGACCCGGGTTCAAGTGTCATTAATACTCATTATTAGGTTACCATTTGGCGTGGCAGTGTGTCGCAGTTCTCCGCTCGTTCGTCCCTTCGAAGAGAAGTATGTAGCGTTCTCGTTCTACGACCACTCTATGTATATTTGTTTAGACCCTCTGCCACATCTCTCATGCATTTGCTCGGATGTAATGTAGTTGACAGCAGTTGAACGAACACGAAATGCGTCCTTTAGCTACCCTACTTAGGTATCAATTGAATTTCCGAATTCGTCCTGCAAGAGTAAGCCTGCTGAAAGCGTGCGTACTGGCGTGGCGTAGAGGCACTTGCTACGAGATGACATTGCATTAACCGCACGCTTTTGCTCTTTATATACAGAACATACATACATATATGTTTATGTATGCGTATATCAGGGATGGTTCAAGTACATGGACAATGTACTTAAGTACGTTTTTCAATTTTACCAAGTCCAAGTACAAGTCCAAGCAGTCGTCTAAAACATAGGCAAGTACAAGTCCAAGCACTCGTCTAAAACATAGGCAAGTACAAGTCCAAGCACTCGTCCAAAACAGAGGCAAGTACAAGTCCAAGCACTCGCCTAAAACATAGGCAAGTACAAGTACAAGTACTGTATGAAAAATTCAAGTACAAGTACAAAGTACTTTGACAATTTTAGTAAAGTACAGTCAAGTACATAGAACGCTACATTTATGTTTCATAAAGGTGTAGGTCAGGGCGATGAATACAGAAAAGCAGCAGTATTATGCATTTATTCATTATTTAAATCAAGGCATACAATACTGGCATTTCGCATCAAATCATGAAACTTTCATTTATTTCTAGCTGAACCGAACAAACATAATGCGTTCAAACTTCTGATCTGTGCGGTGCCGCGTATTTATCATCTTCATGTCTGAACCCATTCCAATTGACTACTTTTTAGTGTTTATCCTAAGTCAAGTTGATTATGTCTACCACAATACAAGTGAATTGGTGACTTAGGATCATTTGAACCCAGCTCAAGCCACTAAAGCTGATTAAGAAATCAGTTAGTTTTTTCCATGGAATTGACTCATGGCTTCAAATAATCATAAGTCATTGATAATGTATGTATGATTGATTGAATGGTTCAATGGCTAAATCTCAGCTGATATGCATATAAATGCTTATGCTGCTCCTCCCCTTTATGCATATAAACCAATCGACATCCAGCGTTGCCCTTAGCTATTCATCGACAGACATAACTTGGACAGTGTGATCAATTATTGCAGTCATCATTACAGTTTATTAACTATGTATTATTACTATTTGTTATTGTAAACATTGCACCATCATTTATATTTCATGTCATGATGCTTTGTGCAAATTAACAGTAAACATACGGTCATTTTCGTTGCAGCAATATGTTGCACCATTTAAGTTTCGTGTCATGACGCTTTGTGAGAAAGAAAAAAGTAACAACAGTAAACACACGGTCATTTTCACTGTAGCCATTTTTCCAATTCTTGAGATAGAGCCATACATTTAACGAAAACATAAAAAAGTACTTCGCCAAGTACTTACCAGGTATAACATATATATATATATATATATATATATATATATATATATATATATATATATATATATATATATATATATATATATATATATATATATATATATATATATATATATATATATATATATATATATATATAAATGTATATATGTATGTATGTAAGTATATATATATATTATATATATTAAATATATATATATATATATTATATATATATATTATATATATTATATATATTATATATATATTATATATATATTATATATTATATGCATATGTATATATATACATATAATATATATAATATAATACAATATATACAATATAAATAATATATATATATATATATATATACTTACATACATACATACATACATTCTTGACAAATATCACGCATACATACATATATACATACACATACATACATACTTGACGAAGATCACGCATACGTGCATTGAACTGGCTTCAGATGATCCGAAGCCACCAATTTCTAGACGAGTACTTGGACTTGTACTTGGACATGCATACATGCTTGCATGCATGCATACATACCTGACAGAGATCACGAATACATGCATGCATGCATTCATAGAAGCATGCATACATGCATACATTCATAGAAGCATACATACATGCATACATACATAAATAAATACATTCGTACATATATACATGCATACATACATACATGCATGTAAGTAAGCATGCATGCATGCTTACTTACATACATACATACATACATACATACATACATACATAAACACATATGCATACGTGCGTGCGTGCATATATATATATATATATATATATATATATATATATATATATATATATATATATATATATATGCACGCATATATATGCACGCACGCACACGAGCGTAAGCACACACGCACACACGCACGCAAACGCACACACACACAAGAGAACCAACACATCGAATGCACATGGACGGGAGAGTCAAGTTAAACACCGGAGAAAATGTATTTTTTATGTGAGAGAAGAGAACCTACACAGACACGGAGTGGCATTAACGGTGAGAAAGAAAGCATAGTAATCATTACTGGAATGGAAACATACCAACGATAGGATTATATATGCTAAATTCTACTCCAAATGTACCAGCAAATGATCAGGAGAAAATCAATGCCTACCAACAGTTACAATCAGTTGTGGACATTGTGCATAAACATAACATGCTCATAGTAATGGGCTACCTAGACAGACAGACAGACAGACAGACAGACAGACAGACATACAGACAGACAGACAGACAGACCGACAGACAGACAGACAGACCGACAGACAGACAGACAGACATACATACATAATTGTTTATTCACACACACACACACACACACACACACACACACACACACACACACACACACACACACACACACACACACACACACACACACACACACACACACACACACACACACACACACACACACACACACACACACACACACACACACTTCCAGAAGATTAGTTGGAAAGCGCGACAATGACAGGACGTCCCAGGTGACAGCTGATGCAGCAGCGCATATAATCAACGAGTCCACAGATCAGTAGATCAACGCCGCTCGAAGAATTGAATAGTTCATAATAGCGACGAGTCGGAGCCGGGACGATGAAAACAGTTCACGAGAATAACAAAGATCAAGCCTAACTGTGGTGTATGTATACATCTGCTCTAACTTGATAGTAAATAAATGATCTAGTTCGCAGTAGAGTCGGCGTCTTTACGGAAGTACTGACTGGTTCCATTGTAAAATTGCGACCTGCCAAAAATATCGATAACGGAATAATAGTCATCATTGTCGCGTGATAATGTGAGTGGGTGTCCACATATGTGTGAGTTCTCACATTTGTGAGTCGTGGTGCGTGTAAGTCCTCGTACGTGTGAGTCATAATATGTGTGGGTCATGATATGTGTGGGTCCTCATTATGTGTGAGTCATGATATGTGTGAGTCCTCGTGTGTGTGTTTATTTGTGTGTGTGTGTGTGTGTGTGTGTGTGTGTATGTGTGTATGTGTGTATGTATGTGTATGTGTGTGTATGTGTGTGTATGTGTGCGTATGTGTGCGTATGTTTGCGTATATGTGTGTATGTGTGTGTGTGTGTGTGTGTGTGTGTGTGTGTGTGTGTGTGTGTGTGTGTGTGTGTGTGTGTGTGTGTGTGTGTGTGTTTGTTGGTGTGTGTGTGTTTGCGTGCGTGTGTGCGTATGTGAGTGTGTGCTTGTCCTAGTGTGTGTTTGTGTGTGTGTGTGTGTGTGTGTGTGTGTGTGTGTGTGTGTGTGTGTGTTGTGGGTGTTTGTGTGTGTTTGTGTGTGTGTGTTTGCGTGCGTGTGTGCGTATGTGAGTGTGTGCTTGTCCTGGTGTGTGTGCGTGTGTGCGTGTGTGCGTGTGTGTGTGTGAGTGTGTGTGTGTGTGTGTGTGTGTGTGTGTGTGTGTGTGTGTGTGTGTGTGTGTGTGTGTGTGTGTGTGTGTGTGTGTGTGTGTGTGTGTGTGTGTGTGTGTGTGTGTGTGTGTGTGTGTGTGTGTGTGTGTCCTTATATGTGCGGGTCATCTAGTGCGACCAACTAATGTTAAGGTGGGAATTAATAAAGAAATGTCCGCTGCTCTGGTTCCTATCAATGGTCCTACCATGTCGTACAATTTGCCGACTGCTGGCTGTGCCACGTCACTAACATGCTCAATGACGACGAGAGACACTTAGACTGTCATTGTACGTTGGACGACGCATACTAATGTCTGGTGTGGGTCGTTCGGGTGGCGATTCCACAGATACACACGCGTGATTTAATGGAGAGATCTACTTGATTACAAAAAACTTACTTCCCCAGAAACGAGTGTAGTTGTCGTTAGTACTTCCAGGGGAGATGAATCCTTCACACTACACCACAACATAGCATAGAATTGGGCGAAAACACTACGAGATGTAACTCGGAATTTCTGTGTTCTATTTTTTTGTGTTACTGTATCACTATAATGTTAATCGTTATGCTATTTCTTGCATGTTAGAAGCACACGTCAACGAACTTAACTTCAATACATTTATGATAAATATAGGCAGGATAAATCTGCAGTTGCTGCTCAAAAATGGATGCACAACGACTATGTTACGGGATATTGCTAAACTGAATGTATTAGTATTCATAGCATACACGCACGCATACAGAGAGAGAGAGAGAGAGAGAGAGAGAGAGAGAGAGAGAGAGAGAGAGAGAGAGAGAGAGAGAGAGAGAGAGAGAGAGAGAGAGAAAGATCGATGTACAGCAATTATTCATTGGCTAATGCATTTATTCATTTGAAGATCGAAATATAAAATTTACATAGGAAAGTGTACTGAGTAACGCAGTAATTACAGCTTGGCGGGAAGCTTCGCGGATACGTGAAGTTTGTGTTTGTATGAACAGGTCTGCCAGAGGGTGAAGTATAAATTATTCTGAGTGGATACCGCGCTATATAAGAACTTGCCTCTTTTGTATTTTCTTACCTGCCCTCGGCATTGTTCTAGGCAGTGTTACCAAGAACATGTGGTTAAAATGTGGATGTGTGGTTAACACGTGGATGTTACCTAAATTCACCCCAGCCCCTTAACGACTCCAAGTACAAACAGTTGGACGCAAGCTCCTGGACACGCACCTGTTTCGTGAACGCATGGAAATCGTTGTATCGCTGCATGCGTTGCTGGTGGCTTTAAATAATGATCACGTGGGCCGAAGTTTACTTCAATTTCGATATTCGCTGTATGTTGTTACAAATGCAGTATCTCTTTGCGATAATAAATTCTTCGTTTAGTTGCGTTGAGTGAATTAATCGTTGCAAACATATACTTGTATTATATTGTAAATCATAACGCATTCTTAATCAAGATGTCACGTTTGGAGCATCACCGCCGTGTCTGTATTTGTTTAGAAACGGTGGCGGTTTTGAGGCGGTCACCACTAGTCACTGCTTTTTCTCAAACACTTGCAGTTGGCACTTTTCTGGCCAAATTTTAATATTTCCCAAGGCATACATTTATGGAAACCATTATCGCCTCCCGTCCCTGTTGAGAGTTAACAGTTGATTATCTACTTCGTCTACGCGATGTAGATAATATATCTCCGAATCGTGACTGCTGACCGGCTGGACCACATAGAACATTCAAAACTCTAAATTAATACGAAACAACAACAAATTGATAGCTATATTTTACTCGCAGTTCATCATTCTAATAATTTGCCACGTGGTCTGAATACACTACGGCAACCTTTGACGATTTGGCGAATTGTCAGATACGTGACGTTACGTTTTGCCTAGCAACCAACTCCATCAAGCTAATAAACATGGCCACCGCAAATGAAAAGCTGTATTTTTGTCTTTGAATTTTTGGCCCAATCATTGCCCTTTGCGACAAAAACAAAGGGCAAAGTTACTTCAACGGGAATAGTGCCTTGGAAAGGTTCATCTGGCAGATGTAGGCCACCCTAGTAATGTATAAAGGCATACAAACTTTACTTGCTAAGGCGAAACTTGACGGAGGTTACGCTCATAGTTACGATTATGACGTCAGACTCTGGCTCTGACAATACTCGTACGCCCTGGTATAAAATAAAAACACCTACCGCACGAACATGTCGCAGCCGATTTCTCCGAGATCCTGATATAAAATGTGCCACGTTCGATGCACGATTTCCGTCTGAACTTCCGTCAGCAGTGGTCGACTCTCCTCGACTTCTCGCTGTCGTCGTCTCCTGATGGACAGAGCCGTTTCCGCCTCTTTGTCCTCCTTCTCCTTCTCCTTCTTCCGAACATTTGGCGATTTAGCCGTCGGGCTCAGCGGACCCACAGCTCGCCCAAATTTGTGCAGCAGCGTCGACTTGGTCGGACTCTGCGTCGCCCGATCACCGACGTCCAGCTGCGGACTTCCGGTATCATCAAGTAGAGTTTTCGGATTCGCTGATGCAATGTCCGGTGGACCATCGGTCAGTTTTGATCTCGACGTTTGCGAACCCATCGCGAAACGTTTGCGTTTGAATGTCGTAAAAAGCACCGCTGCAGAACTGTTCCCTGTTCAGCGGCTTGCGTCTTCCATTTAAGGGGTGTTGGTAATGTCGGTCGATGGCGTTCAACTGTGCATTCGGGGCGATTATCTAAACCAGGTTATGTTCTACGATGCTGTAATGTGGTAATCAATGTTTGCCTGTGGTAATCAATGACTTCATGACTTTGTCCCTTTCTTCATGTCCACTAATTTGTATGTTTGCGCCAGACGCACAGATGTCGCGTTAGAACACGCAACACTTGATGTACGCGATGAAACACATATTAAATCCGCACATGGGTTTTACAAATATGTTGTGACGACATGAAACGATAACTGGAAACACCATCTCGAGTTCACACAGGTATAACTCTTCAAAACAACAATTCCTGGTCGTCCGTCAACCGAAGAGAATGGATTGGTCGTGCTGATGCTTCTCTGTCCGTGTCGAATTGTTTACGACGTCGTCTCACATATCGGAGGTGGCTACGATTACCACGATCGCCTTCGCTGTATGTCGTACGCGACGCGCGTGCCACGCGCTCACTGCAGGAGGTGGAGACAGTCGGCGCAGTTATAGCTTAGTTCCATCGGTATGGCTCGGCCGATCGATCCGCTCTCCGCGGCTCGGAAACTCAGTGTGCGTTGAACAGCAACAGTACTTTGTGTGTACCCTTGATTTATAGTATCTCATTCGACAAAGCGTATTTATATTTTGTATCACAAGCCAGTGTACCAGGTTACACCACTGAAGGCGAAGCATGCGTTCAGTTGCAAACTGATAGCCAAAGTGTCATGAATACAAAGCATCGTGCTACTAACGATATATTTCGCGCACAGGCACACGCCAGCGGGCCAGCGCACACAGAAACACGCAAGCACGCAAGACGCAAGCACGAAAGCACGCACGCAAGCACGCAGCCTTGATAATTGACAACATTGGCAGCCTACATCTGGAAATCGTCCCAGAGTGTCCGATGAAGGCTCCGAAAGCAGCCGAAATGTTGAGAGTAAGTAATCTCAATAGTTGTGGTTGAAGAAAATCGTTACTCATATATATTTACCAACTCGATGAACGTTTTCAAGAATAGGTGACAACATACTTTGAAACTCTATTACAGTGGAGATCCGTTGGCATGTCTATATTATATCTAATTTGCCAATATCGAATTCTTATTCATTGTGTAAATCACGGTAGGAGCTGCGCACGGCAGCTTCGACTTCGTGCGAGAGAAGGAAACTGCGTAACCTTCCGCGGTAACACGTCTTGGCGCCGGGTTACCTATCGGGAGGACCGGGGTTCGAATTAACCTGCTGCTGTTTTGACGCTTGACGTTTAGGTAAAGTCATTCACGCCATATTGCCCGTGTCGTTTGAATGGGGCACTACAACTCGTTTGTTTCGTCTACCTGGTGTCTATGACAGGGTAAGTAAAACATCACACAATGGGGTTGATATGTAGCACGTCGTGGACTCACAGTGTGGTGGTCTTTATTTGTAAGCTCACTCCCTCCTCTCGTATGGCAGAAGGCGGAGACCGGGGCTGCTTCCCGGTCGGTTCGTGGCGCGCGGCGCCGAGCGGGCAGTGTGCTCGACAGCAATGCCGTAGCTGACTCCCTACAACCTGTAGCCGTGTATGGATGGACTGTTGTTCAAAGCCCAGTGTGTCGTGAAATGATGCATTAGGCATTGTCGGTGTTGGCATGCCCAGTCGCAAACATCTGAGATGCACTCTGCTGATTCAGCGTGCTGAGATTGTGCGTTCAACCTTGAAATACAAGATGCTGCAGACTACTGATGTGTATCTGACTGTAGACGTGTGGTTGAGACTTGACAGGCGCTAATCTATCGGCCACTTCAGAAGTGACTTCACTTTGGAGACCATAATTGTGAACTGCTGCAGGAATTTAAAAGTTAACACACGGCTGAGAACATTCACCAGATCTTACAGGAAGCGGTGTCCGGACAAGGTATATGTTATCACCAATGATAACGTCGTGAACACGGTTCATTCTGCATGGCATATATTCTACTAATGAGATTGAACTGTGCTATCTTTACATTTAGAATACAGGCAGAAAATACACTGTGACGAGTTGTACACTATCTTTACATTTAGAATACGAACAACTACCACACTATATGCTTTACATTTAGACCATATACACGTAATACATTGTGATGAGTTGCATACTATCTTTACACTTAAAAAAAACAGACAAATACCACACTGTGACGAGATGTGTACGACTACCACATTTAGAATAAAGACACGTAGTACCATTGTTATGAGGTGTATATTATATATGCATTTAGAGTAAATGCAATAATGCACTGTGACGAGGTTTGTACTATCTTTAGGTATAGATTACAGACAAACAGTACACTGTCGTACACTGTTTCAATAGAAATGCTAATAAAATATACGTATCAATAATATCATAATAATATCATAATGTCATATTTTGTGGATTCGGAATTGTAATGGTGAAATCGGAGTCGGATTACAAAAGTGTGCTGGATTCGAAATATATTAATTGGAATCAAGTCCAGGTCTGCTCTTCACCTTAACGACAGACTAGCGTGAGCCACGTCCTGCTTTCAAGGTGTCCTGAAGAGATGCTATTGATCCCTGTAATAACTGCGTTCGACTGGCACCTTTCTACGCAGAACGTTGGAACGGTAGGTCACAAAACTACAGGTAATTATACGTCACGCGTCTTCAAGTGTACGCTTATTCAAGAAGAGCACAGCAACTACTACTTACGTATAATTGACAGACACAGTCATTAGCGGACAACGTTGATGATTGATCCAGCGGATAACGTCGAGATGATGGTTTTTGGTGATCTCAAGCACCATTTCACTGCAACATTTCCAGCGTTACATGTCACATAAATAACGGCGGCGTGTTGAAAGAATTTAAAGCGAACTCCTCACCTCGTTGAGCCCATCGCATATCAGGTTCGTTCATGTTAATATTAAACTATAATAGTTTAATTGAAATATCCGCAGTCGATTAAATAAAAGACATCGTACTTTTGCTAAAATCATATAAATGATTGACTTTGTTCGCTAGATCAGGTAACTGAGTTAAATGAGACATTTGCACAAAACGAACGAGCATGCAATATTGGATATAAGATACGATTTAATTTTTGCGAAAAATAAAACGAGCGGAAAGGACTTTTAGACTACACAATAGCCTAATAAGAGTATCAGAGATGATCACGGAAGTACATGTTAACAATATTAAACATTCTAAGCACAGACCCGTCGTCATGGGATTTCTGGGATGATTTCTGAAAAGTGTTATAGTTAAACGGATTTTCTCCCCCAGAGGACGGGTATAAGTCAGTATCGTATCGGTTTGGCGCAGAGGAGCTTAAATAAAACTGAGTTCAAAGTTTATTGTGAACAATGTATAGATTAGTAATCAGTACATGTTGTTTGCGGAAACGCAACTACGTGATGTTGACACTATCTCCACATATGCCAATCCTCACCGAGCATCTCACCACACTTTCAACTATTCCTCTGACGAATTGTGTATTTACTGGGATGAAATAAACATTCCAACATATTGTTTCTTATAGAAGATGCGTACTTATTGATGTTAAATATTCAATCCAACTCCTAGGATGATAAGAACACTTAAATATGTAATTGCAGCTAAGTCACAGAGGGTCTATGCCAGACCTGGTGCTAAGTACATTTTCAATCGTACAAGTACGAGTACATTGATGATGGATGAGTACGAGTACGAGTACATATTGTATAAATATTAAGTAATAATGTATCTTAAACTAAAACATATTAATTAATCTAATTTATATAACTCAGCAACAAGTGAACATGCAATGACAGTTTTATGAAGAAAACTCTTTATTTCATCAACAACAACATTCACTTCAATTAAAACAAAGCAACCAACAGGAGGATTTGTTACCTGACAACACACTGGCTACATTTCTTTGTTTAGCATTTCTCTTATATCTCTGCTCCTTCATTCCCTGCTCTCTCAGACCCAGACTAGTCCCCTGGCTTCATGAGACATGCTGCAATTCTCATAGCGTCACTGATCCCACACTGAGTTCATTATTGTGAAGCAGTTGAGTAATTTTAGCAATTGCAATCAAGGGTCAGTTTGGAGTCCTCCAGATCTGGAGACCTAAGATGTTACCTACATATTGTCAGGACTCTTGGCCACATGAACAGTGGATATGGTCTAAACAATTAATAGACCCATACAATATAATTATGGTTTACCGCAATATCTATAGTATATTGACTATACTTGAAGAAAAACGAATGCCTACCTCTACAAACAAATGGGAACCCCAAACATACGGTTACCTTTTACAAACCCCTCCATTTTACAAACATACAGACATCGTATGACTCATAAAATAACTTTTTGCTTGGAGCCCCGTCTTAACTGCAGTTAAGCATTCATAAACCACATGCTCCACAGTGCCCATTAAACCAATGTCTTTGTAGTTAGTTTATCAGTGACTAAACATTATCCCCTCCAAGCATGTACATCATTTGAAGGGGTGGAGGTGAGAAGATCCGTCCAAATTACAACAAAGGGATGTGTGACAATTTGAATAAAGTTTGTTTGCCATTGTTTTGAATAATGACCACACGAGACCAATTTACATTCTTATACATCAGTTCAATGTGTCTTCTTTTGGTGCACAAAGGCAGTGTTGCAATTTAAAAACTGTTTATATTAGAAGTTTGCAATTCATATTTTTTTAACTTAGACTACTGGTTGTTGAGAGGGTTAGCACATGCCAATACAACATGCTCAAAATCCCCTTTGTACTTTTACCCAGACTGTTTGTCACCAGATTATACTGGTATAGGAGGCAGTCTGACACGAGTCACCTTACTTCTATAGAGAAAGAATCAGCTAGCACTTCTTAGTTAGCACTGTCAGCCAGTGCCAAGTGGCATGGTCTCCTGGCTGCATCAAGGGCATTTCATGGCTAACTAGAGGGTTAACTGATGAATGGCTCTTTATGGACATCCTGGTGGCTTAATTATACAAAAGGATTATGGCCTGAACTGGTAGCCTACAATTGTTTGCTTAAGAGTGTTTCTGACTGGGAAAAGATGCTGACTGTTGCCTTTTTTGGGTATCATAATCATGGTTATTCGAGAATAAGGGTGTACTATGTGTAGGGATGGTAAGGGGGGGGGTGATCAATCAGAAATAACAAAGTTTAAAAATTAGTTGAACATTCAAATACTTCAGGAAAGTTAAATTTTGTTAACTACAAATAAATACATTTTTGCAGCGTATATTAAGAAAGTACTCAGATGTACTCGTAGTGGACTCGCAAAATCTGAGTACATTGAGTATGCGTACAAGTACGAGTACGAGTACATGACCCATAAGTTATATGAGTAAGAGTACGAGTATTTTACGTACAACTTATGATGATTTTGATAACATAGTAGCATTCTTCGCGCTTTTGCTCTGCGGTCAAATGTTTTGGCGCGCTGCTGTGCTTGGGTTTTACGAGGATTTAAAGACATTGCATTTAGTGTATTAACTGTTTTAAATACGATTTTCTTCAACCACAACTATTTTGATTACTTACCTACTTACGTTTCGACTGCCATCGGCAGCCTTCATCAGGAATTCTGTGACGGCAAGTTCTGCATCTGCTCGCCAGTTGTCGTGGTAAGCAGGCCGTCCCATGCATGACTCAGTCTATACCCCCTCGTCTCGGTTCATGAGTGGAGTTGAGTCGGATCGATATGGCCTCTTTGATCCATCTTGCGTTGCTATTACACTCTCTGTCAATCACTTTTGCCCCCTCCCAGTCTATGATGCAATTGATTCTGTCTGCATGGTCTGTTATTGCAGATTTATGCTCTATTACTGTTGACACTCTCTTCTGTTCCCTGGTAAATCGTCTGGTTGTGATGTTTTCAGCCTAGTCTTGTCTAGTCTTGTTCCAAATATTCTCCCTGTTTCGCCGATATATGTGTGGTTACAGCTCTTACAAGGGATCCGCAATTTGTCTTTTTGTCCTTTGGATGCACTAGTATTCTCCTGATGTTTTGATGAGGCCTAACCGATGTAGCGATCTCATCGTGTTTTAAATCCGCTGTATAGGTTCTGTTACTCCTTTGACATACGGGAGTGTGACCATACCGTTGGATTTCTCTGTGTTTCTTTCTTTCTTTTTTTTTCTTCTGAGCTGTTCTGTCACCTTCTTTATGGTCCAACTTGGGTACCCACATGTTTCTTGTGCTTTGGTGATGTGCTCCACTTCTTTCTCTCTCTCTGTTTTGGCTCTGATACGATGTTGTTGCATCTATCCGGTAAGGTTTTTAAGACCCCTAGTTTCTGGTGTAACGGATAATGATACGTGAAGTTCAGATATCGGTCTGTATGCGTCTTCTTCCGATACACTAGGAGAATCACTGTTCCATCTTCCTTTCGTATCATAAGCGTGTCCAGGAATGGCAGGGGTTGTTGTTGTTCTCTTCTTCATATTTGAACTTAATGCAGCCTGTGTTGTCTATGCTGTTGAGATGCTCTGTTAGTTCTTGTTCACATCCCTTCCTCGCTACTTCCATCACATCGTCCACATATCTCTTCCATAATTTCGGTTTGCAAGTTATTGGTGCTGTGAGAATAGCTTGCTGTTCCAGCCATTCCATGAAGAGATTTGCAATTACAGGTGACACCGGACTTCCCATTGCTGTGCAAAACTTCAGCTGATAAATGGTGCCCATGAAGCTAAAATATGTAGTTGTGACGATGAACTTCAGCAGCTCCATTATGTCATCCACATTTAGATGTGTCTGTAGTTTCAGTTTTGTGTCAGCTTCAAGTTGTTTCTTGATGATTTCCAATGTCGTTGATCGGGGTGTTGGTGAAGAGAGACACAACGTCACGTGATAGGAACATATCATCTTGTTCGATCATTAAGTAATGTTATGGCTGCGATTGTGCACACTTAGAAACTGTTGTACTTTAGTTGGTGGAAAATGGAAGTTTGTTCCAACAATCATATTAATGCAGTACGTTGTGAAGAAGAATTAAGGAATATCGGTGTGAGAGTATTTCTTCCTTAGCTTTAAGCTGTGCTCCCTCGGTTTATTACAACCTTAAGAAAACAAATCCTGTTAGGCCAAGTTGATATTTATGTACCTCACAAAGGACCGCCTCGAGTATCTTAGGGGTTCCCATGCGTAAAAAGTGGACGGCGTTTTTTTTAGTCCGTTAAAACACATAACAAATGTGACCCCACAGCAGCAATGAACCTGTTACATTATAAACATTCCCGCCAAATATCCAGCTTTTCACTTGACAGTTTGTGATTAACCAACAATTCCGCTAATCTGCTATTTCTGCTGTTCGATTAATGGCGGTGCTATATTTCCGTTCAGTTGATTTAGTTTCGTTTGTCCAGCTACTGCCGTTTGCTGGACAGTCAGCCGATGGACAGTCGGTAGTTGCCTTCGTGCTCAGGCCCGTTCGTGCGAGATGAGGCCGTGGCGAGCTTCCAATCCTCGACAGTGGCGCCAATACGCGAAAGCCGGTGGAATTATTATACGGAACGAACATAGTGTTAAATGTATGGTATTGTTTCAATATAAGTTTAAACCTGTTTCGTTTGCATTGTATACGTTCATGAAATGGTACTCATAACTGATGAGCTAAAATAAAAGGCCCTTGATGTCTACCCAGATTCTGGGTAAACATCCGGGTTCCGTCAAAATGGAACCTACTCTTTGGAACGAGGCGGTTGTGAGAGCGACAAATGGTGGCGCCACCTTAAGGAGCTTCGTAAATAGAAGGGCTTTCTCGGGGAGCTCACGAAGGCAAGTAAACGTTGGGCTAAGCGAGACTAGTTGACGTGGAGTGTGGCCACTAGGATAATCACTAGGCGGTAGCACCTTTATGACCACAAGTTGTGTTTCTCAAGTCTCAAGTTAGGACCTAACACATTTAGATGATAGCCTATTGCAGTTCCACGTCGCCGCGAAAAATGCATAAGCTCATTTTAAAAGCAGTCCACGTAGTTCTGCATTAATATGCTTTGTGCTGATTGACAAAGAGAGGTCGATTGTACTTACAATAATAACACTTTACTATTCTGAAATTTTATTTATGTGTACATCCTACTGAAACAGCCACTCGCATTTGACTTTGAATCTTGTACGATAACAAACAGTAGTATTTCTGTAACAGTTCACCACGCGGGACTGCATGACGCCAAGGTGGTCATATTTCGAAATAAAAAAATAGTACGCGCGCTTTGAACCACACCCCCCCCTCCGTACGCTTTGTACTGATATGTAAATTTCGATACTTGTGAACGGTCTGTTACTGTGAAGCATGATCGCAGTAACACAGGCGGAAGACTAACACAGTTAACACGTGATGGAAATGCAGGCGGAAACACCAACGTCATATGACGCTACCTTCACAGAAGACGACATTCTCCACAAATTAGCGTCTAATGAACCTAACCGTTTGACCATGAAACTGATATGCTATATGACTTTGGTAATTAATAACCATCGATCGGAGAGGTCTTGTTCCAAGTTGAAACTGATCAAGAATGAGCACCGATCCACAATGAGCCAGAACAGATTGGATAATCTGATTATGATCAGAACGGAATGGGAAACCACACTGCCAAAACGCGCAAACAGTTCATCAGTGTTTGAGAAAGTTCAACAATTGCATCAGAATATTCAAATGGTCGCATCTCACGAACCGTTGGTAACTAATTTGGTGGACGTATGTGGATGTCACCCTTTGTTTGGTCAGGAGAACTTGTACGGTCTCTACTTTACGCTTGTATGTGTAATTCTTGCTTAGTATCATCATACGCAGTATATATTTGTGCGGGACCTTTCACTCGATGTGTATATGCTGAATTGGATTTTGTTCACTTCGCACAAGCTTCTTGTAGAATACTTCATTTAAATCTTAGGGCGGTGAGATATCAACTCATTGTGTGACAGCTAAATGGGGCTTCAAATTATTAACTGACACCGAACACTAAAATGAACGAGCTCAAAACACACTCATGTACTTAATAGTTCAATCAGACACTGTAAAAAACTGTGTTTGTGTGTGTGTGCGTGTGTATGTGTGCATGCGTACGTGCGTGCGTGCGTTATTTTATACGGTTTTTTTTATTTATCCTTACTAATGCATTTAATTTGGTATGGTTTATTCATTCTGACTACACCGCTTATGTATCCTACCTTTTTGGTGTAGATATACAAATGCTGAATTTGTCAGAATGAAATGTGTTAACATATGTTGATCTAAGTAGGCCCACTACACGTCAGGCCTCCACCCGTTGCAACGGCTTTACAGACACTAATATCGGACGTTGTACGACCGAAATAGCAACTAAATCCCCAACGCTCAGGAGACTCATTTCCCGTGATCGAAAGGTCAAACTGTGACACACAGGTGACATGTCATCAGATATGTGACCAAGTGGTAGCGTTGACAAACGTCTATTCATCATACATGTACTCACAGGTGACCACTTTTGGTCAGGTAATTATCGTGTGCAGAACAAATTAGTGTAATAAAGGCTCTATGTTAGATAGCACACAACATTCGGTCGATGTGGGTAACCACATTTAGGAATTGGATCCCTTTTTAAGCGCATTTACTGTTGATACAGGAATACAAACATTGGCGGCAGCTCCTACGAAAAGTGTCAACACAAATGATATCGACATTACAGTCATGTGAACTGCCTTGTGTGTGTACGTGAGTGTTTGTGGGCGAGTATGCGAAAATGTGCGTGAAACACTATAAGGATACGTCAATACATGTAGGAGGAATGCGGATAGGATCGCACACTTAACCTTCAACTGCGCATAAAAGTTACACAATGTAACGAAAACGTACAAAATTCGCGTGACGCGAAGAACATTTATTCATGTTAATATTAGAATTGGTTTTACCGAAAAAGTTAATAATTATAATGGTTATTGACTGTTTAGTCAAATTCTTCAAAAGCGCGCTCTTGGACGGTCAGCCGCCTAGAAGCGCGCATGAGCCAGTCTAAGAGCGCGCGCATTTTATACGGTCCTCAAAGTATGGCCGTTGTATTGCTGCAAACAATGGATGCTCTTGAGAGTAGCTAAACATGCAGTCAATGTGTATAATTTAGAAAGACGAAGAACTCAATAATTAAATTAGTAAATTAAAATAACCTTATCTCGCATGATCGCTTGTCTAAGCTTCAGCATTGCAACACAATATAATGGTACTTTGTGACGCTAACTGGTGTGGAACATGTCGAAATAGGCTGGGCGCACCCTTATCGGTTGAGTGCTCTTACCCGCATTTACCCTATATACGACAAACTTAAAAATTGCTGTGGTGGGGAATTTTAAGGTTTAAAATTGGTTTTGTGCGTCTCACATAAATGTTAATCTAGTGCACAACGTGTGGCGATATGTTTTGTTTGTTTAACGGTATGAAGTCAACTTACATCATTTGTAGTACTAAGTTAACAAATAAATTCAGCAAAGTACATTAATTAGCAAAATCACAACATTTAAATCTATTTCGCTACAAAACGCAATACATCCGTGTCGATACGTCTGATAATTCTCGTATATTCCAATTGCCTACAGCCATGTAGCAGTTACAGTAGCCTATTCAGTTTCCAAATTACATATCTATTGTATTGTTAGCACAAATTATTTTTAAAAACCTGAAACTACTAGTTAAAACAAAATACAATGGTGATATTACTATTCCAGCAAATTATATTGCAGTCGTGGTATGCTTTTGCTGTAAAAAACCTCAAGTTTGTGCATCCATATAACAATTTTACTACCAATTAAAATATATATATATATATATATATATATATATATATATATATATATATATATATATATATATATATATATATATATATATATATATATATATAAGAAGATGCCATCTGAAGTAATTAAAATCTGCACATTCGAGCGTCGGAAAAGATTAAAGAAATGTGTTTTTACGCACACAATGATTAATAATTCATACATTCGGTAATAACTGTGCATGTTGTGCATATTGTTATTATTGTTTACTTGTTGTGCATATTGTTATTATTGTTTACTTGTTGTGCATATTGTTATTATTGTTTACTTGTTGTGCATATTGTTATTATTGTTTACTTGTTGTGCATATTGTTATTATTGTTTACTTGTTGTGCATATTGTTATTATTGTTTACTTATAATGGAGAAAAGTAGCGAAAATTTAGGTGGCCTAGGTTTCTAGTCAAGTGCCTAACATTTAATACAAAGTACCTCAGCAAAGCATACTATATAATAGCACCACTACGGTATACAACGAACTACTGGTATGCCTGAACCATTGGTACATCTTGATTTGTAATGTGTCAAAAATAGCTTATATAGTCTTCATGTTTTAATAACATAGAGTAGACGTGTTGGGGTCTTGAAAAAGATATGTCCGTGACTAAGTCCGAATAAATTCCCCATGGTATGTCGATAAACCTTAACGTTTTTCTTTGTCTCTGCCTTACGATCCGAACCAATGCGATTACCTGCAACGAATGTTTAATGAATATCGTTAATACATGTTCATAGTTGAATGAGTATGACTGATCGACAACATATTGCTGTTATCAGAACAGATGGAATTTTTTTTTTCATATATGTTAGGATCGAGATGATTTTACCGACTGAATATTTAACAGAGAACACCATTCCGACTACCACCAACAAAAAGAAAACAATACAAACAAAATGAATATCGCGACCACGTCTAGAGAAACGAATATATCGTTGCAACAGTGTGGTTTCGTTCCTGTGTATGTCCCACAACACTCTGACACAGGATGTTTAATGTGTGGTCCTTCCATTGTAATAATGGATGTTCTTAATGGATTCATTCGAATCATAGTTAATTCTGAGCTTGACGACCTAAATAACGCATATTCTACCTTCTATTCAGAGTTTGGCAAGCATTATTCTAACTGAAGCTAAAGGTATTTTCCAGACGACGTGAAAGTCGCTAAAGTTACCCCGACATACAAAGGAGGTAACAAGACAATCATAAATAACTACCCTTCAATATCGATTCTGCCAGTTTTCTCATAAGTTCTAGACAGATTAATGTACAGTAGATTAACGATGTTTATAAACAAACATATTATTTATCTATTTATCTTGAGCGCGTATGGCGCAAATCACGCTCGTCTTTGGACAGGTCGCGTTATTCAAAACACTGTCACTACTGCAACAGACAAATGGCCAAAGCTAAATCGGATTATTACACAAATATGGTCTCAAATAACTCTGAAAGTCCATGTCAGCTATGGAACTGCATATATCAAATTATACACAGGCGGCCTGCTCCATCTCTTCCTAATCATGTTTCAATCAAGTCTCTATGTGACTCGTTCTCTAGTCATTTCAATGACAAAATCAGTCTTATCCATTCTGCTTTCCCAGATCATACTTTAATACTGTAAACGTGGCCTCTCCATGAGTAAATTCTTTACTTGTATCATTTGAACCTGCCACAGCTGATGAAGTGAAGAAAATAATTATGTCTTCCCCAAATAAGTCCTGTGAGCTTGATCCACTACCAACTGTACTGTTGAAATCTTGTCTTGATACATTGCTCAAACCGATAACGGATATTATAAATGCATCACTGTGTTCTGGCTTGTTTCCGGATGATTTCAAACACGCCCATGTCAACCCACTTCTTAAGAAGACATCTTTGTCTAAAGAAGATCTAAACAGTTATATACCTGTTTCCAATCTCAGCTTTATTTCCAAAATACTTGAGAAAGTCGTAGCAAAACGTCTAAGGTCTCACGTCAGCTCAAATTGCTTATCTAATGTGTCACAATCAGCTTACAAAGAGTTTCATTCTACAGAAACTGCTCTCTTAAAAGTACACAATGACGTTACCTTAAACATTGTCAAAGGAAAGGTAACAGCACTTACCTTGCTGGATCTGTCTGCCGCCTTTGATACCATAGATCACGGCATCCTTATTAAACGCTTATCATTGTGGTATGGCATATCTGGCACAGCTCTGAACTGGTTTTTATCATACCTAACTGGTAGACACCAAACCATAAAGATTGCAAACTGCTTCTCGGCCGCACTCCCCACTCCGTGTGGTGTTCCCCAAGGTTCTTTTCTGGGGCCTTTGCTGTTCACTCTTTACACTACGCCACTCAGCTCTGTTATCCAAAATCATAATTTGGACCACCACCTTTACGCAGATGATACACAGATCTACATTTCTTTGGCTACCTCGGATACAAATCGCTCCCTAAATCAGCTCAGCGATTGTCTCCAGGATATCTTCCTCTGGATGACTGAAAGCAAATTAAAGTTAAACGCCGACAAAATTGAATTTTTCATCATTGGTACTCCAAAGCAGTGTGGCAAACTTGATGGTTTTTTCCCGACATGTATCCTGAATCAAACTATCACACCAGCAGCCTCAGCGATTTGGGAGTCACTTTTAATAAGAATTTCAACTTTAGACAACATATTTCTCAAACGTGTAGTTGCTGTTTTTATCATATACATGATCTTCGCCGTATTCGCCGGTATATGTCACTTTATGTCGCTAAAACTATTGCAACAGCTCTTGTTAGCAGCAGACTTGATTACTGCAATTCCCGCCTTCATAATATTGCTATCAAGGATATTACAAAACTTCAACGTGTCCAAAATTGTCTGGCTAGGGTAGTTACACGATCTCCTCGTTTCTCTCGCTCAGTGCCACTTCTAAAATCATTGCATTGGCTCCCTGTGCGATATCGCATTATTTTTAAGATCTGTACAATTACCTATCAAGTCCTTTCAACCAAACAACCTGCATATTTACATTCAATGTTCACTCCAGCAAGACAGCCCAGACAACTTCGGTCGTCTGGTTCTGGTTTACTTTCTGTTCCCAGAGTTAAGACAAACGCTGGAACTCGAGCTTTCTCGGTTGCCGCACCAACCCTGTGGAATTCACTCCCCGACAGCGTAAAATCGGCAAGAAATATAGCTTCATTTCGCCGTAATCTGAAAACCTATCTTTTCAAAATGGCCTATCCTCCTTAGCTTCTTGGCACCTCAATCCATCAGATGACGACTTTTTGCATTGTATATGGTTACGAGAATGCCTAATCCTTTGGTTTTGTTGCGCCACTGAGCTCGGATTTTCCGAGGATATTGGCGCCAAAGAAGTCTTTTTATTATTATTATTATTATATGTGATTACCAATTTGGTTTTAAGAAGTATTCTGCAACCATGGCTCTTGTGCAACTAGTCGATAAAATTGCTACTTATAAATAATGGTGATTACGTACTAGGAGTTTTTCTAGTAAAGCTTTCGACACAGTTGATCATAAAATATTACTTAATAAACTAGAAAATTATGCTATTAGAAGGAAAGCGCTTGCATGGCTTGAAAGTTATTAGTTTAATAGAAGGCAGAATGTTTTATCTGACGGTGTAAAATCGCACTTCCCGCCTATATGCTGTGGAATTCCACTGGGATCAATAATAGGGCCACTATTATTCTTGATTTATATTAATGATGTTGTTACGTATCAAATATCCTCTGTCCTATTCCATTTGCAGACTAGACAAATGTTTTTGTCATTGGCAAAACCTTTGACGAGTTGGAAACTCTTATTAATCAAGAACTCCAATCCAATTAATCAAGGTCTCCAATCCAACTAATATCTTTATTGACTGCCTACAAATTACCCATGTAGAAAGCACAAAGTTCCTAGGAATTGTAATAAATTCTAGTCTGAATTGTTCTCTTCATATACAGTACATAAAAAGTAAAATAGTTAAATCTGTTTGAATTATAAGTAAAGCTAGAAAAAAAGCTGAGTAGATCATCCCATGTGACATTATACTATACCTTTAACGGAATGTATTGAAGTGTGGGGAGGAGCATGTAACACATATTGTATTGAAGTGTGGGGAGGAGCATGTAACACGTATTGTATTGAAGTGTGGGGAGGAGCATGTAACAAATATTGTATTGAAGTGTGGGGAGGAGCATGTAACACGTATTGTATTGAAGTGTGGGGAGGAGCATGTAATACATATTGTATTGAAGTGTGGGGAGGAGCATGTAACACGTATTGTATTGAAGTGTGGGGAGGAGCATGTAACACGTATTGTATTGAAGTGTGGGGAGGAGCATGTAACACATATTGTATTGAAGTGTGGGGAGGAGCATGTAACACGTATTGTATTGAAGTGTGGGGAGGAGCATGTAACACGTATTGTATTGAAGTGTGGGAAGGAGCATGTAACACGTATTGTATTGAAGTGTGGGGAGGAGCATGTAACACGTATTGTATTGAAGTGTGGGGAGGAGCATGTAACACGTATTATATTGAAGTGTGGGGAGGAGCATGTAACAAATATTGTATTGAAGTGTGGGGAGGAGCATGTAACACGTATTGTATTGAAGTGTGGGGAGGAGCATGTAACACATATTGTATTGAAGTGTGTGGAGGAGCATGTAACACGTATTGTATTGAAGTGTGGGGAGGAGCATGTAACACGTATTGTATTGAAGTGTGGGGAAGAGCATGTAACACATATTGTATTGAAGTGTGGGGAGGAGCATGTAACACGTATTGTATTGAAGTGTGGGGAGGAGCATGTAACACGTATCGTATTGAAGTGTGGGGAGGAGCATGTAACACATATTGTATTGAAGTGTGGGGAGGAGCATGTAACACGAATTGTATTGAAGTGTGGGGAGGAGCATGTAATACATATTGTATTGAAGTGTGGGGAGGAGCATGTAACACATATTGTATTGAAGTGTGGGGAGGAGCATGTAACACGTATTGTATTGAAGTGTGGGGAGGAGCATGTAACACGAATTGTATTGAAGTGTGGGGAGGAGCATGTAACACATATTGTATTGAAGTGTGGGGAGGAGCATGTAACACATATTGTATTGAAGTGTGGGGAGGAGCATGTAACACGTATTGCATTGAAGTGTAGGAAGGAGCATGTAGCACGTATTGTATTGAAGTGTGGGGAGGAGCATGTAACACGTATTGTATTGAAGTGTGGGGAGGAGCATGTAACACGTATTGTATTGAAGTGTGGGGAGGAGCATGTAACACGTATTGTATTGAAGTGTGGGAAGGAGCATATACTACGTATTGTATTGAAGTGTGGGGAGGAGTATGTAACACGTATTGTATTGAAGTGTAGGAAGGAGCATGTAGCACGTATTGTATTGAAGTGTGGGGAGGAGCATGTAACACGTATTGTATTGAAGTGTGGGAAGGAGCATGTAATACGTATTGTATTGAAGTGTGGGGAGGAGCATGTAACACGTATTGCATTGAAGTGTAGGAAGGAGCATGTAGCACGTATTGTATTGAAGTGTGGGGAGGAGCATGTAACACGTATTGTATTGAAGTGTGGGAAGGAGCATGTGCCACGTATTGTATTGAAGTGTGGGGAGGAGTATGTAACACGTATTGTATTGAAGTGTGGGGAGGAGCATGTAAAACGTATTGCATTGAAGTGTAGGAAGGGGCATGTAACACATATTGTATTGAAGTGTGGGGAGGAGCATGTAACATGTATTGTGTCGAAGTGTGGGGAGGAGCATGTAACACATATTGTATTGAAGTGTGGGGAGGAGCATGTAACACGTATTGTATTGAAATGTGGGGAGGAGCATGTAACACATATTGTATTGAAGTGTGGGGAGGAGCATGTAACATGTATTGTGTCGAAGTGTGGGGAGGAGCATGTAACACATATTGTATTGAAGTGTGGGGAGGAGCATGTAACACGTATTGTATTGAAATGTGGGGAGGAGCATGTAACACATATTGTATTGAAGTGTGGGGAGGAGCATGTAACATGTATTGTGTCGAAGTGTGGGGAGGAGCATGTAACACATATTGTAGTTCTTTAATCAAATTATAAAAGTATGGAATTCGTTTCATTATGTCAAACCTATCTTATCAAAATGGCCTATCCTCCTTAGCTTTTTGGCACCTCCATCCATCGGTTGACGACTTTTTGCATTGTATATGGTTACGAGAATGCCTAATCCTTTGGTCTTATTGCGCCACTGAGCTCGGATTTTCCGAGGATATTGGCGCCAAAGAAGTCTTTTTATTATTATTATTATTATTTTATGTGATTACCAATTTGGTTTTAAGAAGTATTCTGCAATCATGGCTCTTGTGCAACTAGTCGATAAAATTGCTACATATAAATAATGGTGATTACGTACTAGGAGTTTTTCTAGTAAAGCTTTCGACACAGTTGATCATAAAATATTACTTAATAAATTAGAACATTATGCTATTAGAAGGAAAGCGTTTGCATGGCTTGACAGTTATTAGTTTAATAGAAGGCAGAATGTTTTATCTGACGGTGTAAAATCGCACTTCCCGCCTATATGCTGTGGAGTGCCACTGGGATCAATAATAGGGCCACTATTATTCTTGATTGATATTAATGATGTTGTTACGTATCAAATATCCTCTGTCCTATTCCATTTGCAGACTAGACAAATGTTTTGTCATTGGCAAAACCTTTGACGAGTTGGAAACTCTTATTAATCAAGAACTCCAATCCAATTAATCAAGGTCTCCAATCCAACTAATATCTCTATTGACTGCCTACAAATTACCCATATAGAAAGCACAAAGTTCCTAGGAATTGTAATAAATTCTAGTCTGAATTGGTCTCTTCATATACAGTACATAAAAAGTAAAATAGTTAAATCTGTTTGAATTATAAAGTGTGGGGAGGAGCATGTAACGCGTATTGTATTGAAGTGTGGGGAGGAGCATGTAACACGTATTGTATTGAAGTGTGGGGAGGAGCATGTAACACATATTGTATTGAAGTGTGGGGAGGAGCATGTAACACATATTGTATTGAAGTGTGGGGAGGAGCATGTAACATGTATTGTGTCGAAGTGTGGGGAGGAGCATGTAACACATATTGTAGTTCTTTAATCAAATTATAAAAGTATGGAATTCGTTTCATTATGTCAGCTCCATACAGGGCGAACACCGACCAACTCTTTAAGAACCCAATTTATTCTACTACCACTATGGAATTATATATGTATTACATGTATTGAGAGGGAAAATCAGCCACTTGTGACTTTAAGCCCTCATTATAGGAACTATGACAATGTTTGTACGTATCGTATCAGTGTACGTATTGTACCACAGTTTCTATAATAAAACCATCATCATCATCAAAAAAAGTTTTGGTTCCACATGAATCCTTGAAGCTTGACGGTTCGATCGTACTGATATTTGTATGGGTATTAAAATGCAATTCTTAAAGGTAAAAAAACGTAAGAAAAAACATGTTGAACGCACTATGTCTGCAATACACGTACAGCTACAGGGATTGCTTCTAATCGACGTTTGTATAAGTAAGACCCTCGAACACTAGAGGTCATAAAAAATAGTGAAGGTCAGTGTAGATTGGATATCAGAAAACGACAATATTCATTGGAACAGATTATCTACAGACTGTGTAAATGCTAGAATCTCAATAAGCCAATGGTTTCCTTGTCCACTTGCCATGTGAACCTTTGCCTTGGTTGGCAATCTTGTTAAATCTGGTTAAATTTGTTAAACACCATGCGTCAACGGTTCGCCAGATTCGTTGTTTTTTCATACGCGTGCGTAGTATTACATGCCCTGCCTGGATTGAGCCAACCGAACTCCGCGACAGTCTCCAGCGAGAAGAACTTTTGTTATTTAGTTAACCAATACCTTCTCGTGGAGGCGGGGCCATGTGACGCAGCTTGACAACGGATGACTCAGTTTTGCCCTGACGTATGCTATATAAATAGCGTATTTGGGAGTCGCTGCTTAACTGACAATTCAAAGGTAAAATAGTACAGTCTAGATCGTTGTATGTCTGCATTGCTCGTTCTCACAGCTATGGATCTACGTGTAATGTTCGTTCTTGTGTTCGTCGCTGCAGTCATAAACCTAGGTAAGTCGCGACTCCAGTTAAAGGAATAGATTTAACAAGATTTAACAAGATTTGCCATCCAAGCCAAAGGCCCAGATGGCAAGTGGACAAGGAAGCCATTGGCTTATCGAGAGTCCAACAATGTTGATCTACTTATAACCCGCCCTCCTGAGATATGTGTCAACCTTGTTTTTAAACATATTCACGCTGCTAGCAGTTACACAATCTGTAGACAATTTGTTCCATTCATTTATTGTCCTCTGTGAGAACGAGTGCTTCCTGATGTCCAATCTACATTGATCCTTTACTAATTTTACCTCATGTCCTCTAGTTCTGCTATTCTTCTTGAGTGAGAAAAACATATTTCTATCAATATTTTCATACCCATTCAATATCTTAAAAACTTCAATCTGATCTCATCTTAACCTCCTTGTCTCTAGAGTTGTTAAACCACATTCTTTCAGGCGTTCTTCATAACTAAGGTCTCTAAGTTCTGGAATCATTTTAGTTACTCTCCTTTGTATGCAGTCAGTTATGCTATCCCCGATACCATGGGCTTTTAATTTAAGTAGTAATCTTTGATGTGGCACTTTGTCAAAAGCTTTCTGAAAATCTAAGTAGATAATATTTACTGGCGATCCCACGTCTATCCACTTAGTGATTTCTTCCAAAAAACATAACATATATGTTAAGCATGACCTCGCTTTAAGGAATCCATGTTGAGATGAATTTAATAATTTATGCTTAACGAGGAAGTCCACCATGTGGTCTTTAATTAACCTTTCTAATAATTTACAAATCACTGACGTTAAACTCACTGGTCTGTAATTCTCTGACTTATTTCTCGAACCCTTTTTAAATAATGGTATGATGTTTGCTTCTTTCCATTCAAACGGAACAACTCCCTCTTTTAATGACAAGTTGAATACTCTTGCAAGTGGTATACTGATTTGTTCTACTGTTTCCATTAGTAATTTTGGAGGAATCCCATCCACTCCCGGTGATTTGTTATCCTTCATTGCCTTTATTTTCTTAGCTACCAATTCTGGAGTTATAACCAAATATACCTTGTATATATAGACTATGACATGGTAGCTCGTTTGTGCATGTTTTTTTAAGTATTGATGAAATAGTCGGCCAAACTATTAAATTGTTTTTGACCAGATCCGTTCAAAATTCGACGAAAAAATGGGAACAAATAGTCCAGTAGCATATACTATGACATATGGTTATTGGGTACCCAGGTTATTCACCCCTTCGCCATTTTCCAGATAAGAGATTAAAATTAAATATTTTAATGGTTTTTGCACAAATATACTCACTCTTAGATTATTCCGACTAAGCATGTCATTTCAACTATTCAAGCACTACCGATTTGAACATTCACGAACCTGATTCGCTCTGAGCTAAATGAAAAGAGGAGCGAGTTTTAGCATAATGAAAGCCAATAATGTGTTCAAGACTGATACGAAATAAACATTTTCTAAGACTAGTGTCACTGTATAATAATTGTGAAATCCATTTTGTATTTTATCTAAATATAGACATTACATTTAATAAATGACAAGATTTTAGCTATGGCCTTTCTCCACATCAAACTATGTGCAGTTTTAACTTGTTTCCATGTTTCACAAGAAAATGCTTGTGTACACTTGTATGTGTACACTTTTATTGTATAACATAGAAACCAATTACATTTGTCCTTTGCAATACTGTAAACATATTTGTGTTTTGTTTTTGTTTGGAACAATTTATTATAGAAAACATATATACCAGTGTTATTTATGGGGAGTGTATGGAATATATCCAACGATATCGGTTCGATTTGCCTCTGCAATTGACACAATAATTAAAGGGAAGCGTGGAAACCAGTTCTTGTATTTCTACACATATGCATTTCGTGGTGTGAACCGGATAGCTTGGGCATTGTCGTCGGAAACTAATGTTGGTTGTTTTGTTTTGTAGGTGAAGCGAAATACAAGTGTTACACGTGTTCCAAGTGTGGAGATCCGTTTGACGCCAAGCAAAACGTCACAACATGCGAAAGCGAGTACGGATGTCTGAAGAGTACAGCGAATCTATTTGGTTAGTATGACACGTTGCGCAGATATATTGGTGGGTATGTAGATTAATAAGGGTGGTCAAAATGATAACAGAAATACCTATCTATGAACACCTAAATCAAAGTCTCATTTAACAAAGTTTCAAAACCATACATCCTCTTGTAGGAGCCAAGTGTGCATTGGAATATTCAGTGCTACGTTTAGCTTAAAACAAATATATAATGGTCTAGTTAAATGGACGACCCTATTTTAAATATGAGAAATAACATTCACGATAAGGAAACGCCGTGGAGCATGATTGGAAAAAGGATAGTATCCTTAACACAATCATTAAATAAAGGAAATAATAATTAGGACGGGTAACACTGTAACTTTGCGGCTTCAAAAAGAAAACACATTATTGAGATAAATAGGAAATATATAATATAATAATAAGGAAGAACAGCTAATCGTATTTTGGCACGAATCAATTGTTGGTCCCCGTGGAGTATTGCTTACAAACATGGCGTGGAGTCTATATCAGAACAATAACTTATCAATACGCTGGAAAAATACGAAGAGGAACAAATCCCACACGCCCATAACACGTTTGCCTGGCGAGAATGTAGTGTACCTTAACGACACTGTTTTCTTGCGCTTTGAGGCCTGAAATGGCCACTTGTTTTGCCGAAAGTAAAAGCAATCGCACTTACACCAACGATGCAAAAACCAGGGCCATCTTGTTAATCGTATACTGCCTTTGATTTCACTGCACTTATTAATAAGAGGAATTTTACTTATGTTTCAGGTACGAAGTTTATAACGCGAACTTGTGCCGCCAGCAAATCGAACGTAAAAGGTTGCGTTGGTGCTTTGGGCAACTCGGTGTGTTTCTGCGAGAAAGACCTGTGTAACGGCGCCTCGTTCCAGCACGCCACTGTCTCTGCAGTCGTGATTCTCCTTGCGTGTGTCGGTATAGCCGTCAGAATGCTCTAATGACGAACAAGAGCATTTTCGTTAATAATAATCTCTGCGATTTGAGCCTACGTAAATCACACTGATCTATCAACTGATTCCATGTACATTCTCACAAACTGCGCTAACTCACTGTGGCGTAGTGACTTTTACGTGCGCCTGTATTGTTTACATAATGTAGTTACTAAACCGTTAGTGTAGTGTTTGAACGTTCGTGTTGCTGTGCTTTCCTCTAGATATGAATGCAGTAAGACTATATGCTGATCAGATTATAATGAGAGCTTAATCCCGTCACTGTATAATCGTGGTCAAACTTGTTTACATAGCGTGATAGCGTCGTCTAGAGTGTATGCTTTGGATAATAAACAAAGGCTGTGTTTCGGCATGCGCAGTTTACTTGAATTTGTTGTTACTTGTAAGACATGTGCTGAGCATTGACGGCTGGGGATTCTATAAACGACACCTAGTTTCTTTTATCCGATTTCTTATTGCTAGTTAAGACCAATATACACAAGAGACGTATTGCCCAATAAGATGTCGCATGGTATCGCGGTGCAAGAATCGGTTGTGTAAACACCTTCGCGATACCGATTAGCGCGGCCAACAATTGTGTCGGTGGAATTGGGACTGGTCCCAACTGGATCAACATTCGGCGGCGGTTTTGAAGCAATGGCCAATCTGCGACCGGCAGCACAATATGCACCTTTCATCAAAGTTCATGTCGGGAGTGGAGCGAATCAAGATCTAAGTTGCAGTGTCTAGACATGTCGCTCCTCTAAACGCACACAAACAATTGTTGCGCATTGTCATGTTATATGGTGTCGCCCGATCAATTGGGGCACACATCGCTCGTGTAAACCTGCTGCTGAACTCAACACTTTAATACAACAGCCACACAATATATTAATGCGTTTTCAAATCTACCTCATAATTCACCAAATTCAGAAACCATGCAAAAAAGCCAACCAGATTTGCTATCACAATATGTATTTAGATAAGATCTACGACGATTATTCAATGAGAAATGGAGGCCAGAGCTAATGTATATTATATTGGATAATATCGCTAGCATGCCACAGGGTTGAATCGATTTTTTTTATTTTGTGTGTGCAATTTTCATATTTTCAATTGTCACAACTCAACAATTTCAACGTCAACCTCAATATTGTTAATGTTATATGACGTACCCTCTCCAAATTAACATTCTGATGAAATCTGATGATGTTTGCGAAGCTGAAAAAAAACAGTTAAGACGAAAGATGCATATTTCTTAAATGTTGACGTCAACCATACTTTTTCGTTTCGAAATTGATTTATTTGGACCACAGTATAGGCTTATCATGTGGTGAGGTTTTAATCTGATCTACAACCCGGCTGTGCGCTATATAACCCCTACATTATCGTTGTCGTTTATTTACATTTAAATAAACAGCATCTAAACGTTTATTCATTTCAAATCCAAACCAAAAGGATAAGTGACTACGACTCCCTAACCCACCACCTCTGACCACTGTGCACAGTCCAACAGCTAAACACATGTTATCACGTCGCTGTACGCGAATCTATGGATGGCGAAGCACGTATCGTTCCACAAGCCACCATTCCTAACAAAAATAATAAACTTGCGTTTATATGTGTAACGCTTCGAGGAGCGCCTACACACACACACACACACACACACACACACACACACACACACACACACACACACACACACACACACACACACACACACACACACACAATCGCAAGTTGGAATATATATTCAGAAATTAACATAATACCTATCATCTCTGTTGTATCCTTCTAAATTTGTTACATAAGTATATATATATATATCCTTCTAAATTTGTTACACACACATATATATATACGTATGTAGCAAATTATATATATATATATATATATATATATATATATATATATATATATATATATATATATATATATATATATATATATATATACATATTTTAATATATACATAATATATACATACATTTAGAAGGATACCACACAAAGGAAGCTAGTTGGAAGGTTGTTTACAATGTGTGTATATATATATATATATATGTATGTATGTATGTGTATGTATATATATATATATATATATATATATATATATATATATATATATATATATATATATATATATATATATATATATATATATATATATATATAGGCTTTAGCACAGGACACGTGGGTGGCCGTCTCTGATTGGTGACAATAGAGGTTATGAGTACAGGTGAATGCAGGGACCGCCATTAGCAAAGAACAATTACAGTTTGCCCGGTATTTATTATTTATTGGAAATCCTTCATACAAATGCACATGATAACCATAATGTGTGCACAGAAATATATTATCCAAGATAATACGTTCGTTGGAACATATATATATATATATATATATATATATATATATATATATATATATATATATATATATATATATATATATATATATATATATATATATATATATATGTTCACGAGTCACACATATTTTTCACCTCACGATTAACGATATAATAATAGATATAATAATAGATATAATAATAGATATAATAATAGAGTGTCAACTTGTACTTTTGTACCGGCCCAGCATATGCATATTATGAAGTACATATGATCGCAATGAAAAGTGATACTACAGTAAACAAACGGCTTAATAAGCATTGCAAACTGAAGATGATATATGTAGCACCAAGCATGGAATAACTAAAGCAACAGGCACATCTTCTAAATAACAGGGCTGCTTAATTTCTGCATCAGTCGTTAATAGGAGAATCAGTGTGTTCTTCATAAGTCGTCGCCAGATGGGCGCGCAACCAGCAGAGTCGCTGAAATCGTGTCGCTTCCTTATGAATTCCTGTTCGGAAGCTTAATGATCACCTGAGAAAACGAAAGAAGAAACAAACCACGTTCCTTAAATAAACAATACATTTTCTGGGATATTAAAAGAAACCTAGGACATTAGTAACTAATCATTATCTCTGGTTTATAACATTTCATTTGCTCGACGGTTCTTTTCGTTCTATTTTTATATTATACGTCAGGTGAATGGTACAGAGTGCGTTCGCTTTGATCTAACAATCATGTATGTATGTATGTTATAAAATCTTGACCGCCCAAATGTTTTCATCAAACACAATGTTTTATTATAATTTATCTATTTATAAATATCAACCTTGCCGTTCAGGGGGCCCTACATTCACGAACAGTTGTCGACGAGTTTTAATATCTAAGGACAACGTTTATCGGGATCAAGCATTCACGAGGTCACGCGATGGACATACACACACACACACACACACACACACACACACACACACACACACACACACACACACACACACACACACACACACACACACACACACACACACACACACACACACACACACACACACACACACACACACACACACACACACACACACACACACACACACACACACACACACACACACACACACACACACACACACACACACACACACACACACACACACACACACACACACACACACACACACACACACACACACACACACACATATATATGTAAACGTGACTTTCGCCCCGAAACACTAAAACCAAACATGTGATGGTTAATGTATAAGCGATTCATTAGAGCACATTTGTGCCGTCAATTTTATTAGAATCTAACTGTAATCGAGCTAGCGTTTTTATGTGTTGTATGTGGTTATGTTAACGTTTTCCTCCTAGGCGGCTTGCACCTCGGGCGCCAAACTTGTATGGATTAATCTACGACTTCACGAATGAAATGTAATGCCTTTATTTTTTTTCGAAATGTCCGGTATATCAAGGAT
This sequence comes from Lamellibrachia columna, assembly GCA_963662155.1. Lineage (NCBI taxonomy): Eukaryota > Metazoa > Annelida > Polychaeta > Sabellida > Siboglinidae > Lamellibrachia > Lamellibrachia columna. Next base: position 28,214,576 of record OY759273.1, on the reverse strand, counting down.
TTTTTTAATTTTTATGGTAACTCAAATGTTTTCTAAGTAAAACGTTAACTTCCAACTTGCATCACGTGACTGTCGCGGTTGTTTCTGGTAATACGCTTGACCTTCCCTTAAACATTTAGTAAATATTGCTATCATGACTGTCACGTAACAACTACCAAGTTACCCCGCCCTGGGGACGGGCATTTTTGCTCTAGTGTATATAATATGCTTAACATAAAGTGGTTTTTGACTCTGTATGTGTGTAAATATGTCTGTTCCCTCATATCTGCGTTAGTTTCGCATGTATGGGGTTGACATTTTGTAGGCGTGCCCGGGGGCCCACGGTGGTGTTTCGTAGATTTTAAAATATTCGAAATTCCCGGGGGTTGGTATTACGCCGAAGGAACCAATGTGGACGTTTGACGTAGATCACGTTATTCGGGACAATAGCTACGTGCAATTGTTAGTCAGCAACGTTGTGTGTTTCAATCATTTTTACACGATCTCCGTCAAACGTTTATCAAACGCTTCGTGAAAGTGAAACCGGCCGTTATACGTGATTTTTGTGTCGCGAAAATGTCATTGCATTGCTCTACCAAAAGGTGACTGGGGAGTGCAAGGAGTGACACACTCTTACAGTGGCTGCCTTTTTATCCCGTCCAACGACGGACAACTCGGCTAGTATATCATGTAACGTGATTTTACGATAACGAACAAACAACCTTTGTACCTTTAATGATTTAATGAGCTTGAGTTTCCCGGGGACTTTAGCGCAATATAAGTATTTTATATTATTATTTGTTCCACTTCCACCGTTTTTCAGTTGAAACGTCGCGTGAGTTTATCTCAAAGTTACGCCAACCGCACCGCAACATGGTTCGACCAATGAAAGATGAAAGGTGATGTTAAATTACGCATAGAAAAATATTATAATACAATAATCGTCCGGTTTCGTGAATTTTACTTACGCTTTTCGTTTCGTAGTACTCAGCCAAACCGTCCATTCCACTGTAACGTCAAGGATTAGTCCCTGTTAAATCATCTGACACATCACGTGTTAATGTATGCATCCAAACTATTGCATTATTTATCATTCGTTAGACGACACTGTACCAAAAACATTACAGCAACACCATTTTAATCCATTTGATTGCTAATTTGGAAGCATAATTGGAATGCGTCAATCTTGAAAGATTCATAATAAGGCATTAGCTTTCCAATTCCGTAATAAGAGTTGACGGTGTTATTGTTTGACATCTGTCAAATAAGGGTACGGGAAATTCCAATTAACGCTAACAAGTAGCCGCTCTCACAGGAACCACCCTAGGTACAGTTATGTACACATTATAGAAAGTATAAATAATAGCATATAACAACAGAAAGACTGACATATTCTAGGCTAAACAAACATGACATCAAAAGTGATTAAGTTTGATTTTTTCATTATCCAAGGAGGTACAATGATGCCAAAGAACCGGTTGTCGGGCGTTCACAATCACTTGACCAGGACGCGATCGCCCTGTCGACCATAGTAGGCATTACTTACTGTTCTCGCCCGTTGCCTGACATCTTATAGCCACCGAAAGGACATTGCACCGGACCAGAGTAGAAGTTGTTGACCCTGAAAGCACCAAAAACAATGGTAATGAAAGCAGTGGCGTATTTAGAGAGGTGGAATTGGGTTATGCCCTATGGCTCTATTTGTTTATGTAACCTGTTGCGCCACTACATGGCAGTTAGCGACATTGTTGTTGCATGAAGTAGAACACTTGTCGAAAAACTAAAGTCTGTATCTACTAATGAATAAATAAATAATAAAAGGAAGATCTTATTTTGTGATTAAATCCTTGGAAACTAAAATCAGAGATCAAAACAAAAGGGATAGCCAATGTCGAAGTCGGTAACAATATAACAGTTGTCAACGTATGGATTAATAAGGTATGGAGTAATGGACGGTATGTATGATTAAAATGATACGTTTTAAAATGACGACGAAACTACAGTATTACCGTCTAAGTGGGAGAGAATTCCAAAATAAAACATATTCGATACGTTATATTAAACAGCCGAAAGAAAAAAGAAAAAAAAATATTATGTAAAATTAGAACAAATAAGAATCAACGACCTTTAAAAATAAAATGCTGGATTTCACCCAAAATTAGAGAAAGGATGTTGGCAGGTGGTATCTTCCATTTCAATTAAAATGGCTTTTTAAAGTTAGAATGTGTTGAGCTCAACATTGTTTTCAGATTAGATTGACATAATAATAGAAATATTATACAAAATAGTAAAACTATCAATACCATTATATAGATAGACAAGCTGCACATCATAATATAACATCATAAGTTTATCTTCTTCTTCTTCTTCTTCCAACATTCTGCCTAGCCTCAACATGCATAGGGTACAGGCAGACCAATAAGCGAATTCAAAAATAATAACTTACATATAGTTCAGATTTGTTTGCATCTAAAGTCTTGGGTAAGTGTCTGCATGATACTCTGAAATGCATCCAGACTGTTTAGACTAACAACGTGTTGAGGTGGGGAGTTCCAAAGTCCGAGGGGGATATCAGTGGTAATTGCATCTGGAGTAAAAGAATGATATGCTAAGAATGTTGTCTCCTATTGACAGTATTCACACAAACAAGGTTTTGATTTGAATGTTTTCCCACTAAACCATTAACTAATGCCTGTAGCACGTATGTCACAATAGAAACATTGTGGTGACGATGAAAGACATACAGGGCTGCAAGACGTTGAATCATGTTTAGCCTATCTATTTGTGCATGTGCATAGGGATTCCAAACAGTACTGCTGTTCTCGAGAAAGGGGTCTGACAAGGGCAAAGTAGGCTTGAGGTTTTATATTGATGGATTGAACATGTAAGTTTCTGCGAAGGAAGCTATTTCACCGAAGATCTGAGGTTATTGTAACACCGAGATATTGAGCCTGCGAGAGAGAATTAAATATTTGACCATGAAGCATATACTTGTTGTCAATGATGTTTCTGCTTCTGGTTTTTGGCACTAGGTGACATTTTAAAGGAGAACCTCCATTTTCCGAGACATTTTGCAAGTTTATCCAGATCCGCAATATTTGATTTAGGTGTATAGAATTATGCATGAAGCAAACTCTACGTATACAATAGTATTCCTGCAGGAATGTTCGAAAAAACGATGGTAATAATTACTCTTTGTAAATTCAACAACAGTGACACGCAACATACTTATGATGTTACTAGGACGCCAGATGATGACGTAATGGTTTCATATAAATGTATTGTGTTCACAAGAACACGCAATGGACTGGCGTTCTTCAGTCCTACATTACAAAAATACGACGCCTTTGGAAGGGGGTGTGTGTGCCAATCGACGCAGTCATAGAATAACAACTAAACCGAAATGTGGTCGGCACCAAAAGCATTTCGGGAAACTCCTCGGAATAAATTACTATTGGGTAACAGAACATAATGAAAGGAGATTACCGGGTAGCACAGTTTGGCATCACGTTTATAATGAGATATTTGCAACCTTTAAATGTGTGTCTGAAACGCAATGGCGTATCTAGAATCTTGCAAAAGGGAGGCAAAAGGGGGCAAGCCTAGCTACCTATGCTACTATGTAGCGGCGCGACCAAAAAATACGGTGTTAAATACCAAAAATTAAGCCAAAAAGGGGCCGTGGCTCAATAGCCTGCCCCCTAAATACGCCAATGCTAAAATGGCTGACGTCTTGTGCTGGATTATTTTAAGTACATTAAAAGAACATCTCATTTGTTTCAGTGATAGAATTTAAGTTAAAATCCTCCATGTTTTTTATTTTGCAGGATTTTATTACAAAGTAGGGCAAGGAAAAACAACAAAACACGTCAGGAAACACAAACCACAACATGCCGGCCCGGATACTGTGAGCCACCGTTAAAGCTCTCTCGATGTCCTTCGTGTGGACGGCAGCCGCGAGGCCGTACTGCGTCCTGTTGGCCTTCTCGATCACCTCGTCCATTGTCTCGAACTTGAAGATCGACTGCACCGGGCCGAAGATCTGCATCAGGCAAGTTCAAGCTAATTCAGTCGTGTTCTCGTGCGAGTTGGTTGGCCTGTTTTGAGACAGCCTACTGGTCGAGGCGAATGAGAAAGAAGGAGGAGATGAACCAAGCCTCACTTCCACCCGGAACCTTATATAAATTGTGGTTCTTTAAGATGGCCGACTACCGTGAAATCAAGTTATGTGCGCATGGGTCTACGAATCGTAGACGTAATAAGAAATCAGCACAAAACGCATACAGTCCATTGACAATATGTCATTTATGTCAATAATAAACACAGCTGAGTATAATTTGAACGAAATACAAGTAGAGTATTCTAGCGAACAACATGTGTTGTCGAAATTGACCTGAACTGTTGTTTCTCCGTGACATAATAAATTAGATGAAATAATAAATTTTACAATTTTTTTATGCGATTTTGATATATTATGCATATATAATACGAACATATCAAATTGCAAGATCTATATTTGAATAGTAAATACATTTCGGGTTGTGGCTGAATATGATCAGAGTACAGTATTTTGCTAACTTTGGCGGTGACGTAGTTGTTACTATGTCAGATATTAAACAAAATTGCACGGGATCCCAACTTTGTAATCGACTACCAAAAAATACAATTGAGGAGTCATGCTGCTAGAACAGATATATATATATATATATATATATATATATATATATATATATATATATATATATATATATATATATATATATATATATATATATAAAACATGATTTTTACAATAAAAACTATCACATTTTGGACCTTTAAGTCTAATAACTCCGTCTGAAATATGTGTTTAAGCCTTTGAGATTGGTAGAATCAACTTACTGGTCACTTCGCTAACAACCAATCGTAATCGTTAATAACTTCCCACTCATAATTAGATAAACATGGTTAAACTATATTTTGAAAATAAATGCACTTCCATTGAGTTAATTGTTTATTAAGGCCCGTTTACACGGGCAATTAATTGGAGGCATCGTTTCGTGTTGCTTCCAAGAAACGATGGTTGGGCGACACTTTTTCGCTCGATCAATCGGACAACTGATCGTTCGTGTGAACGGGCCTTAACGACACATTCTCCAGACGGTTGTCAGACGTACCTCTTCACTGCCAATGCGCATGTCCTCGGTGACGTCAGCAAACACGGTGGGTTGAATGAAGTATCCTTTCTCCCCGATCCTGTTCCCCCCGCACATCAGCCTCGCTCCCTGTGTCTTCCCGGACTCGATCAGCTCCAGAACCTTCTTCGTCTGAACTTCGTCGATCTGCAACGACGCGACGGCCCACGACTATAAGTACAGTCAACCTGTTAATGTTATTCCAACAACTCTAAAGACAAGGTGCCCAGCGTTCCTATATTTCCAATATTTTTATTGCAATTCCTATATTTCATCAATTATTTTGCGTTAACTCGAGTCAGTCACACGCACGCACGCACGCACGCACGCACGCACGCACGCACGCACGCACGCACGCACGCACACACACACACACACACACACAATATTGAGCAATATTTGTGATGTAACAACACCATCAAAATTGTAAATTAAAATGAAGCCAAAGTCGTGTGTTTGGTGCTGTGCGCCTAAAAGAGTTAATACAAACTAGTCATATGTAACTACAATCAAAAATATGACGCTAGATGTTTTCTCAGAATTTTTCTCAAAGCGGGATAATCCGGTCAAGTCTCCGTTTAACTGGGCGCGGACATGTTAACCAGCGCGACCGTTACATGCACAACCAAACCAAAGTCTCAATCAAGCGGGATGTTATGTTAGAAAGTGGACTAGATTAGTAAACAATGCCAACATATGTTGGCATACACAGAACCAACGCAAAGTCTCAAGCAAACACGTTATTTTGACAGAAAAAGAACTACTGTAGTTTAGTAAACAAAGGCCAAACTACTTTACATCAGTTGTGTTTGGAATCAAACAGCATGGCCACATTCCTATTGGCATGTACACAAGTAAATGTTTACAAAGATGTTTTCATTTGGTTAGCGAATATTGCCAGACTACGACACTCGTGACGTAGGGTTGTCTATCAGTATGGCACAGCCCATAAAATAAAGATGCTGTGTTCAACAAGGTTTTCCTAGTACACAAATGGCGTGATATTCTTAATTATAGTTGCAAAATGTTATTTTTTAATAACTCTTGTAGGTGCAGGGGCCTAAGACCAAGACTTTGTTTCCCTTTAAAGACCAAACCACCGCTGGCCTATTCTGCGGTCTGGGCCGTCCGTACCTGCGGTCCGTTCTCGTTGGCCGGGTCGAAGGGTGAGCCGACGGTACGCCGGGCAGCTCGCTCGGCGCTCCGCTTCACAAACTCGTCGTAGATGCCCGCCTGAACGTAAGTCCGCGAGCCAGCGCAGCACACCTGACCATTGTCAGTCATGATAGCCTCGTGAGCGCTGTCCACCGCCACATCCACTGAAACGGTGGTCAGTGTAGAGGACGGAAGGACATTAGCCGATTGCTAACGATGTCGTTATCATTTTTATTAATGTTAACAATATTTCAACAATTATCTTTGATGTCAAATATTTAATTATTATCATATTTTTCCTGTTAATAATAATATTTATATTAAAATAATAATACTAATAATACGTATGATTTATCGTTATTTTAATGTTATTAGTGTTGTTGTAAACATCGTCGTGTGCCTTTTATAATACTGACGGTCAGCGTCGTCGAAGATAATGTTCGGACTCTTGCCGCCCAGCTCCAGAACGACCTTCTTCAAATTGGACTCGCCTGCCGCCTTCATGATGAGTCGACCCACCTACAACCAGCCGAGTGTCCGTCAACGGGGTCCAGCACACGAGTCTTCGGTACTGCTTATGACTGAATAAACAAGGCAGACGTGTATCATATTATCAGGGTTGTATCACATTATAATATTTTTATAATATCCTAATTTGATTGAAACAGTTCAGGAAGAATGCCAAACTTATAATGTTGGTGATATTTAAGTTACACATCTACGCAAATGCTAGAATAAAAAGATAAAAAGATTTCACTCTACCAATCATTGTCATTGGAATTTTTACTCAAAATCATTCTTACACTATTTGAATGTTTTAATGAACTGCACCGAATTATCCAAAGTAACAGACGTTTAGAGAGTGGCATTTCACGTCATAGCGGTGTAATAACAGTGACGCAAATGGTGTAACTAGCCAAGACATTACCAGACCATTCGAACCCGGACCTACGAGGTGCACCAACCGCTCTCTGTTAGCACTAAACGGTACCTCTGTCGAGCCAGTGAAGGAGATCTTGTCGACATCCATGTGTCCCGTCAGGGCGGCGCCAGCAGTCTCCCCGTAGCCAGGCACAATGTTGACGACACCGGCCGGAACGCCCGCCTGTAGACACACATTGACTGACTGATCCTGACGCACGCACGCACGCACGCACGCACGCACGCACCGTCAGCGTCAACGTCAGCGTCAGCGTCAGCGTCGTAGAAGATAATTGTCAGACTCTTGCCGCCCAGCTCCAGAACGACCTTCTTCAGATTGGACTCGCACGCACGCACGCACGCACGCACGCACGCACGCACCCACCCACCCACCCACCCACCCACCTAAACATTACATTGTCTTTCCATATTCGCAGCCGGTTCTTTCCCTGTTTACATATGCAGCTCTCATTGGCTTTGTCTCCCTGCCTGCCTGCCTGCCTGCCTGCCTGCCTGCCTGCCTGCCTGCCTGCCTGCCTGCCTGCCTGCCTGCCTGCCTGCCTGCCTGCCTGCCTGCCTGCCTGCCTGCCTGGCTGCCCGCCCGCCCGCCATAATCTGGGCCCAGCATAAGTGTCGGATTCATGTTCAGAAATGATTTTTGGAGCCAAAAATTTACCATCTCAAAATTTCTGGAACGTCATTCATATGGTATGAACGCGACAGTAAATCAGTTAGTTGTCATCATATTTTGTATTCCACAGTTGAGACAATGCGGAAGGACAGTTTCCTACGTCTTTGACGAGAGAGGCTAGATAGAGCGCCGTGAGTGGCGTCTGCTCCGCGGGCTTCAGTATGCACGTGCAGCCGCTGGCCAGCACTGGCCCCAACTTCTCCAGACTCAACGGTATAGGAAAATTCCACTGAAACACGTCAAGACGATTAGGCACCTACGAGACAAACTGAACCATCATTTCCCTACGTTGCTCGCTTCGAAGTTTCAAATGACAAGTGAACGGAATATCTGTCGATTAACAACGTGCTATTTCATGTTCATAACACTCTGAACTTGCATGTTTATATTTGATTGATACTAGTATATACTTGATGATTGAAACTCGTGTACATATATATATATATATATATATATACATATATATATATATATATATATACATATATATATATATATATATATATATATATATATATATATATATATATATATATATATATATATATATATATATATATATATATATATATATATATATATATATATATATATATATATATATATATATATATAACTTACCGGGATTATCAGGCCGCACACGCCGATCGGTTCCTTGCGAGTATACGCGAAGAAATCACCGTCTGAAAGAGACGCAGCGCCAACTAATCGGTGCGAATCACGCAGGCCAACGGGGTGGATTTAAAGGATATGAATTTGGTAAAAAAAAAATCTTGTTTTTTGTTTTAAATAGATATAATTATTATCTGGATAAGATTTAATCGATGGTAAAATAATTTTAAATCCAATGAATTTATTAGAAATATTTTTAGAAAATTCCCATTTTGAAGCTCGTGCTCACCCCCAAATATGTATGGTACGGAATGACGTCTGCCTCTGACGTACACCAAAGGGTTCCTGTCGAAAGTAGTAACACAGCTGCACTAGCAAATCGGTGTCTTCACCAATTAGGATTGTGTCGATTTTTTTCGACGAGTTCAGTGCTGTTTTAACGATCATGAGGTCAGCGTCCTCGTTTGCATGAAAACAACAACACCCAGTTTTCGCAAGCTTTTTGCTCAGTATCTTTATCTGCAATCGCATGTCACTTGTGAAGTGAACTGCTGTTGAAGCACATCTGCCTGTTCGCCTTTTGTTGGTCATGTCCTTTGTTGACGTTCCAGCTTCGTAGCCATCGAATACATCAATGTCATTACCGTACCGTCTTCGCACACACGTGATGTATTGTGTGCGTATACCACTGTAGGTAGAACCTCGATGCCATGTAATCCGATGCATAAATGATCCTCCATCGAGAACATACTGCATAGTTGGATCTTGGGGATGGTCTCCAAGCAAATTCCATATGGCGTCAGTAAGGAGGGATTTATTGGCAAGTCGCATCATCCCAAGTTCTTCGAACAAAGCAGGTGGATAACTACGTAGTTCGTGCTTCAGGACCAGAGGCAGTTGATCACAGCTTTCTCCTAATACCAGAAAGCGCTGGAAGGGGGGGCTGAGAATCAACTTTCACGTCTTCATTCACTTCACGCATGTTTTATCATTCAGTGTGATGGCTTGCTGTTTCCTTCTGAATGTATAGCCCAGTATGCTTTCTTCGATCATCGATTCAAGGATATGAGATCCTATTTCATTTGCCTTGTCTACATTCACTTCATTGTCTGCTGTTACACCGGTCGAAATGCTACGGAGACACCGATCGTCAGTGAATGGATTCCTGCTCTGGAGAAATTTCAACAGCTCTTCTGTGTCTTTGGAGTCCCGTCCCTGTCTTGCTCTAGTTGCCTCTTTGTGTTGGTCACTTGTGTTGTAGGTTACCGCAGTGAGGTCTTCCATGGCACGAACACAGGCAGGCATTGGCAGAAGCCAGACAAGCCTCTGAGTCTCAGTCATTCCACACCCACGCGTTAAACCACTTTTTGTCTTCACACTTCGCATCAACTCTTACTCGAAAACTAAATCCTATGAAAGGCTTGCCCAATAACGATCACTCCTGCGGATTAAATGTTTCCTGAGTTTGAATCTCGTGTGAACATCAGGGTGTTGACTCTCCAACTCGAGCATGTTGTTTATATACACATATGCAGACTTACCATACAATGTGCGACCAGCAGCTAGAAAGTATGGAAGCATCTCACGAACAGTGTGTAGATGAAGGTCCCAATTCCCCGTTCGTTCTGCTTTGATGAATCTCCGGAGTATGTCCATCATATCCATATACTGCAACCACAAACAAGCGGTGCGTGATTGCTTCAAGGCTTCTTTCTGCCTTTTAATCATGTGTCTGATTCTACACAGCACATCAGCTGAGCATACTTCCTCGATCGTTTCGTCCAAAGACATCAAATTTTCAAACAAACTAGCGGCTTCTTTTAAATTTCTATTGCTGACAGCCGTACTGGCAGGTGGATCGTTTGTCACTCCCTGCGTGCCATAGTGTGGTCTGTCAAGTGCGTCTGTGCCTGGCAGTGGAGAGTCGGATGCCATTGCAATGAACATGGCGTTTAGCGCTGCATCCACAAGCATATGACATCGGACAGCCTTGCCAGTTAGTATATTGTCGACGGCATTGCTTGCGTAGATTACCTCCAGTACTTCTTTCAGGCAAGAACCAGCCATCAAGTGGCCAATGCAGCAAAGATAGCTCATTTCCATGTGCAGACCACCAAGTCTGAGGAAAAAATCACGTAAATCACTTGAATGTGGTTCCATTGACACGATCAAAATGGCTTTCCACCATAGAGGTTGATCGAACGTTAATATTGGCGTTATCACAATCGTTTAGCTTGGGCACATACGAATTTGATCATGTCAGATCACTAGGATCCATATCAATCATCGGCAGGAATTAGGTTTTTGATGGTTCTGGGTGCAGTCCATGCTGGACTTGTTGCATGACAACAGACCAGCATTGTCTGGGTGGACGCACCAGTAGAGACGTTTCCCAAAGCAAGTCAACGTTGGAAGTTGCATCTTCGACATCCACTGTGCGTAGTTTCTGATAGACGAGGTCATTGATTGAAGCATCAGTCGCACTGAAGTGGTGGATGTTGATGAGCCCAACAGCAGCTAGGTCTTCAGAACTGACAGTAACTAGGAATCGGTGTGCAAGTCTTGATGGTTGGCGAAACGGCTGCAATAATGCCCATCCCGTGGAAGTTATTCACTCCATCGAGGGTTCGACTGTTATGGTCCACATTATCTGCTACAAACTGCACAAAATGACCCGATGCGAAGCCAGGAATGTCGACACTCTATAAGACCCTCATGCAGCGCGAAAAATATTAAATAATGAAAACAAACATACGTGCAATTGATTGTTTATTAATTGGTAAATTATTTCGCTTACATTTACTAATAACACATATCAAAACTAGTATCGAGTGTGGGTGTATAAACTAGTCTGAAACCGGTTATAGATGCGTGTGTTTAAATGCTAGGAGTATAGTAAATAAGAAAAACGATTTAAACATTATGGTAGAAGATATTTACCCTCACATAATTGGTATAACCGAATCATGGGCCAACACAGACATTACAGATGCTGAATTATGATTGACAGGATACGTAATGTTTAGGAGAGATCGAATAGGAAGAAGGGGAGGGGGAGTTAGTTTATATGTTAAAGAATCTATTCAGGCTTATGAAATAAAATTAGAAAGCGAAGCAGATTACGATGAAGCTGTTTGGTGCAAAATAGTTTCAGGAAATTCAAAATTAATTATTGGATTAATTTACCGAAGTCCACACATAAACGAAGAGGATAACACAAAAATACAAAATGCTATAAAGGAAGTTAGTAAAGGGGAATGTATAATGGGAGATTTTAACCATGGACACATACAATGGAAATCTCTAGAGAGTACAGGGGGTGAGGACCAATTTTTAAAATTTTAATTCAGGAGAGCTTGCTTACTCAACACGTGCTAGAAACAACCAGGGGAGAAAATGTATTAGATATAGTTTTATCATCACAAAAAGAATTAGTGGACAATGTAGAAATACATTACCCATTGGGTAACAGTGACCACAATCAAATACATTTTGACATCAATGTAAAGTAAAAATAAAAAACGTATAGGAGAAACTTCCACAAAGGTAACTATAAAGATATGAGAAAATACTTAGCAAAGCTAGATTGGAATAACATGCTGATGAATAAGAACGCAATTGAATGTTGGAATATTCTAAAATATGAAATTGAGAGTATCATCGATAAATGTGTCCCTTGAAAAACCAAGGAAAACGGTCTAGAAATAAACACTTGTCAAAAGAACCTATTAGAAAAATAGTGTTTAAGCAAACTATGTGGAGGGTTTATAGGCGTACCAGAAAGGATGAAGACTATGAAAATTACAAAGAGGCACTTAACCTAGCTACAACTGAAATTAGAAAATCTAAAAGAACTTTTGAAAAAAAATTGGCAGGTAATATAAAAAACTACAGCAAGAGTTTCTATGCTTATGTAAGGAGTAAACAGAAAGTTCGAGATTAGGTCGGACCACTGGAAAACAACAGGGAAAACATAATTTCAGAGGGTTTCAAATGGCAGAGGTCCTGAATGAATATTTCAGCTCAGTATTTACCACAGAAGATATCAGCTCACTTCCAGTTCCATTTACAAGCCAGAAAATTACAGACCAGTGAGTTTAACATCAGTTGTATGTAAGTTACTCGAAACATTAATTAGAGACCACGTGGTGGAATTCCTTGTAAAACATAATTTAATAAATACATCTAAACATGGGTTCCTAAATGCAAGGTCATGTCTAACCAATCTCTTATGTTTTTTTGAAGAAATTACAAAGTGGGTAGATGACGGGTCACCAGTGGATGTTGTCTACTTAGATTTTCAGAAAGCTTTCGATAAAGTGCCACACCAAAGATTGATACTTAAACTAAAAGCCCATGGTATAGATAATGATGTAATCAACTGGATGAAAAGTGGCTTACACACAGAAGACAGAGAGTAATAGTAGACGGTGAGATTTCAAATTGGAAATCTGTTTTGAGTGGGGTACCACAGGGATCACTATACTGTTTTTAATATATATAAATGACCTAGAAGATGACATATCTAGCAAAGTACTCAAATTTGCAGATGACATAAAAGTATTCAGAAAGTTTACAGGATGATCTAGATAAATTAGTTAAATGGTCATAAAAATGGCAAATGTTATTCAATTTTGGGAAGTGTAAATGTATACACATAGGACATTGAAACATGGATGAAGAATATCAAATGGGGGATGCTGTAGTAGGTAGAACCACACAAGAAAAGGACTTAGGAGTAACATTTAGTGCTGACACGAAAGTTTCAGAGCAATGTGGGATTGCTGCTTCAAAAGGAAATCAAATTCTAGGGCTAATTATGAGAACTATCGTGTATAAGGAGAAACAGCTAATTGTACCCCTGTACAAAGCAATAGTTAGACCACATTTGGAATATTGTATTCAAGCATGGAGGCCGTATCGTAAAAAGGACATAGACAAGCTAGAAAGAATACAACGAAGAGCAGCCAAAATGATTCCAGAATTGAGAGACCTTAGTTACGAAAGTCGCTTATTACAATGTGGTTTGACAACACTAGAGACCAGGAGACTAAGAGGAGACCAAATAGAAGTATTTAAAATAGTGAACGGTTATGAGGATGTTGATAGGAATATGTTCTTCAAACTAAAAGAAGGCAGTAGAACCAGAGGACAGAGGTAGGTTGGACATGAGAAAGTACCCTTTTTCACAGAGGGTGATAAATGAATGGAACAAAGTGCCAAATGATTGCGTTAATGCTAGTAGTGTGAATATGAATATTATCATTAGCGTAACAAGTTCCCTCGTTATCGCCCCCTCGTGCGCAGCCGTTGTGTTCTTCGTTTTTGCAGATTTCGTGTTTGATCTCATTTCAAGTTTTTTTGCTAGCCTCGGTGTTGACTGCAACTTGAACTGCAATAGCTATAGCTTTCTCAAACGCCTTTTTTTCAACATGTTTTCTACATTTTTGTCGCTGAGTGCACTAAACTGATTTGCTATCGTCGCCATTTTTCCTCATATTCACCAACTCCATCTATACACTCATCATGCCACCAAGTGTATGTCTAAAAATAATGAACCTGTAGCAGTACGTTGTACATAATGTCAATGTTCTTTCTGAGGAGTTTATAGAAACATGGTTGAGCCACCTGCTGCCATTTATGGACACTACAACCATCCATTTCCAATTTCTTATGTGTCAATGGTCATCATTTAAAAAAATTCCGTATTCAAAATTTCCCTCTCCCAGCAGTAGTACGTGATCTGTAATCCTTTATTCATCGCCAACACGAGAACCCCTTCCTCCTAATGCTCTATAACCGAGCACCTCAATAGGAGAGATAACATACCGGCTGGGAGGGTGTCCCCCGTCAGCTTGTCAGCAGCCCCGGCGTAATAGCGAGCCAACGAGATGGCAGACTTGATGTTGTCGTAGGCGTTGATGAAAATCTTGCCGCAGTCCAACGTCTCCAGGCTCTAACGCAAGAGATATCACATTTTACATGACAATTAATCGTCGCATTAGTTAATGTAGTTAAAGTTGTACGGTGCGTGCGTGCGCTCGTGCGTGCATGCCTGTCACTATGTGTGCGCATGCGTGAGCGGTGTGCGTGCGCGTGTGCATGCGCGCGTGTGCGTTCACGCATGCGTGCGTGAGTGCGTGTGTATGCGTGTGTACATCAAAACACTTTAACTATATTATCGACAGTGCTGTGATAAATGTGGCATTTCCATTTAACTGGATGAAAACAAATATAAAGCTATATCGTATATCAATTATACATTTCATTTCTCATCATTGCCTTGTTTGAATTTCGCGTTAGATGAGTAGCTCAAGATTAAAACAAATATCAAAAAGAAAAATGTTTAGACACCGCAATGTAGGTGATGTCTCTCTCTATCAAATCAGCGAGTTTGTGCAGCAACCGGCCTCGATTTGAAGCATCCATGCGTCTCCACGGTGACCCAAGTCTGAATGCTTCTCGTGCCGCCTTAACTGCCTTGTCGATATCAGCCTGAAAGATAAACACAATAGAAGAACGCCATAGCTAAAATATGACTATTATTGAAGAAACAGTTGCTTACTGTCCTCGGCATAACATATAACCTCATTTCGCAAGAAATTAACAGGAAACGTTGTAAAGCTAATAGAAAATGCAGGGTGGGTTTTGACAGCATTTTGTTGTTGTTAAAACACTCAAGACTTATTATTGGCGTGATGTAAACTTTGTTGATACGATAATGTCCTTAATAATTTCCGGAGAGGATATGGCGCTCATTTTCATGGATATGCGATTGTTTTGTCCGGGCAGCGGCCGACGCACACAATATATTAAACACCTTTCGGCTGAGAACGCTCACCATCAATTTACATTCTTTGTTTCCTTTAAGTAAGACGCAAGATGGCTTACCGCCCTTCTGAGCACACACCTTATCACCCTCTTGGACGTCGGTAATCTTCTCGCACGTGGCGGGGTTCAGGGTCTGGAAGGTTTTCCCGCTCTCCGAGTTAACCCATTCGTTGTTGATGAAGATCTGCGTATGAGGAGAGAGCAGAGGTTAAGTGTCGTGTCTACAGACGCACGCACGTACACACGTACGTGCACACGCACAACAAACTCCAGATATCCACACATAATATGTAGACACCTGCACCACGGTTAATAACGAAGGCAACGATTGGTCCAAATGTGTGTGTGTGTGTGTGTGTGTGTGTGTGTGTGTGTGTGTGTGTGTGTGTGTGTGTGTGTGTGTGTGTGGTGTGTGGTGTGTGGTGTGTGGTGTGTGGTGTGTGGTGTGTGGTGTGTGTGTGTGTGTGTGTGTGTGTGTGTGTGTGTGTGTGTGTGTGTGTGTGTGTGTGTGTGTGTGTGTGTGTGTGTGTGTGTGTGTGTGTGTGTGTGTGTGTGTGTGTGTGTGTGTGTGTGTGTGTGTGTGTGTGTGTGTGTGTGTGTGTGTGTGTGTGTGTGTGTGTGTGTGTGTGTGTGTGTGTGTGTGCATTTCGAACTATTACAATATCCATATATCCATCATACAAAATCCTTATAACGGTGTATAATAGGTATGTTTTCTTGACTTTCGTTTCATCATAACCACAGCGTAATACGCATGCACGCACGCACGCACGCACGCACGCACGCACGCACGCACAAGTCCTACATTATATGCGTTTGCTGTTTGTCTCTTGTGGATGAATGCAATGATGTTACCTAAGCATGTGCATATTCTGCCCAAAAGCACGCTTAACACTTAACATCATGTAACTGTTTTTTTATTCATCATTAGCTCATACAGTTCCATTTATTATTAAAATAAAATACAGATGCTAATTTTAATTAAGATATATTAACGTCATGCCTACTGGGGGTAGACGCCCCCAAGGGCCTCTTACCCCAGGCATGGAAACAAGACGCCCCATCTTGACAATATATTAAATGTATTAAATACTGTTAGTATTATCAATCATCACTAATATTTTTATATTACATACTATACCCATGCAACAATCGTATGATTTCATATATACCACAAAATAATCGATTTGTGAAAACTGGCCATTTTCCTTTTGGGGGCTCCTTGCTCCACCCTACCCTAACGTGGAGCTGTTAATGATGAGAATGGTCTAATCGTAAATCGAGTCATGAATATCGCTCAATTTATTTTGAAAACGCAGCTATATTTTTACGTATGGGGAAACGATTCGTAAAAGGTCTTATGCTATTCGTACAAACGTGTGTATTTGATTAAAAATGGATCAGTCGTGCAATGTACGCTGGTCCACAACTCAATGTATGGCCGACCCAACCGTTGTTAAACCGATTCGAAAATTGAATCGCGGCAACAAATGTTATGTAATTATCATTATTATTATTATCATCTTTATTCGGACTGAAGATGCACAAAAACGTATGTATTAAACAAATTAGAAATTAGAAATAGCAGCTAGAAAACAAATTACATTATGCTGAGATATGTAATCAAAGCAATATATTCTCCCTTATTTTAGACAGCGCCATTGTTAATTTTTTTCATTTCCACCAATTCACAAATCATATTTGCATTGTCATAGTATGTAGCATTGACACTGACATTTCATATTTCTTTACATGTATGCTTAATAGCACTCATAGGCATATACAACAGTTCATGGTGAGTCATGTTATATTTGGACATACTGTAATTAACAATCGTGTTGTCTGACAAGGCTACTGTTCTGTAAAACTGTATAAACCTATATACCAAAGCCACATCTAAAGGTATACATTCAGCAATTAATGGTATTAAATCTCTGTGCGAACCATTATGGTAGCTTCCATAGCATTACGCCATTGTATACACATCTTTTTAACACTGTCATGCCACATTGGCCATATTTGGGAATTGTACAAAGCACAACAATACAGATGAAACAATTTGTTTTTGACGACAGTTTTAAGTTAATTCAGACATTAATCTATTTACACTACGGTTACATTTCTTGATAACATCAAACACCATGTCATACTTATCGGTTGTGCTAAGTACATTTCCCAGATGTATAGTTTTCTCACATGTAGTAACATCTGTACCATTAATTTCAAAAAGCGGATCAGCATCCTTCTTGTTATACACCAATAGTTTGCTTTTTGACCCATTAAACAACACATCATATAATTTGGCATGTTTCTCACATACCTCAATAATTTTTCGCAACCCAGAACTAGTACGACAGCTCTTCTGCAGCTCCACAGAAAATGTTGCATAACACAACAGCCAATACCAAGGTATTTTAATTCATCCAACAACCTATCCATGTACACTCCAAATAGAAGTGGAGACATAACACCTCCTTTGCGAACCCCATTCTTAACACTAAACTGGTTTGACATTACGTCATTCCATCTAACTTTCTGTGTGTATACATGTGAAGTAAAGTCTTACAACTAATGGGCACATACCTTTATCAATTAATTTTTGAAACAACATACAATAATTTACTCTATCGGACACTTTAGAAGCATCAAGTAATAAAACATGTATTGTACTACCATTATTTAAATAATATGAAATAGTTTCTTTTACCATAAAAAGTACACATTGTTGTGGATAAGCCAACTTTAAACCCGAATTGTAAATCTGACGTGTCAAAAACTCCAGTTTGTTGATGGATTATAATGGCATCGTCAGCTTGCCAATGATGCTGCCTAAGGTCAACGCCCTATAGTTATCAAAGCTATGATGCGCCTTTCTTTTATCTTTCTGAAAACAGTTTTTCAGTACCATGTATAATATGGTTAGAAAATATGCCGTGTGCGCAGACCCATTCGTAGAGACTCCCAGTAGTTATAGTGCAGGAATGACCAAGCTAAAGAGGCGACCAGTATGGGAGGGTCACGTGACTTCCGGTCGCAGAGCTTTCAGGGTATCCTGAGCGCCCCCTGGCGGCGACCCATAACCCAATCCGTAACCCTAGAGCGCCCCCTGGCGACTGGAGGTAACCCTAACCGTCTAGAGCGCCCCTTGGCGACTGAATTTAATTTTAATTTTAATTTCAATTTCATGCGCGCGCAGCCTCGCAGCCTTCTGGGTAGCCCGAGCGCCCCCTGGCGGGACCCGTAACCCTATCCGTAACCCTAGAACGCCCCCTGGCGATTGAATTGAATTTTTATTTTTATTTTTCTTGACATACCGACCGACATACAGCTGAAATAAGCTATAAACGTGTCAGGACACATAACTCCTACAGTTTACCCACAATTCCTACAATTTACCCATAATTCCCTTATTCAATAAGAGTACAAGCAAATGTTATTAAATATTTGAAAATAATGACACAATATTGTCCACAAACGTTAGACAGAGGACTCTAAAGTCTCTTGCCATACCGACGTACAGCTGACAAAAGCTATAAACGTGTCAGGACATGCAGCTGACGTAAGCCGCACATAGAACAACACCAAATAAGGACATGCAGCTGACGTAAGCCGCACCAGACGCGTCGCGGAAAGTGCATCATCAGCATATTGTCGTTATATGTCAATATTTGAAAATAATGGGCTCAGCCGGCTAGCAGGCATGTAGAATTAGGTCACGCACAGACGATATCAGTGACCCAACGACCCAGCCCGGCTCATGGTTTTTATTAGTAGACCGCTAGCAGCCGGCTAGCGGGCGTGTAGAAATAGGCCACGCACAGTCGTATAACGGTGTCTCTTAAAGTTAAACTATGTGTTATATAGATGCGTTTTAAAAGCGTTCGCTGCATAGGAGTATGTATTAGTTACCATTCGTGCAAACAACGACAGAGATAAGTCCGGCAGCAGGCATCGCATCAGACGCACACGCAAACGCACACGCGCACACACACATACGCACGCACACACATCATGCTTGCTTATATAACACAGTTGTTTCAATAAAGCACACATATGTAGTGTAGCGTGTTTGTTCCTTCACCTAGCTATAAAAAGAAATGGATTTTAGTTTCTTACGGATCGTGTTACTCACAGACCCTTTATCAAACCTGTTTGGACTTCCGCACTGTGTGCAGTAACACTCTGCTACCTCCAGCCACATCCTGGCTATTTACACACTGCCTCCATCATACAGTCCTCTGTCTCTCCTACCTCCAGCCACATCCCTGCTCCGTACACGCTGCCTCCACCATACAGTCCTCTGTCTCTACTAATTCCAGCCACATTCTGACGCATTACACATTGCCTCCACCATAGAGTCCTCTGTCTCTCCTACCTCCAGCCACATCCTGGCTTCCGATACATTGCGTCCACCATACTATCCTCTGTCTCTCCTACATACAGCCACATCATTGCTCCTGATACATTGCCCCCACCATTCAGGCTTCTGTCTCTCCTACCTCCAACCACATTCTGGCTCCTTACACACTGCCTCCACCATTCAGTCTTCTGTCTCTCCTACCACTAGCCACATTCTGGCTACTTACACACTGCCTCCACCATACTGTCCTCTGTCTCTCCTACCACTAGCCACATCCTGGCTACTTACACACTGCCTCCGCCATACAGTCCTCCGACTCTACTACCTCCAACCAAATCCTGGCTCTTTACACATTGCCTGCACCATACATTCCTCTGTCTCTCCTACTTCCAGCCACATCCTGGCTCGTAATACATTGCGTCCACCATACAACCCTCTCTCTTTCATACATCCAGCCACACCCTTGCTCCTTACACATTACCTCCACCACACTGTCCTCTATTGCTCCTACCTCCAACCAAATCCTGGCTCTTTACACATTGCCTACACCATACAGTCCTCTGTCTCTCCTACCTCCAGCCACATCCTAGCTACTTACACACTGCCTCCACCATACAGTCCACCGACTTTCCTGTATTGTAGGTCCAAGGACCTACAACTTTATGTATTGTAGGTCAAAAGACCTACAACTTTATGTATTGTAGGTCCAAATACCTACAACTTTATGAATTGTAAGTCCAAGGACCTACAACTTTATGTACTGTAGGTCCAAGGACATACGACTTTATGTATTGTATGTCCAAATACCTGCTACTTTATGTATTGTATATCCAAGGACATACAACTTTATGAATTGTAGATCCAAATACCTACAACTTTATTTACTGTAGGTCCAAAGACCTGCTACTTTATGTTTTGTGGGTTCAAGGACCTACAACTTTATGTATTGGAGGTCCAAAGACCTGCTACTTTATGTATTGTAGGTCCAAAGACCTGCTACTTTATGTATTGTAGGTCCAAAGAACCTGCTACTTTATGTATTGTAGGTCCAAAAACATACATATTTTTATATTGTAGGTCCAAAAACAAGAACTGCTACTTTATGTATTGTAGGTCCAAAGATCTGCTACTTTATGTTTTGTGGGTTCAAGGACCTACAACTTTATGTATTGTAGGTCCAAAGACCTGCTACTTTATGTATTGTAGGACCAATGACATACAACTTTATGCATTGTAGGTCCAAATACCTACCACTTTATGTATTGTATGTCCAAGGACCTACAACTTTATGTATTGTAGGTCCAAACACCTGCCACTTTATGTATTGTAGGTCCAAACACCTGCTACTTTATCTATTGTAGGTCCAAAGACCTGCTAATTTATGTATTGTAGGTCCAAATACCTACCACTTTATGTATTGTATGTTCAAGGACCTAAAACTTTATGTATTGTAGGTCCAAAGACCTGCTATTTTAGGTTTTGTGGGTTCAAGAACATACAACTTTATGTATTGGAGGTCCAAAGACCGGCTACTTTATGTATTGTAGGTTCAAAGAACTGCTACTTTATGTATTGTAGGTACAAAGACCTGCTACTTTATGTATTGTAGGTCCAAACACCTACAACTTTATGTATTGTAGATCCAAGGACCTACAACTTTATGTATTGTAGGTCCAAAAACCTGCTACTTTATGTATTGTAGGTCCAAAGACCTGCTACTTTATGTATTGTAGGTCCAAAAACATGCATCTTATAGTAGTGTAGGCCCAAAGACTTACAACTTTATGTGTTGTATATATACCTTCTGTTCACACCTTATCATATATATTTCATACACGACATATGTATTCTATTTAATAAAAGGAATGGAACGTGTTGTCATATTCCTACGAGTGACCCCCCTCCATAGTTGAAAGGGAACCCGTAGTCAATGATATTGGACATAGTGGACAATAGTAGCCATTGTCATGTAAATATCTTATATACCACCACCACCACCACCACCACCACCACCACCACCACCACCACCACCACCACCACCACCACCACCACCACCACCACCACCACCACCACCACCACCACCACCACCACCACCACCACCACCACCACCACCACCACCACCACCACGCATGCACTATATAGATGTATTGAGGGTCCGTCCCCTCTCAGTTGTAGACGCGTGTCCGCCAATTTGTTAGTTTGTCCATAATTTTTGTTAGTTTGTCCGCTATTTTGTTAGTTTGTCCGCCATTTTGTTAGTTTTGTCCATCATTTTTTTAGTTTGTCTGCCATTTTGTTAGTTTGTCCACCATTTTGTTAGTTTGTCCGCCATTTTGTTAGTTTTGTCCATAATTTTTTGTTAGTTTGTCCGCCATTTTGTTAGTTTGTCCGCCATTTTGTTAGTTTTTCCCTCATTTTTGTTAGTTTGTCCGCCATTTTGTTAGTTTTGTCCATCATTTCAAACTTTATGTGTTGTATATATACCTTCTGTTCACACCTTATCATATATATTTCATACACGACATATGTATTCTATTTAATCAAAGGAATGGAACGTGTTGTCATATTCCTACGAGTGACCCCCCCCCCCATAGTTGAAAGGGAATCCATAGTCAATGATATTGGACATAGTGGACAATAGTAGCCATTGTCATGTAAATATCTTATATACCACCACCACCACCACCACCATCCCGCACGCACTATATAGATGTACTGAGGGTCCGTCCCCTCTCAGTTGTTGACGCGTGTCCGCCAATTTGTTAGTTTGTCCATCATTTTTTTAGTTTGTCCGCCATTTTGTTAGTTTGTCCGCCATTTTGTTAGTTTTGTCCATCTTTTTTTTTAGTTTGTCCGCCATTTTGTTAGTTTGTCCACCGTTTTGTTAGTTTTGACCATTATTTTGTTAGTTTGTCCGCCATTTTGTTAGTTTTGTCCATCATTTTTGTTAGTTTGTCCATCATTTTTGTTAGTTTGTCCACCATTTTGTTAGTTTGTCTGTTAATTTTGTTAGTTTTGTCCATCATTTTTGTTAGTTTGTCCGCCATGTTATTAGTTTTGTCCATTATTTTGTTAGTTTGTCCGCTATTTTGTTAGTTTTGTCCATCATTTTTGTTAGTTTGTCCGCCATTTTGTTAGTTTGCCCATCATTTTTGTGAGTTTGTCTGCCGTTTTGTTGGGGTTACACCTTTTTGCAGGCTCTCTAGTGTTATACAACCTATAACAAGTTGGGGTTACACCGTTAGGGTTAGGGTGGCAGCTAGAATTTCTCATACATACCTCGATCCATAGAGAAGTAGTGAGTCGAATGTAGCAATTACATTCTGGTTTCCAGGCGGACAACTAACAAAATCATGGACAAACTAACAAAATAGCGGACAAACTAACAAAAATGATGGACAAACTAACAAAATGGCGGACCAACTAACAAAATGACGGACAAACTAACAAAAATTATGGACAAAACTAACAAAATGGCGGACAAACTAACAAAATAATGGTCAAAACTAACAAAACGGCGGACAAACTAACAAAAATGATGGGCAAACTAACAAAATGGCGGGCAAACTCACAAAAATTATGGACAAACTAACAAAAATTATGGACAAAACTAACAACATGGTGGACAAACTAACAAAATAATGGTCAAAACTAACAAAACGGCGGACAAACTAACAAAAATGATGGACAAACTAACAAAATGGCGGGCAAACTCACAAAAATTATGGACAAACTAACAAAATGGCGGACAAACTAACAAAAATGATGGACAAAACTAAAAAAATAGCGGATAAACTAACAAAATAATGGACAAAACTAACAAAATGGTGGACAAACTAAAAAAAAATGATGGACAAACTAACAAAATGGCGGACAAACTAACAACATGGCGGACAAACTAACAAAAATGATGGACAAAACTAACAAAATGACGGACAAACTAACAAAATGGTGGAAAAAACTAACAAAAATGATGGACAAACTAACAAAAATGATGGACAAAACTAACAAAATGGCGGACAAACTAACAAAATAATGGTCAAAACTAACAAAACGGTGGACAAACTAACAAAATGGCGGACAACCTAAAAAAAAAGATGGACAAAACTAACAAAATGGCGGACAAACTAACAAAATGGCGGACAAACTAACAAAAATGATGGACAAACTAACAAATTGGCGGAGACGCGTCAACAACTGAGAGGGGACGGACCCTCAGTACATCTATATAGTGCGTGCGGGGTGGTGGTGGTGGTGATGGTGATGGTGATGGTGGTGGTGGTGGTGGTATATAAGATATTTACATGACAATGGCTACTATTGTCCACTATGTCCAATATCATTGACTACGGGTTCCCTTTCAACTATGGAGGGGGTCACTCGTAGGAATATGACAACACGTTCCATTCCTTTGATTAAATAGAATACATATGTCGTGTATGAAATATATATTATAAGGTGTGAACAGAAGGTATATATACAACACATAAAGTTTGAAATGATGGACAAAACTAACAAAATGGCGGACAAACTAACAAAAATGATGGACAAACTAACAAAATGGCGGACAAACTAACAGAATGGCGGACAAACTAACAAAAATGATGGACAAACTAACAAATTGGCGGACACGAGTCAACAACTGAGAGGGGACGGACCCTCAGTACATCTATATAGTGCGTGCGGGGTGGTGGTGGTGGTGATGGTGATGGTGATGGTGATGGTGGTGGTGGTGGTGGTATCTAAGATATTTACATGACAATGGCTACTATTGTCCACTATGTCCAATATCATTGACTACGGGTTCCCTTTCAACTATGGAGGGGGGTCACTCGTAGGAATATGACAACACGTTCCATTCCTTTGATTAAATAGAATACATATGTCGTGTATGAAATATGTATGATAAGGTGTGAACAGAAGGTATATATACAACACATAAAGTTTGAAATGCTGGACAAAACTAACAAAATGGCGGACAAACTAACAAAAATGATGGACAAACTAACAAAATGGCGGACAAACTAACAGAATGGCGGACAAACTAACAAAAATGATGGACAAACTAACAAAAATGATGGACAAAACTAACAAAATGGCGGACAAACTAACAAAATAATGGTCAAAACTAACAAAACGGTGGACAAACTAACAAAAATGATGGACAAACTAACAAAATGGCGGACAAACTAACAGAATGGCGGACAAACTAACAAAAATGATGGACAAACTAACAAAAATGATGGACAAAACTAACAAAATGGCGGACAAACTAACAAAATGGTGGACAAACTAACAAAAATGATGGACAAACTAACAAAAATGATGGACAAACTAACAAAAATGATAAACAAAACTAACAAAATGGCGGACAAACTAACAAAATAATGGTCAAAACTAACAAAACGGTGGACAAACTAACAAAATGGCGGACAAACTAAAAAAAAAGATGGACAAAACTAACAAAATGGCGGACAAACTAACAAAATGGCGGACAAACTAACAAAATGGCGGACAAACTAACAAAAATGATGGATAAACTAACAAATTGGCGGACACGCGTCAACAACTGAGAGGGGACGGACCCTCAGTACATCTATATAGTGCGTGCGGGGTGGTGGTGGTGGTGATGGTGATGGTGATGGTGGTGGTGGTGGTGGTGGTGGTGGTGGTATATAAGATATTTACATGACAATGGCTACTATTGTCCACTATGTCCAATATCATTGACTACGGGTTCCCATTCAACTATGGAGGGGGGTCACTCGTAGGAATATGACAACACGTTCCATTCCTTTGATTAAATAGAATACATATGTCGTGAATGAAATATATATGATAAGGTGTGAACAGAAGGTATATATACAACACATAAAATTTGAAATGATGGACAAAACTAACAAAATGGCGGACAAACTAACAAAAATGAGGGAAAAACTAACAAAATGGCGGACAAACTAACAAAAAATGATGGACAAAACTAACAAAATGGCGGACAAACTAACAAAATGGTGGACAAAACTAACAAAATGGCGGACAAACTAACAAAAATGATGGACAAACTAACAAATTGGCGGACACGCGTCTACAACTGAGAGGGGACGGACCCTCAATACATCTAAATAGTGCATGCGGGGTGGTGGTGGTGGTGGTGGTGGTGGTGGTGGTATATAAGATATTTACATGACAATGGCTACTATTGTCCACTATGTCCAATATCATTGACTGGTTCCCTTTCAACTATGGAGGGGGGTCACTCGTAGGAATATGACAACACGTTCCATTCCTTTTATTAAATAGAATACATATGTCGTGTATGAAATATATATGATAAGGTGTGAACAGAAGGTATATATACAACACATCAAGTTGTAAGTCTTTGGGCCTACAATACTATAAGATGTATGTTTTTGGAACTACAATACATAAAGTAGCAGGTCTTTGGACCTACAATACATAAAGTAGCAGGTTTTTGGACCTACAATACATAAAGTTGTAGGTCCTTGGATCTACAATACATAAAGTTGTAGGTGTTTGGACCTACAATACATAAAGTAGCAGGTCTTTGTACCTACAATACATAAAGAAGCCGGTCTTTGGACCTCCAATACATAAAGTTGTAGGTTCTTGAACCCACAAAACCTAAAATAGCAGGTCTTTGGACCTACAATACATAAAGTTGTAGGTCCTTGGACATACAATACATAAAGTTGTAGGTCCTTGGACATACAATACATAAAGTGGTAGGTATTTGGACCTACAATACATAAATTAGCAGGTCTTTGGACCTACAATACATAAAGTAGCAGGTGTTTGGACCTACAATACATAAAGTGGCAGGTGTTTGGACCTACAATACATAAAGTTGTAGGTCCTTGGACATACAATACATAAAGTGGTAGGTATGTGGACCTACAATACATAAAGTTGTATGTCATTGGTCCTACAATACATAAAGTTGTAGGTCCTTGGACCTACAATACATAAAGTAGCAGGTCTTTGGACCTACAATACATAAAGTTGTAAGTCCTTGAACCCACAAAACATAAAGTAGCAGATCTTTGGACCTACAATACATCAAGTAGCAGGTCTTGCTTTTGGACCTACAATACAAAAATATGTATGTTTTTGGACCTACAATACATAAAGTAGCAGGTTCTTTGGACCTACAATACATAAAGTAGCAGGTCTTTGGACCTACAATACATAAAGTAGCAGGTCTTTGGACCTCCAATACATAAAGTTGTAGGTCCTTGAACCCACAAAACATAACGTAGCAGGTCTTTGGACCTACAGTAAATAAAGTTGTAGGTATTTAGATCTACAATACATAAACTTGTATGTCCTTGGATATACAATACATAAAGTAGCAGGTATTTGGACATACAATACATAAAGTCGTATGTCCTTGGACCTACAATACATAAAGTAGCAGGTATTTGGACCTACAATACATAAAGTTGTAGGTCCTTGGACTTACAATACATAAAGTTGTAGGTATTTGGACCTACAATACATAAAGTTGTAGGTCTTTTGACCTACAATACATAAAGTTGTAGGTCCTTGGACCTACAATACAGGAAAGTCGGTGGACTGTATGGTGGAGGCAGTGTGTAAGTAGCTAGGATGTGGCTGGAGGTAGGAGAGACAGAGGACTGTATGGTGTAGGCAATGTGTAAAGAGCCAGGATTTGGTTGGAGGTAGGAGCAATAGAGGACAGTGTGGTGGAGGTAATGTGTAAGGAGCAAGGGTGTGGCTGGAGGTAGGAAAAACAGAGGATTGTACGATGGACGCAATGTATCAGGAGCCAGGATGTGGCTGGAAGTAGGAGAAACAGAGGACTGTATGGCGGATGCAGTATTAAGGAGGAGGGATGTGGCTGGAAGTAGGAAAGACAGTGGACTGTATGTTGGAGGCAGTGTGTAAGTAGCCAGGATGTGGCTGGAGGTAGGAGAGACAGAGGGTTGTATGATGGACGCAATGTATTATGAGCCAGGATGTGGCTGGAGGTAGGAGAGACAGAGGAATGTATTGTGCAGGCAATGTGTAAAGAGCCAGGATTTGGTTGGAGGTAGTAGAGACGGAGGACTGTATGGCGGAGGCAGTGTGTAAGGAGCAGGGATGTGGTTGGAGGTAGTACAGACGGAGGACAGTATGGTGGAGGCAGTGTGTAAGTAGCCAGGATGTTGCTAGTGGTAGGAGAGACAGAAGACTGAATGGTAGAGGCAGTGTGTAAGGAGCCAGGATGTGGTTGGAGGTAGGAGAGACAGAAGACATAATGGTGGGGACAATGTATCAGGAGCAATGATGTGGCTGTATGTAGGAGAGACAGGGGATAGTATGGTGGACGCGATGTATCGGAAGTCAGGATGTGGCTGGAGGTAGGAGAGACAGAGGACTCTATGGTGGAGGCAATGTGTAATGCGTCAGAATGTGGCTGGAGGTAGTAGAGACAGAGGACTGTATGATGGAGACAGCGTGTACGGAGCAGGGATGTGGCTGGAGGTAGGAGAGACAGAGGACTGTATGATAGAGGTAGTGTGTAAATAGCCAGGATGTGGCTGGAGGTAGCAGAGTGTTACTGCACACAGTGCGGAAGTCCAGACAGGTGTAATGTTGGTAATAGTTTGCCTCGCCTGGTCAATCAGAATATAAGGGGTCTGTGAGTAACACGATACGTATGAAACTAAAATCAAGTTCTTTTTATAGCTAGGTGAATGAACAAACACGCTACACTACATATGTGTGCTTTATTGAAACAACTGTGTTATATAAGCAAGCATGATGTGTGTGTGTGTGTGTGTGTGTGTGTGTGTGTGTGTGTGTGTGTGTGCGTGTGCGTGTGCGTGTGCGTGTGCGTGTGCGTGTGCGTGTGCGTGTGCGTGTGCGTGTGCGTGTGCGTGTGCGTGTGCGTGTGCGTGTGCGTGTGCGTGTGCGTGTGCGTGTGCGTGTGCGTGTGCGTGTGCGTGTGCGTGTGCGTGTGCGTGTGCGTGTGCGTGTGCGTGTGCGTGTGCGTGTGCGTGTGCGTGTGCGTGTGCGTGTGCGTGTGCGTGTGCGTGTGCGTGTGTGCGCGTGTGTGTGCGTTTGCGTGTGCGTCTAAAGCGATGCCTGCTGCCGGACTTATCTCTGTCGTTGTTTGCACGAATGGTAACTAATACATACTCCTATGCAGCGAACGCTTTTAAAACGCATCTATATAACACATAGTTTAACTTTAAGAGACACCGTTATACGACTGTGCGTGGCCTATTTAGACACGCCCGCTAGCCGGCTGCTAGCTGTCTACTAATAAAAATCATTAGCCGGGCTGGGTCGTTGGGTCACTGATATCGTCTGTGCGTGACCTAATTCTATACGCCTGCTAGCCGGCTGCTAGCGGTCTACTGATAAAAAACATGAGCCGGGCTGGGTTGTTGGATCACTGATATCGTCTGTGCATGGCCTACTTCTACACGCCTGCTAGCCGGCTGCTACCGGCCTACTGATAAAAACATGAGCCGACTTCGCTAGCGGGCTGGGTCGAAAGTACGCCTTTCGTTGCTCTCGGGTTTCGTATAGCTTATTAATACACACATGTGTTATTTAAGAATATATAGCGTGGTGGTAACATGGATAAACTTTAGGAGTTATGGGTAAATTGTAGGAATTATGGGTAAACTGTAGGAGTTATGGGTAAAGTGTAACAGCGCATTATTTTCAAACATTGACATATAACGACAATATGCTGATGATGCACTTTCCGCGACGCGTCTGGTGCAGCTGCATGTCCTTATTTGGTATTGTTCTGTATGCGGATTACGTCAGCAGCATTTCCTGACACGTTTATAGCTTTCGTCAGCTGTACGTCGGTATGACAAGAGACTTTAGTGTCCTCTGTCTAACGTTTGTGGACAATATTGTGTCATTATTTTCAAATATTTAATAACATATGCTTGTACTCTTATTGAATAGGGGAATTATGGGTAAATTGTAGGAATTATGGGTAAACTGTAGGAGTTATGTGTCCTGACACGTTTATAGCTAACTTCAGCTGTATGTCGGTATGTCAAGAAAAAAAAAAAATAAATAAATAAAAATTAAAATTAAAATTAAAAAATTAAAATTAAATTCAGTCGCCAGGGGGCGCTCTAGACGGTTAGGGTTAGCTCCAGTCGCTAGGGGGCGCTCTAGGGTTACGTATAGGGTTACGGGCCAAGGGGCGCTCGGGCTACCCAGAAGGTTGTGAGGCTGCGCGCGCAGTTAAAATTATAATTAAAATAATAAAAAAAAAAAAAAAAAAAAATTTATATTAAATTCAGTCGCCAGAGGGCGCTCTAGACAGTTAGGGTTAGCTCCATTCGCTAGGGGGCGCTCTAGGCGTATATAGGTCACCGCTAGGGGTGCTTAGGGTACCCAGAAGGGTCTGCGACCGGAAGTCACAGTGACCTTCCCTACTGGTCCCCTCTTTGGCCAACTAATATATTCAGAGGATAGTGGGATGAGGTTGTATATTAATTGTGGGGTAGTCAAGTAATTGTATGTTATTATTAGTTATACAGACATTATATTCTACCTGTGAACTACATATCAATACAGACGTATGAATATAAAATAGATGTGTGCATAATAGGTGGGTATTGGTCTTTTTAAAATCGAACGTAGTTTTAGGGGGTATACAGGCCAGCGTTACGAAGCGCTACAAGGGATGTGGGTGTTTAAAAACGTCAAAAAAGCATGACATACCTTATACATAGCCCCCTAGGGACAACTGTGTTTTAGTTCTGCGCCATTAGAAAAAAACGTATTTATGTTATGCTGCTTGCACACTGTAGCCTACAGGCACTACTTTTTTACTATGAACCGTGCGGTGATACCATCCTATTTATCATGGACTTCGTGACATGACTGATGCTGAGCCTGAAGTTCTGACAATAATGCACGATTCTGACAGTAATACACGATACACGGTGGGTAACATGTATCGCACTCACCTTAGTGTATTTAATTTCCGGGTTTTTCACCGGTTCGGGAGTGGTGCTTGTCGACATGGCAAATTAGACAATCTCCGACTAGAGTGAAGGAGCGTTGACTCGACTGTTTATCTAGGTCATTCGTCCCGACACTTCTTAGTGGGCGCGTCCATTTCGCTGGAAGGGTGAAAAGTTATACCAAGCCACAATAGAAATATAACTTTTTTGCGTCTTCTTGACAGTTTAATATACTTTGCTAGCCCGTAACCCAGCTAGCACAGCTTGGTTGGGCCAACATTGTAATAAGCTCGCCACTGTCGCGGTCTGCATGTTGACCTAATGTCGACGTTGGGCCAACAGTGGAAACAGATGGCAACGCGGCGAAGCCACGCCTACATTACGCCGACTATTAAAACATCGTAGCGACACCTAGCGAAGAATCTCGCATATGCTCATTGGTTAGGGTTCCTATGACAGCATATCAGGCTCACCTTTAAAGGGGGGGGGGTGAAGCACTCGAACAACCATAGCCCAAACATAATAACATACCATTTACAGTATATATCACCGTTATATGATGGGCGCAACGCCACGGTAATTTTGTAATATCCTTTTTAACTGTGATATTATTTTCGCTGGGCGGCGCCATATTGCTCTGCGGGGGGCTCAGCGGCAGAGTGGTTTGAGTACGAGCTCCTGGCACCGCGTTCACACAGTAAAAACCTCTCGGAAAAACGGCCGAAACGCATGGAAAATCGAATAAAAAGAAAACTGGTGTGCACTGGATGGCTCCTGGATATGTCAACGAGTACTACAAATGCAAGGAAAAAACTTGTGATCGATTTCCGAGGAAGAATTTGCAGCGGAAAAGGTGGTTGCAAATGCGGACATTGCCGTGTCCGCCAGCCGCAGGCTCTGCGAGTGACCACTCTTCCGATGCAGATTACAAGACAAAAGACTATGTGATGAGCATGGACAGACGGTGAGCATCAAGATGTCATTCTTGGTCAAAGACACCGTTCCATCTTAGATCTTTTTTTCCGCATATGACCATGCATCGACAGACTATTCTGCGACAAGGAAACGTCAGATATCAGAGGGCAGAGCGATGCGTAGGAAGCGACGAGCCGAAACCAGGTTAGTAAATTGGATTACCGTTACCATTGTGACTTATCACTACGATTACAATATAGTTCCACCCCAGTAAGCACAGCTGTGCTTCAACGTCAGCATATATATGACCCACAGTAAATCGAAATGTATGAATACAATAAAGTGCGAGTAAGTGTTAATAGTTTGATATAATTACGAGTGTTTTCCAATCCGCCGATTTATTTTCGACGTGATCAGACGTTCCGTCAATACGTGGCCGTACTCAAAACAATAACAATAACTCAGTAAGTGCTACAGGATATACTGCAGCCTTATAACATGGGCCATGGCGTATGTACTAGGCAAAATTATTCAAGAAAATAATTTGATATTATTTATTGACAGTCATAATAAGTCTCATACTCCTGTGTTCTAAATGCCTATAGAGAGCAAGCGGCAAGCGTAAGGCTAAGCCTGGGGGGTTAGATGCATGGGAGAAACACGACCAAAAGACAGTATAGACTATAGTGCAACAGAAGCCTACTGTTGCTGTTTACATTTCAAATTCTTTATGGAAATATTTAAATATACAAATACTTTCATTGTGATTAAGTGCAAATGCAGTTACAAAAACTTTTTAAAAGTATTTAAATATTTAAGTAAAATGCATTTCACCCATGCAATGTCTAGCTGGAAAGGAAACTAACTAAGGCATCGTCATCTACCCAGTTGAACACTGTCAGATTACATGTCTGCTTTCTATAATGACACTTTACAATTTCTGTCTGAATTCTTGTGACTTGACAATAAGACAAAATTATATAAAATTAATTTGCTTTATTGATCGGATTAAACCCCACATGTAATAACCGGAAGTTCATAAAGAGATGTATTAATTACATTTTATTCTAAGTCGACTGATAACACTGTAATGAATATCGTGGGGGGAGGGGGCAACTGTCGGCAACCCACAATAGTATTAGTACAAGCTATACATATGAAGGAAGTATATCAGGCATGGGGTCAATTCTGTTTTGTCAATTCCAAAAAATCAGTTCTAATTCTGCCTTGCAAAAAATCAATTCCAACTGTTAAAATCCTAGGCTAAAGAAAAATTCAAATCCAATTCGTTTTAACACAGTTTTATTTGTCACGTGTGCACAATCATATTTAATTAGATATGATTAAAAAGTTATTGTTCGTTTAATGCACACACGCACGCGCACGCACGCACGCACGCACGCACGCACGCACGCACGCACGCACGCACGCACGCACGCACGCACGCACGCACGCACGCACGCACGCACGCACGCACGCACGCACGCACGCACGCACACACACACACACACACACACACACACACACACACACACACACACACACACACACACACACACACACATCAGGTTTGCCATAAAAAACTTTAAAATGGCATCCAGCCATTTCATATGTACTTTCTGCTGAGACACCTCTCCTGGATTTTTGCTAACAAAACCAGACATTTTGGACAGCCCTGGACAGTTGGGTCATTAATCTGAGTTTTGAACAGTTTTCCCTGTTTATATCGGGTCCAGGTCATTTGCCCCCCTCCCGGACATTTGCCCCTTTGTCACTTGCCCCCAGACATTAGCCCCTTGCCTTATTCAAAATCTGGACATTTGCCCCCTGTCCGTAACTTCTGGATTATTTGTAAGTTTTTTTTTAGAAATGTTTTTTAACTTATTTTTTTATTTCTGAACATGAATTCAAGATATATATTACCCTAATTGCAATTAATGTTCTTTGTGCCAGATCAGCCAAGTAAATTACATTATGTAGTTGGAGATGATCCTGTAATCAAAGGATTATCTTTATTGCAATTGTGGAAGAAGCCAGTGACATTAGGACCTGGACAATTGAGGATATTTGAAAGAAGCCATCTCAACAAGGTTAGGTTTCTTTTGAATTGCATTTACCATGGAGAGTTGGAGTGACTCCATTTTCCTATAAAACTGGATGCACAAGCCAGAGTTGTCAGAATTCACTTATAACTTCACCATGGAAATTACTACTAGCATCTGAGGAGGTCAGAAGCTATGTTTTGAGTGTCATTCCTACACCAAGAAGGGAGACCAACAAGATTACTCTTCAATGGGAGTGAAGCCAGCGTCGATCCTGATCATGCAAGGGTGCTGTGGTCACTGATCTGATCTCCAGATCCTGAATGTGATCAACAAGACTGCCTCCAACCATGATGGTGACACGGCACAGATAGAAGCTGCCAAGGTCCGTGAGGACCTGAAAACTAAGGCAGCTAATACCAGGGGCACTCCAAACCAGCTGATCTCTGACTCGTTACTGTCCACCACTGTTTGTGGAAGCATCACCCCAAGAACCCATCTTCCACCACTGATCTGACTATCAATGATACCTGGAACACAACTAGTGACAAGATCATCTCATACACACTCCAGGGGATAGGCCATTGCATTAGGCTAAAATGACTTCGACTTGTCATTGAATGTTATGTTATTGTAGTAATAATGATAAAACTGCAAACTGATTTTCACTTGTCAACTATCATAGAAAAAAGGAGCAGATGTCCAAGGGGGGGAGCAAATATACAAGGAGGCAGATTTATATCGCTATCAGTTGTGGTATTATTGATATTTCATCAAATTTACTGGAAAGTTTGAGTCTTCAACATCCTAATCTCCAACTTGTATTCTCCATGGGGACATTTTTAATTACTACAAAGGGCAAACCCTACAGCCACATGTAACAGCATTGTACAGGTGACCAGTGACATGTTTAGTATGGGAAACTTGTGGGCTGAACATTAGGCTTGGATAAACAAGGGGCTGCATTCAAGTGGGGCAGGCTTCCTCTCTCACACAAAGGGAATGATTTAACAAGATTGCCATCTCGAACAACAAGTTCCAGATGGCAAGTGGACAAGGAAGCCATTGGCTTATCGAGAGTCCAACAATTTTCTCATCTATGTGTAGCCCGCCCTTATCAGATATCTGTCAATTATATTTTTAAACATATTCACACTACTAGCATTAACACAATCATTTGGCAGTTTGTTCCATTCATTTATCACCCTCTGTGAGAAAGAGTACTTTCTCATGTCCAACCTACACTGCTCCTTAACTAATGTTGCTTTGTGTCCTCTGGTTCTACTGCCTTCTTTAAGTTTGAAGAACATATTCCTATCAACATCCTCATAACCGTTCACTATTTTAAACACTTCTATTTGGTCTCCTCTTAGTCTCCTGGTCTCTAGTGTTGTCAAACCACATTGTAATAAGCGACTTTCGTAACTAAGGTCTCTTAATTCTGGAATCATCTTAGTTGCTCTTCGTTGTATTCTTTCTAGCTTATCTATGTCTGTTTTACGATATGGCCTCCATGCTTGAATACAATATTCCAAATGTGGTCTAACTATTGCTTTGTACAGGGGTACAATTAGATGTTTCTCCTTATACGTGATAGTTCTCCTAATTAGCCCTAGAATTTGATTTCCTTTCGAAGCAGTAAACAGTGCAATGTTGATTAGATAATATAATGCACTTTGGAGCTAGGATGCTACAATTTTGGTTACATGCGTTTGGTTATGTTACCAGTGGCATTCGTCAAACTAACCAAACAGATTCATTAAAAACATTAAGAGATCTGTGAAAGACCCATTGGTTGAATCAACATGGCTCCATAAGGAAAATGCTTTTCCCTGTGGTTGATTACTTTATACATTCTATATGACACTGGCACTCTTATATTCTAAAAATAATATATACAAGAGAAAGTTTCTCACATTGTGATTCATTTTTATTATGCAAAAGATGAATTTTGTAAAATTTTCAAGTCACTGTATGTGTAATCTTTTCAGATGAAGGATTCACCATTGGTTCGTACAAGTACAGGTACTAGTTTTGAAGCATCCAGCGCTACGGGTGATGTCGTCAATCTTTACATTACGGATGTCACCTTTAGTGCCATCACTGCTACTACTGCTGTGGCACCACATACAACTGATGATGAAATGCAAATCGATCCGGTAATGATATTTCAAGTGCGACACTTCGCGAATGCTGCTGTAGTCACGGATGACATTATTGCACCAATGAACGTTGATCATGACTACTCCTATGTGAAGCTTCCATCAGATTCAGTGAGAATAAAGACATTGGTGCAGATGATGCACACTATGTGATAACAGCGACATAACCGAGGGTGACTCAAGCAGCTCCGACACCTATGAGAAGGAGAAGAAGTTTGTCATTCGTGAAAAAAACTTATGTCACTTTTCTGCACCTGCCACACACCAAACAGCCATAAACTGTGACACAGGTTGTACTCATGTCTGATCTATCAGCCAAGGTCTTTCGGATACTGGGGTGTCTGTCAGAGGAAAGTGTGCTGATTTCTACCCCTGGATGAGTGAAAGGTGAATTGAATATGTTAGGTGTACATGTACTATCAGTCAGAATAAGTAGTGTATTGGTGTATATTTAGTGCCAGTAGTGTATTGGAACAGATGGTTGGTGTGCAAGTACTATCAGTCAGAACAAGTAGTCTATTGCCATTGGTACAGATGATGATGGTGAAACAGTTAAAATGCCTTGGCTTTATAAAGATTAATTATTTCCTAAGCTAAACTACCAGTATATTTTATATGTTGTGGCGTAATAATGATGTGTGTAACTGTAATATCCATGTTCCAAGTTGTATTTCCCGGTGGTAGAAGTCACTGTTTTAGTCAATGTTTAGTCTTGGTTTCAGTCGTTCTAATTAGCCTTATTTCTTTGGTAATTGTTTTTCTATGTGAATAAACTGTTGATATATTTTATGTTGGTCTCGATATAAATGAAATTGTGTGTAGTGACATGCAATATTCTGCAGGTAAAATTTTTGTTGACAGAAGTGGGATATGGATAAGAAGGCATTCACATCATTCAGTTATTAATATTTTAGTTGGAAGTTTTGTAGTTTTCCAGGTTGTTTTTCGACCTGCTGCATACTGTGGGTGCCTCACAATTTGTCTATATCAGACTATCAGTACACTCACCTGTGTCAGGTCAATCTCCATAGCTAAACTTTCCATCAATTCAATTCGGTTCAGAATAGACATCACAGATCCTTCCCACATCGCAGGATGGGATTACTTGTCTTGCCTTTCCTGAGCCTGAAATATAATTTGTCAGCACTAATTCCAAAATTACCATAATAGTTGCAAAACTATGAACATTACATACTGTCAGTAGTTAATTATTGTTATTTAAATGATTACATTGCACCAAACAACAAGGTGTTGTGGTGTGCTACAGAGAGGGGTGATTACAAGTGCGAATATTAATGTAATCATGATTACAGTAATTATTGCAATCACAATTACTAATGTAGTCATGATTACAATCATTATTACAATCACGATTACGGTAACATTTAAGAATATATATATATATATTCACATAATGAATTAAATAAGCCCTCATGTTATTATTGTCATCAATGTTATTCAACACAAAATCAAACACAATATTAAAATACAGTCACGGTACACTTCATTAGATTAGATACAAAATAAAGAGAAAAGCCTGCTTGCATTGCCATTGTAGTTCGGACCTCGCCCTCGGGCTAGGTAAAAGAAATATGCAGAAAAAATATGATTATTAAGATGGCAATGATTCGATAACAATTGAATTACTGACCTGCTAGCTATAGGGCGAATCAATGAGTCGGCACGCAAATCATGCAATGACAGCAGACCAACATCTAGCACCGCTCTGTTTGTGCATATCACTACAAAATCATCGTCCTCGCCTTCGTACGATGAGGCAAGCACCAACGCGGTCGGGCACACGGTGCTGCATAGCCATAGCCTAGCCCTGGGCATGGCAGCTTCCTCGGCGCAGCATGATGACTCAACGTAAACGTGCGCAGACATCGGGACGCAATTTCCACAGGTTCACCACATCACATTACCTAGTCAGGAATCGTTGACAGTCAAAGCGCTGTTGTAATTTTTCCCGAATCCAACGTCAACAAAGTCGAAGCCGACCTGAAGTCTGGAGCGTGACTCGCACACTCGGTGACACTTTACGACTGTCAACCGTTGTTTCCGTGTGGCCTGTCCAACTAGACTCTTCGTCTGTGGTTTCCATTTCTCCAAAGATAGACCACTATTACGGAAGTTCAGTAAACCACTAATCGCTAGTAGCAGATCTGGTAAAACTGTCACAAGCGATGCATCCATCTTGTCAACAAGTAAAAAATAGTTCCGGTATTCCGTTATCGCATATTCTCGTTGGTTAGCGTCTCGTGTGTTCGAGAAGTGTGGCGTTTTCCACGATTTTTTGCGTGTTTTGTTGTAATTTCTTTAACCTTTTTTATTTGGGACGAACAAAAACGCTATTTTGTTTACGTGTGTAAACACTTGTATATATAATAGAGACCCATATCTTTTTTTCGCTCCAGAATGCCTATTTACGAAATAAATCGCAAAAAATCGAAAATTTACATTGATTAGATATACGCGACTCAAACCACTCGTTTCGACAACAAGATGGCGATACGCAGTGATGCATTTTGTCGATTTTTTTCTCCAACAAAATCAGT
Organism: Lamellibrachia columna; assembly: GCA_963662155.1. Lineage (NCBI taxonomy): Eukaryota > Metazoa > Annelida > Polychaeta > Sabellida > Siboglinidae > Lamellibrachia > Lamellibrachia columna. The sequence goes on along the minus strand of OY759273.1, from coordinate 28,176,209 downwards.
TTTTCAGTTTATCTCATAAATTAGCATGTATCTGTCACCATTAATGCATAGTTAGATAATATATATTTAAATATACGGCATAACACAAAATTGCTTCAGTTCCCCTTTAATATTTAAAGGCATGCCTTTAATTAATTAAAGTCATGCCTTTAATTATTTAAATAGGCGTATGTAAAGTTAAAGGTGTGGTCGTAACATTAAAAGCATGTCTTTAATCAATTAAATACGCGTATGTAATGTTAAAGGCATGCTTTAAATTAATTAAGAACGCATTATGCAATGTTAAAGGCATGCCTTAAATAATTAAGTACGCGTATCTAATTGTAACCAATCAGAACCAACGAGGTGCATTAACAGAATTTTGTTTCGCTGGTTCTGATTAGTTATAACTAAATACACGTATTTAATTATTTAAAGGCATGCTTTTAACGTTACATACGCGTACTTAATTAATTAAAGGCGTGCCTTTAATTATTTAAATACGCGTATTTAAAGTTAAAGACATGGTTGTAATGTTAAAGGCATGTATTTAATTAATAAAGTACCCGTATGTAACATTAAAAACATACCTTTAAATAATTAAGTACGCGTATTTAATTGTAACCAGTCAGATCCAATAAAACAAAAGTATATCAATACACTTCGGGAGGTCGCCAGTCGGCTTAACCAACGCGGAACCTCGCGATGTCTCGTGACCCACTCACGCTCCCTATTGTGGCCTGGTATAACTTTGTACCCTCCAGCGAAATGGATGCGTCCACGAAGAAGTATCTCTGACGGATGACCTAGATAAACGCTCGACTCAACGTTCCTTTAGTCTAGTCGGACATTGTCGTATTTTAACGTCGTTGAATAGGATTGCACAGCCATGTCGCCAAGCACCACTCCCGAACCGGTGAAAAACCCGGAAATCAAATACACTCAGGTGAGTGCGAGGCATGTTCCACCCCACCGGGTTTCGTGCACCATTGTCAGAACCTCAGCATCAGTCCTGTCATAAAGTCCATCATAAATAGGATGGTATCACCGCACGGCTTATACTATAGCCATAGCCTAGGCTACAGTGTGCACGAAGCATAGCATAAATAAGTTTTTTTTCAATGTAGCAAAACTAAAAAAGCAGTAGTTTTCCCTAGGAGGCTATCCAGGTACGTCATACTTTTTTATCGTTTTAAAAGACTCCCACCCCTTGTAACGCTTCATAACGCTGGCTTGTACACCCCCCCCCCTAAAACTAAGTTCGTTTTTAAAAAGACCAACACTCACCTATATTGTGCACACGTCTATTTTACATTAGTAAGTCTGTATTTGTAATTTGTAGGTAGAATATAATGTCTGTAAAACTAATAATAACTTCAAATGTCCATGTTTATGTACGTTTAATGTGTGCGTGTGCGTGTGCGTGTGCGTGTGCGTGTGCGTGTGTGTGTGTATCACTCGTACAGACACGAAATAAAATGTTTTATAAGACATGCTTGTATCAGCACTGACAAGTTGTTTTGACATATTTGTAAAACATGTAAATTATGTATTGTTATTGTTTTTACAAACATAATAATTATGAAGACGTAATTCTTGAAATAACCAATGGTCGCACGTGACATTAAAGCCCAAATGGTGGAGCCGGTGTTGGTGTCAACAGCTTACAAGCGATTGTCATGTCAACGTAAGTTTTCTCTACCGCGGACCTTGCCCCGTGCAAATATATCTACTTGTTATCAGCTGCGCATCCTTTATGTAGATGATACTGGCACTACCAAATGTATTCTGGCTAGATTACGACAACAGTAAGCTGCTAGACTACTACCGAAGTTCACAACAAGCCAATAGGTCAATAAGTTGTCCTGGATGAGTCATATATATATATATATATATATATATATATATATATATATATATATATATATATATATATATATATATATATATATATATATATATATATATATATATATATATATATATATATGGCCTACACGCACGCACACATACACGTGCGCGTGCTCGCACACACACATACATTTACACACACACACACACATACATCCACATAGTCGGAAGGTTATAGTAATCTGATTGTTTTATTTGTGTAGGCCTTATTGCAATGGGCAGTGTAAATCTGATCACGGGATTGAAACTCACACTGCCTCGAGTATAACAACGGATTCTAATGCGAATTATGCACTTTTTAATACGTGTGATCCCCCGTTTAAAATGACAAACAGTAACGTCAGTTGACTCGGCAACTACGTAAAATACTACAATCACAGGCGACATGAGGTGCGGATAATTAAAATTCCATCAACCAAACTACCATTGGCTGCCCTAAACTACCGCGTACAGCTTAATATGCTGACATTGGCTTACTTCTCCGTTTCTGCCCCACATTGTGGAACAATCTCCCACTTCCTCTTCGCCAGGGTCCCAATGCGAATGCCTTCAATACGCAGCTGAAGACACACTTATTTAGTCAGATATTTTAGAATATGTTAGTTGGAGTTTAATGGCTTCGACATGTTATATATATTTTTTTATTTGACTGAATGAAGGACTTGTATTTAAATTAATCCATTGAGCAGTTAAGGCTACAGAGAGTGTTATATAAATACACGTCATTGATTGAACAAGAACTTGAAAAAACTAATATATCTCTGCGTCAATAAGCCAGCAGCGTTTTAGAGATGTTGCCGAATTTTGGAGATGTTTTTGCAGGCTCTCTCAAGTAGTTATAGGGCGACTTATACAGGCAAACCCACTACGAAAACAGGAAAAAAATAATAGTAGATAAGAATACCGTTGTTGCAACATTACACCTTCCATACTAGCTTATAAATACTGTATATATCTATATGGACATCATGTTTGATCATTTCCTGTTACAACCGAGAGAGACCCTATCCGAACGAGCCATTTTGGTCTTCGCGCAAAATGTCTCATCTTTCGTTGTGTACTAACAGCAAGTGTCATAGCTGCTCTCAATTTTGGAACTCAGTTCTAAGTAGTATGTGTACCCGTCGAAACGTGCCCTCGAATGCAACGACAACAACACAGCTATCGCCACCCAGACATCCTATTTATACCCTCGTTGTGGCGTATCCAATTGACGCATATGGAATCGGACTTGAGCCCAGCTTTCGTAACAACAGTACGCATGCTATATATATATATATATATATATATATATATATATATATATATATATATATATATATATATATATATATATATATCCTTTTGTCGGTGAATGTGAACTGAAACATCATTTATAATATATTCGAAACAGTTCTTAAGGGAGAAGATCACAGTAGAGAATTGCATTGGTGTCCATGTTAACGTTTTGTCTGATTATAAGAAAACGTGACGATTAAACATTCTGAAATTTGTTGAACGCTAGTGCCATCATCTCATTGACATACTGGCCAAGAAATCTCTCAATTTCCGTACGACTGGGTCTGCGCACATTACATAACATTTGTTGCCGCGATTACATGTTCGTATCAGTTTAACAACGGTTGCGCCGGCCATATTTTGAGTTGTAGGTAAGCGTACATTGCACGACTGATCCATTTTTAGTCGAATCAACACGTTTATCATTGTACGTATTAATTCATTTCATTATTTATTAATCATGTCCCCATACGTACCAATAGAGCTGCGTTTTTAAAAGGAATTGAGCGATTCATGACTCAATTTACGATTAGACCAATCTCATCACTAACTGTTCCACGTTAGAGTATGTTGGGACAAGGAGCCCCCCCAAAAGAAAATGGCCAGTTATTAAAAAAACTATTATTTTGTGGTATATATGACGTCATACGATTATTGTGTGGGCATAGTATGCAATATCAAAACATAAGTGATGATTGGTAATACTAACAGTATGTAATACATTTAATATGCCCCAGGTCTGTAGACATGACTTAGATATAATTGTCTTAATTCCAGAGTTAATGCAAATTAGCGTCTGTATTTAAAAAAAATAATAAATGGAACTGTATGATTTAATGATGAATGAAAATCAGTTACATGATGTTAAGTATTAAGCGTGCGTTTGCGAAGAATATGCACATGCTTATGTAACAGCATTGCATTTATCCACAAGAGACAGACACCAAACGCGTATACTGTTGCAGGTGTGCGTGCGCGCGTGCGTGCGTGCGTGCGTGCGTGCGTGTGTGTGCGCGTGCGTGATACACTGTGGTTATGATGAAACGAAGGTCAAAGGAACATTTAGTTGTTGGTCCTCACATGCCTATTTAGTTGTTGGTCCTATCATACACCGTTATAAGGATTTTGCATGATGGATATTTGAATAATTCGAAATGTATACATATTAAGCGTAACATTAGGTAATAAAAAGGGTCCCATTAGAATGGTCTTGCGTTATTAACCGTGGTACAGGGGTCTACATATTATGAGTGGATGTCTGGAGTTGGTTGTACCAGATATGTGTACGTACGTGCTTGCGTCTGTAGACACGACACTTAACCTTTGCCTCTCCCCTTACGCAGATCTTCATCAACAACGAATGGGTGAAATCGGAGAGCGGGAAAACCTTCCAGACCCTGAACCCCGCCACGTGCGAGAAGATTACAGTCGTCCAAGAGGGTGATAAGGTGTGTACAAAGAAGGGCGATAAGCTATCTTGCCTCTTACTTAAAGGAAACAATAATGTAAATTGATGGTGAGCGTTTAATATATGGTGTGCCTCCGCGGCTGGCCAAGCAAAACGTCATATCCTCTTCAAAAATATTAAGGAAATTATCGTATCAACAAAGTTTACATCATGCCAATAATAACTCTGAGTGGTTTAACAACAACAAAATGCTGGCACCAGAATGCAAACATTCAGTTGATCTGACGTGTTTTCGGTTGAAACCGAGCACGCGTTGGAAAGGATAATTACCTATATTAGTATTTCGTGCGCATGGCGAGACTAGTTGTGCGAAAGTCAAAACATACCCAGTATTTTCTATTAGCTTTACAATGTTTCCTCTTAATTTCTTGCGAAATGAAGTGATATGTTATGCCGAGGACAGTTAGCAACTGTTTCTTCAACAATAGACATATTTTAGCTATGGCGTTCTTCTAATCGGTTTATCTTTCAGGCTGATATCGACAAGGCAGTTAAGGCGGCTCGAGAAGCATTCAAGCTTGGGTCACCGTGGAGACGCATGGATGCTTCAAATCGAGGCCGGTTGCTGTACAAACTCGCTGATTTGATGGACAGAGACATCACCTACATTGCGGTGTCTAAACGTTTTACGTTTTGATATATGTTTTAATCTTGAGCTACTCCTCTAACTCCTCCTCTACTCATCTAACTCCTCCTCTACTCATCTAGCTCCTCCTCTACTCATCTAACTCCTCCTCTACTCATCTAACTCCTCCTCTACTCCTCTAACTCCTCCTCTACTCATCTAGCTCCTCCTCTACTCATCTAGCTCCTCCTCTACTCATCTAACTCCTCCTCTACTCATCTAACTCCTCCTCTACTCATCTAGCTCCTCCTCTACTCATCTAACTCCTCCTCTACTCCTCTAACTCCTCCTCTACTCATCTAGCTCCTCCTCTACTCATCTAGCTCCTCCTCTACTCATCTAGCTCCTCCTCTACTCCTCTAACTCCTCCTCTACTCCTCTAACTCCTCCTCTACTCATCTAACTCCTCCTCTACTCATCTAACTCCTCCTCTACTCCCCTAACGCGAAATGCAAACAAGGCAGTGATGAGAGATGAAATGTATAATTTATATAACTTATAGCTTTATATTTGTTTTCATCAATTAGATGGAATGCCACATTAATCACAGCATTGTCGATAACAGAGTTAAAGTGTACTCACGTACACACGCTTACATACGCACCCACTCACGCACGCACGCACACACGCATACACACATGCACGCACCCCGCTCACGCATGCACACACATAGTGACAGGCACGCATGCTCGCACGCAATAACGCACGCACGGTACAACTTTCACTACCTTAAATGATAAGATGATGGATAAATTGTCATTAAAATGTGATGTTTCGTCCGATAGAGCCTGGAGACTTTGGACTGCGGCAAGTCTTTCATCAACGCCTACGGCAACATCAAGTTTGCCATCTCGATTGCTCGCTATTACGCCGGGGCTGCCGACAAGCTGACGGGGGACACCCTCCCAGCCGGTATGTTATCTCTCCTATTGAGGTGCTAGGTTATACAGCATTAGGAGGAAGGGGTTCTCCTGCTGGCGATAAAATAAAAAAATACATATCACGTACTGCTTCTGGGAGAGGGGAATTTTGAATACGGAATTTTTTGAAAATGATGACCTTTGACATGTAAGAAGTCGGAAATGGATGGTTTAGTGTCTTTAAATGACAGCAGGTGGCTCAACCATTTTTCCATAAACTCCTCCGAATGAGGAGTAAAAAGAACATTGACGTTATGTATTACAGCTTCATTATTTTTTAGACAGATACACTATGTGGAATGATGAGTATAGATGGAGCTGGTTAATATGTGTATTAACAATTAACTGTCAATTGTTATTTTGATCAGGTCCATCCTAAATTGGCGCGTGGTTATCCCCGTAACCTAGCAACCGACCGTGCATGTTAATGGACAGCGCCGCGGGTTGTTTTTAACAAAGCTTCCTAATGATACGACACGTTGTGATAACATTTGTTTATGATATTTTCCTATGTTCGCTTGCGAACATATCATGCAATGGTTGCCAAACAACCCTGAAAAGTTTCACCGTATTCCTGTATACTGTTGAAACCCCCTTAAATCCACCCCGTCGGCCTGCGTGACTGACACCGATTAGTCTCTTTCAGACGGTGATTTCTTCGCGTACACTCGCAAGGAACCTATCGGCGTGTGCGGCCAGATAATCCCGGTAAGTTATGTTTCGTGTTTAGAGCAGCGCGGCAGCGTTACAGCGTTGATGATTCTTATCCTTGTATGAAAAAGCAAACACTTATTACATTTCGCCGATATACAAGTATACGTGTGTGCGTGCTTGCGTGCGTGCGTGCGTGTGTGCGTGCGTGCGTGCGTGAGTGCGCGTGTGTGTAATCTGTACACGAGTTTCAATCAAATATAAATATTCAAATTTAGAGTGTCATGGACATGAAGTAGTATGTCGTTTATCGACAGATATGCCGTTCACTTGGCATTTGATACTTCGAAGCGAACAACGTAGGGAAACAGTTTGTCTCGTAGGTGTCTAATGTGTTGATTCTTGCGACGTATTGACGTGTTTCAGTGGAATTTTCCTATACTATTGAGTCTGGAGAAATTGGGGCCAGTGCTGGCCAGCGGCTGCACGTGCATTCTGAAGCCCGCGGAGCAGACGCCACTCACAGCGCTCTATCTAGCCTCTCTCGTCAAAGAGGTAGGAAACTGTTCTTCCCCATTGTCTCGACTGTGGAATGAAAGATATGAGGGTAGATAACTGATTTACTGTTGCGTTCATAGCATAGGAATGATGTTCCGAAAATTTTTAAACGATCAATTTTAGCCGTGATCCGTACCCATATATTTATGTGAGGTATAAGGGTCTAAGCCCGTGATCCGTACCCATAGAGTTTAGGTGTGGTATAGGGATCTAAACCTTGATCCGTACCCATGGCGTATGGGTGTGGTATAGGGGTCTAAGCCCATGATCCGTTCACATAGAGTGTAGGTGTGGTATAGGGGTCTAAGCCGCGATCCGTACCGATAGAGTTTACGTTTGGTATTGGGGTCTAAACCCATTGAATTCGATTTTGTACTAAAAATATCGGAACATTTCATCAGGCGAGCTGAAATGTTCGTGTGAGAGATGGAGAGAGAAAGAAAGAGTTTGAGATGGACAAACGATAAAATGGAAATATCGAAAAGCTATGACGTGCACACAGGCAGGCAGGCAGGCAGGCAGGCAGGCAGGCAGGCAGGCAGGCAGGCAGGCAGGCAGGCAGGCAGGCAGGCAGGCAGGCAGGCAGGCAGGCAGGCAGGCAGGCAGGCAGGCAGGCAGGCAGGCAGGCAAGTAGACAAAGCCAAAGAGAGCTACACAGGTAAAAAGGGAATGAACCGAGTCCTAATGTGGAAAGACGATATAATGTTTAGGGACGTGCGCGCGTGCGTACGTGCGTGCGTACGTGCGTGCGTGCGCCACCCGGTATCTGGGTCAGTCAGTCAATGTATGTCTACAGGCGGGCATTCCGGCCGGTGTCGTCAACATTGTGCCAGGCTACGGGGAGACTGCTGGCGCCGCCCTGACGGGACACATGGATGTCGACAAGATCTCCTTCACTGGCTCGACAGAGGTACAGTTTAGTGTTAACTGAGAGCGGTGGGGGCACCTCGTAGGTCCGGGTTCGAATGGTCTGGTAATGTCAACACTTTACTGGTCATGACGTGAAATGCCACTCTCTAAACATCTGTTACTTTGGATAATTCGGTGCAGTTCATTAAAACATTCAAATTGTGTAAGAATAATTTTGAGTATTTCCACAGACAATGATTGGTAGTGTGAAATCTTTTTATCTTTTTATTCCAGCACTTGCATACTTGGGTAATATAAGTATCACCACCATTGTTATGTTGGCTTTTTTCCTGAAATGTTTTATTCAAATTAGAATATTACACAAATATCATAATGCAATACAAATCTGATAATATGATACACGTCTGCCTTGTGTATGATGTCATGAGCAGTACCGGACACTCGTGTGCTGGGCCCCGTTGACCGACACTCGGCTGGTTGCAGGTGGGTCGACTCATCATGAAGGCGGCAGCTGAGTCCAATCTGAAGAAGGTCGTTCTGGAGTTGGGCGGCAAGAGTCCGAACATTATCTTCGACGACGCTGACCGTCAGTATTATGAAACGCACACAATGATGTTTACAAAAAACTAGTAACAATAAAATAACGATAAATAATACTTATTATTATTGTTATTGTAAATTTTTTTATTAACAGGAAATATAATATAACGCCCGCCCGCCCGCCCGCCCGCCCGCCCGCCCGCCCGCCCGCCCGCCCGCCCGCCCGCCCGCCCGCCCGCCCGCCCGCCCGCCCGCCCGCCCGCCCGCCCGCCCGCCCGCCCGCCCGCCCGCCCGCCCGCCCGCCCGCCCGCCCGCCCGCCCGCCCGCCCGCCCGCCCGCCCGCCCGCCCGCCCGCCCGCCCGCCCGCCCGCCCGCCCGCCCGCCCGCCCGCCCGCCCGCCCGCCCGCCCGCCCGCCCGCCCGCCCGCCCGCCCGCCCGCCCGCCCGCCCGCCCGCCCGCCCGCCCGCCCGCCCGCCCGCCCGCCCGCCCGCCCGCCCGCCCGCCCGCCCGCCCGCCCGCCCGCCCGCCCGCCCGCCCGCCCGCCCGCCCGCCCGCCCGCCCGCCCGCCCGCCCGCCCGCCCGCCCGCCCGCCCGCCCGCCCGCCCGCCCGCCCGCCCGCCCGCCCGCCGCGCCTGTTTCTAGCGAGATTAAGAAACACTGCTAGCGAGTAGGCCTACGTCGTCTCTACACTGACCACCGTTTCAGTGGACGTGGCGGTGGAGAGCGCTCACGAGGCTATCATGAGTGACAATGGTCAAGTGTGCTGCGCTGGCTCGCGGACTTACGTTCAGGCGGGCATCTATGACGAGTTTGTGAAGCGGAGCGCCGAGCGAGCTGCCCGGCGTACCGTTGGCTCTCCCTTCGACCCGACCAACGAGAACGGACCGCAGGTATGGACGGCCCAGACCGCAGAATGGGCTGTACCATTATTGCTAGATAACCCTACGTCACGATTGCCGTAGTCTGGCAATATTTGCAAATATACTTGCCAATAAGGGTCATTCTGTTTGATTCCAACTTATGCAGCATATGTTGGCATTGTTTACTAATCTACTCTCTTTCTGATATGCGGCTTGATTGAAACTTTGCGTTGGTTGAGTGTGTAACGTTCGCGCTGGTTGAAATGTCAGCGCCCAGTTAAACGGAGACTTGACCGGATTATCCTACTTTGAGAACAAATTCAGAGAAAACCTCTAACGTGATATTCTTGAATATAGTTGCATATGATTAGTTTGTATTAACTATTTTAGGTGCATAGCACCAAACACACGATTTTGGTTTCGCTTAAAAATACCATTGTGTTTGTGTTGTTACATCACAAATATTGTTCAAAGTTAATCACATAAATGTGATGTTTGAGGCGCTTTAGTTTGGTTTACTGTGCTATACTTTCGCCTATAAGCATACTATTAAATAAATAAATTAATTAATTTGTAGTTTCCTTGAAAGTTCAAAAATGCATGAAATAAAACAATATTATATGGAAATCCATATAAACCAGTGTTATAATATAGTGCGTGCGTGCGTGCGTGCGTGCGTGTAATTAAAGTTTACAAATAAAACTCAATAAAGCTATAAACAATGAATTAAATATAACTTATTCATTGTGTTAAATTAACAATTAAATTAAACTTCGGCAAGAACGAAATATATGATATATTTACAGTGCACCCATCCACTGTTGGTCTAAAATTATAGAAAATATAAGAATTAAGAATTACAAATATCGGAATAATAACAACTGAAATGTTACTTTAGGTGGCGCCATCTACTGACTAGAGTTAACGCAAAACAATTTAGGAAATATAGGGATTGCAGTAAAAATATTGGAAATATAGGAACATATAGAAACGCTGGGCACCCTGTATATGGAGTCATTGGAATAACATTAACAGGTTGACTGTGCTTATCGTCGTGGTCCGCGCGTTATCGTCGAGTCGTTGCAGATCGACGAAGCTCAGACGAAGAAGGTTCTGGAGCTGATCGAGTCCGGGAAAACACAAGGAGCGAGGCTAATGTGCGGGGGAAACAGGATCGGGGAGAAAGGATACTTCGTTCAGCCCACCGTGTTCGCTGACGTCACCGAGGACATGCGCATTGGCAGCGAGGAGGTACGTCTGGCGACCGTCCGGAGAATGTGTCGCTAAGGCCCGTTCACACGAACGATTAGTTGCCCGACTGATCGAGAGACACACTGTCACCCAACCATCGTTTCTTGGAAGCAACACGAAACGATGCAACACTGTCGCCCGATCATCGGACTAGTAATTTTCCGTGTGATCGGCCCTTAATAAACAAAGAGCTCGATGGAAATACATTTATTTTCAAGATATAGTTTATCCATCTTTGTCTAATTACGAGTGAGAAGTTATTAACGGTTATGACTGGTTGTTATCGAAGAGACCAGCAGGTTATTATGACTGGTTGTTAGCGAAGAGACCAGCAGGTTGTTATGACTGGTTGTTAGCGAAGAGACCAGCAGGTTGTTATGACTGGTTGTTAGCGAAGAGACCAGCAGGTTGTTATGACTGGTTGTTAGCGAAGAGACCAGCAGGTTGTTATGACTGGTTGTTTTCAAAGAGACCAGCAGGTTGTTATGACTGGTTGTCAGCGAAGAGACCAGCAGGTTATTATGACTGATTGTTAGCGAAGAGACCAGCAGGCTGTTATGACTGGTTGTCAGCGAAGAGACTAGCAGGTTTGTATGACTGGTTGTTAGCGAAGAGACCAGCAGGCTGTTATGACTGGTTGTCAGCGAAGAGACCAGCAGGTTGTTATGATTGGTTGTTAGCGAAGAGACCAGCAGGCTGTTATGACTGGTTGTTAGTGAAGAGACCAGCAGGTTGTTATGACTGGTTGTTAGCGAAGAGACCAGCAGGCTGTTATGACTGGTTGTTAGCGAAGAGAACAGCAGGCTGTTATGACTAGTTGTTAGCGAAGAGACCAGCAGGCTGTTATGACTGGTTGTTAGCGAAGAGAACAGCAGGCTGTTATGACTGGTTGCTAGCGAAGAGAACAGCAGGCTGTTATGACTGGTTGTTAGCGAAGAGACCAGCAGGCTGTTATGACTGGTTGTTAGCGAAGAGACCAGCAGGCTGTTATGACTAGTTGTTAGCGAAGAGACCAGCAGGCTGTTATGACTGGTTGTTAGCGAAGAGACCAGCAGCAGGTTGTTTGGATCAATCTCAAAGCTTAACACATTTCAGGCGGAGTTACTGGATTTTAAGGTCCAAAATTGTTTTTATTGTAAAAATCTATAGTATATATATATATATATATATATATATATATATATATACATATATATATATATATATATACATATATATATATATATATATATATATATATATATATATATATATATATATATATATATATATATATATATATATATATATATATATATATATATATATATATATATATATATATATAATCTGTTCTAGTAGCATGACTCCTCAAATGTATCTTATAATGGCCGATTACAAAGTTGTGGGGTCCCGTGCGATTTTTTTAAATATCTGACATAGTAACAACTACGTCACCACCAACAATTTTTATTGTTGACATAAAGGACATATTGTCAATCGACCGTATAACTGTAGTGTTGATTTCATATTACGACTGATGCGCACGTAGCTTGATTTCAAGGTAGTCGGCCACCTTAAAGAACCACAATGTGTTTATACAAGGTTCCGGGTGGAAGTGAGGCTTGGTTCATCTCCTCCTTCTTTCTCCTTCGCCTCGATCAGTAGGCGGATTCAAAGCAGGCCAACCAACACGCACGAAAACACGGTTGAATTAGCTTGAACTTGCCTGATGCAGATCTTCGGGCCGGTGCAGTCGATCTTCAAGTTCGAGACAATGGACGAGGTGATTGAGAAGGCCAACAAGACGCAGTACGGCCTCGCGGCTGCCGTCCACACGAAGGACATCGAGAAAGCTCTAACGGTGGCTCACAGTATCCGGGCCGGCATGTTGTGGTTTGTGTTTCCTATCGCTGTCCTACCTGAAGAACATTAATTTTCTTCATCCCCTTGCTCCCTTGCGGGGTGGTGTCCAAGTAACGTGGTAGCTTCTCCATCTCCCTCTGTGTTCTGCGATGGTCTTCTAGTCTTGGCAGTTCGTACCTGCCCAAGATCTCGTTTGACACAGTCTTTCCATCCATAGAGAAGAACATTAAGGTCCACCTGAAATCAATACTAAATGTTGTTCACCACATGCCACCTGAGCGCAAACTGACGTTTTCTAAGAAATATGTTTGTGTTGTTTATCCTTGCCCTACTTTGGAATACAATCCTGCAAAATGATCCAGCACATGATGTCAGCCGTTTCAGCAGTTGCGTATTTAGGGGGCAGGCTGTTGTGCCATGGCCCTCCTGTGGGGGGCAGTAGCGTAGCTCACAATCGATAGAACCCGGGTTTGAATCCTATTGCTGCCGTTTCGAAACTTTTGATAGTTTCGTTCATCCTGGCTACAGACAAAGATGGATGTCGGAACGAAATGGCGTTGGAATTAACAAGTCTGTCAGGGGGTGAAGTGCAAATAGCTTTGAACAGTTCCAAAGACTGGATAACGGGTTATATAAGCACGTAACTTTACGTACTTTTGGCTTAACTTTTTTTCACCGTATTGTTCAGTCGCGCGGTTACATGGGTAACTAGGCTTGCCCCTTTGGTTTCCCCTTTGCAGGTACGCCATTGCGTTTCAGACACACATTTTAATGATGCAAATATCTCATTATAAAGGTGATGCCAAACTATACTACCTGATAGTCTCCTTTCATTATGTTCTGTTATCCAATAGTAAGTTATTCCGAGGAGTTTCCCGAAATGCTTTTTGGCGCCGACCACATTCCGGTTTAGTTGTTATTCTATGATTGCGTCGATTGGCACACACACCCCCTACCAAAGGCGTCGTATTTTTGTAATGTAGGACAGAAGAACGCCAGTCCATTGCGTGTTCTTGTGAACACAATACATTTATATGAAACCATTACGTCATCATCTGGCATCCTAGTGACGTCATAGGTTGGTTGCTTGTCACTGTTGTTTAATTTACAAACAGTAATTATTACCAGCGTACCTGTTAGATCCCTTTCTTGAGAACAGCAGTACTGTTTGGGATCCCTATGCACATACACACACAGTCAGGAGAAAAAGTTAAGTTAGAAATGATTCAACGTTTTGCAGCCCGGTATGTCTTGCATCGCCATCAATGTTTCTATTGTGACATACATGCTACAGGCATTAGTTAATGGTTTAATGGGAATACCTTCAAATCAGTACCATGTTCCTGTGGATATTTTCAATAGGAGACAACATTCTTTAGCCTATCATATCCCTTACTCCATATGCAATTACCACTTTATTCTTTCTCGATTAACACATTAGTTGTTAGTATAAACAGTCTGGAAGCATTTAAGAGTATCACGCAGACACTTCATTTTCCAAGATTTTAGATGCAAGCAAATCTGAAGTATATATAAGTTATTGGTTTTGTGTTCACCTGTTTGTCTGCCTGTACCCTAAGCATATTGCGGCTAGGCCGAATTTTGGAAGAGGACGATAAACTTGTGATGTTATATTATGATGTGCAGCTTGTCTATCTATATAATGGTATTGATCGTTTTATTATTTTGTATAATATTTCTATTATTATGTTAATCTAATCTGAAAACAATATTGAGTTCAAGACATTCTAACTTTAAAAAGCCATTTTAATTTAAATGAAAGACAACACCCGCCAATATAATTTATCTCATCCAATGAGTGAGTGAATTTTGGATGGATTCCAGCAATTTATTTTTAAAGGTCGTCCATTCTTATATGTTCTAATTCTGCATAACATTTTAAAGGAGACATTTCTTTCGGCTGTTTAATGTATATACGTATCGAATGTTTTATTTTGGAATTCACTCCCACTTAGTTTGGAATTTACTTCTCTTAGTGTTAGCTCAGTTGGAAATAAAGTTTATTTCGTCGTCGTTTTAAAACCGTGCATACCCTTCGTTGCTTCCTACTTTATTAATCCATGCGTTGACAACTTTATATTTGATATTTATTACCGACTTCGACATTGGCTATCCTTTTTGTTTTGATTTCTAAGCTAAGTTTCCAAGGATTTAATCGCACTCCCACTTAGTTTGGAATTTACTTCTCTTAGTGTTAACTCAGTTGGAAATAAAGTTTATTTCGTCGTCGTTTTAAAACCGTGCATACCCTTCGTTGCTTCCTACCTTATTAATCCATGTGTTGACAACTTTATATTTGATATTTATTACCGACTTCGACATTGGCTATCCTTTTTGTTTTGATTTCTAAGCTTAGTTTCCAAGGATTTAATCGCAAAAGAAGTTCTTATTATTTATTTATTTATTTATTCATTAGTAGAATAAACCTTAGTTATTCGTCAAGTGTTCTACTTCATGCGACAATGTCGCTAACTGCTGAAAACATAAACCAGTTAGTTACGCTGAAACATATGTAGTAAAGTTCTTACAGACAGTGGCAAAGGGGTGGCCAAAGGGGGAGCAAGCTTTATCACCCATTAGTTTGGGTTCTGCTCTTACGACCCATGTTGTGGTACTTTCAGGGTCAACAACTACTTCTCTCCTCAAGTACAAACTCCATTCGGTGGCTACAAGATGTCAGGCAACGGGCGAGAACTGTAAGTAATGCCTAATATGGTCGACGTTATGTCAAATGATGGTAGACGCCCGACAGACAATTATGTTGCATCATTGTACCTCCTTGGATAATGAACCATTCAGACATAGTCACTTATGGTGTTGTGTTTTGTGTAGCCTAGAATATGTCAGTCTTTCTGTCGTTATATGCTATTACTTATACCCTCTAGAATATGTACGTAACTGTACCGAGAGTGGCTCCTGTGAGAGCGGCTACTTGTTAGCCTTAGTGGTAATTTCCCGGACCCTTATTTGATAAATGTGTTAAATTATATAATTTACCCAACTGTAATCCCTTGTTGCAACAACACAACGTATTCTGGATGTGTGCGTACTGTTGTTACGTACATTGCATTTAAAATTAGTTATAATATTATGGTCAATATAACGGGTTCTATAAAGAATATGTGTCATTTAAATCATGAAACGTCACCAAATAAGTTATAAATGCAAAATTATATTAATCTGAAATTTTACTTACTATTTCAACTACTGTCTGAGAAAAACATGTTTAGGTTATCTTACAAAAACTTGTATCAAACTACGCTCAATTAAAACAAGGATATCCGTTCCAGCCACGTTAAATGCACAACACATGTTCCTTGTTAAATCTTATGACACGTTGATCAGAAACAATAGCACCGTCTACTCTTATTACAGAATCGGAAAGCTAATGCCCCATTATGAATCTTTCTTGATTGACCCATTCCATTCCAAATTTGCAACCCAATGAATTAAAACTGTGTCTTTGTAATGTTTGTGTTACAATGTCGTCCAACGAATGACAAGTGATGTAATAGTTAGGATGCACACATTAACACGTGATGTGTCAGATGATTAAACAGGGCCTTATCATTGACGTTACAGTGGAATGGACGGTTTGGCTGAGTACTACGAAACGAAAAGCGTAAGTAAATTCCACGAAACCTGACGATTATTTTACTGTATTATTTTACGATGCGTAATTTGGGCATCACCTTGCATCTGAACAGGCAGTGACAATTGTAGACTTTACCCATCGTTTTATGCATGGACATATATTTATATATAAATATATGTCCATGGTTTTATGTGGTTGTCAAAATGACAAATTGTGTCGGTGTGAAAAAATTCATAGTTGGTCGAACCATGAAGCAGTGTGGTTGGCATAACTTTGAGATAAACTCACGTGGCTGACGTTTCAACTTAGAAGCAGTGGAAGTGGAACTACTACCCGTTGGACGGGATAAAAAGGCAGCCACTGCGTATCACTACTTGCATTCCCCAGTCACGTATTATTAGAGCAATGACAATGACAACTTCATGGACCAAAATCATGTACAACTGCCGGTTTCACTTTCACGAAGCGTTTCATGAACGTTTGACGTAGATCGTGTAACAATGGTTGAAACACGCATAGCGTTGTTAACTAACACTTGCACGTAGCTATTGTTCCGAGTTACGTAATTTATATTAAACGTCCACATTGGTTCCTTCGGCGTAATACCCCACCCCCGGAAGAATTTCGATTATTTTTAAATCTACGAACCAAACCACCAGAGTACCCCCCCCCCCAACCGAGCACGCCTACAAAATGTCAGCCGCATACACTGAAACTGACGAAGATATGAGGGAACATACAGACAGACAGACAGACAGAGTCACAAATTACTTTATGTTAAAGATATTATATATATTCTATTAAATCGACCGCCCAAATGTGCTTTAAAGAACCACATTTAAAAATATACTTTGACCATTATATATTTGATTTTAGTGTTTCGGGCCGAAAGTCAAGTTTTCATTGGATACAAAAAACATTATTTTACGCATGTTAATGATGTGTGTGTGTGTGTGTGTGTGTGTGTGTGTGTGTGTGTGTGTGTGTGTGTGTGTGTGTGTGTGCGTGCGTGCGTGCGTGCGTGCGTGCGTGCGTGCGTGCGTTCGTGCGTGCGTGCGTGCGTGCGTGCGTGCGTGCGTTTATTTGCCCATCAAATGACTTCGTGAATGCCTGACCCAAATAAACATTGTCCATAGATATTAGAAATCGTCGACAGCTGTTCGTGAATGTAGGGCCTACTGAAAGGCAAGGGTGATATTTATAAATATATAAACTATAATAAAACATTGTGGTTGATGATAACATATTATTGTGGTTATTGAAAAGATGTTTGGACGATAAAAATGTTATTATATAGTTTATCATGGTTTTACGATCAAAGCAATCGGACTCATATGAAATATAATATAAAATATAGAACGAAAAGAACCGTCGAGCAAATGAACTATTCTAAACAACAGATACTGATTAGTTACTAATGTCGTAGGTTCTATCCCAGAAAATGTATTGTTTATTTACGGAACGTGGTTTGTTTCTTCTTTCTTTTGCTCAGGTGATCATTAAACTTCCGAACAGGAATTCGTAAGCAAGCGACTCTGCCCTTCGCGCGCCCATCTGGCGGCCCTACCCGGCGACTCGTGAAGAACACACTGAATTTCTTATTAACGACTGATGCAGAAATTAAGCAGATGATGGGCCTGATGCTTTGGTTATTCCATGCTTGGTTCTATATATGTTATCTTCAATTTGCAATGCTTATTAAGCCGTTTAGTTTCTGCCAGTGTAACTTTTATTGCGATCATATTTGCTTCATAATGTACATATGCTGGGTTGGAACAAAAGTTACACTCTAGTATTATATCGTTAATCGTGTGGTGAAAATATATGTGTTTCATGAACATATATATGTTTCAGCCAACAAGTTATCTTGAATGAACTTATTTATGCTTATGCTTATTATGTTTATGCTTATTATTTGTATGAACGATATAAAATAAATAATAAATACCGGATAAACTGCAAACTATAATTGTTCTTTGCTAATGGTGGTCCCTGCATTAACTGATCATAACCTTTATTGTCATGCACCAATCAGAGACGGCCACTCACGTGTCCTGTGCTAAAACAACATATATATGTGTGTGTGTGTGTGTGTGTGTGTGTGTGTGTGTGTGTGTGTGTGTGTGTGTGTGTGTGTGTGTGTGTGTGTGTGTGTGTGTGTGTGTGTGTGTGTGTGTGTGTGTGTGTGTGTGTGTGTGTGTGTGTGTGGGTGTGGGTGTGGGTGTGGTGGGTGTGGGTGTGGGTGTGGGTGTGGGGGTGGGGGTGTGGGTGTGTGGGTGTGGGTGTGTTTTTGGACAATTTTGCTCGGCGATAAATTATAACAATGCACGGGAAAAATGCGGCACGATGTCATGTTTTCCGTTTTTCACGTGAACAAAGAAAGGTTGTATGCAAAGGACATATATTTCAAAATTAGAAATATGTGCAACAGTAGTTAACTTATGAATTTAGCGTTGATGGATCTGTGAGCGATATTCCGATGACGTCATGATCCCAGATTCCTGCCATCGAGTTAAAATACTTCTAAATTTTTCTACAAATTCATTAAACTGTGTAATTATTCGTGTATTGTGTACTAACTTTTTGGTATTGTGAAATAAACTCACGAGTCATTCATTCATTCAACAATAGCATGGCATATCTAAGAGTATACTCGGCTGAAAAGTTATATTTTCAAAATAAAATTATTAAAAATGTAACTTGCACTTATATACATCAATGCGAATTAATTAATGAAGTACATTAAAATATTAGGATGACACCAAAAAGTGCAAGCACTTATTTCCATTGTGGTGCTTAGAATAAACTCGCAGACAAACATGGCACTGGTATTATCGTTATAAACGACTCCTATTATAAATAGATTCTGACAAAAATAAAAAAGACCCACATACACAGGCAGGTACTACGCAGGCTTCCAAAACCAAGAGGCGAGCAATCGCCACCCCTACTGACCCCTCTCCCCCGGAGCAATCAGTGAGCCACCCCCTACTGACCCCTCTCCCCCGGTGCAATCAGTTAGCCATCCTCTACTGATCCCTCTCCCTCGGAGCAATCAGTGAGCCATCCTCTACTGAAGCCTCTCCCTCGGAGCAATCAGTGAGCCACCCCCTACTGACCCCTCTCCCTCGGAGCAATCAGTGAGCCATCCCCTACTGAATCCTCTCCCCCGGAGCAATCAGTGAGCCACCCCCTACTGACCCCTCTCCCTCGGAGCAATCAGTGAGCCACCCCCTACTGACCCCTCTCCCCCGGAGCAATCAGTTAGCCATCCCCTACTGATCCCTCTCCCTCGGAGCAATCAGTGAGCCACCCCCTACTGACCCCTCTCCCCCGGAGCAATCAGTGAGCCACCCCCTACTGACCCCTCTCTCCCGGAGCAATCAGTGAGCCACCCCCTACTGACCCCTCTCCCCCGGAGCAGTCAGGTACATTATAATATGCAGTTGTTTATTTCCATCAAAACTATTTCTTTCAAGAAGCTCTGTTGACATTTGTGTAGTTATTTTTAAAGTGGGTCTTTAGTGGTTACTATACAGCACACACTAGTATCTCAGTGCGTTGTGGTTGGTTCAGTTCCAGCCGGTGATACGGGGGTTGCAGAAAGCTCGCAACAACACATCTGGTTGTAGGCAATATCACTGAAATATACAAGTGTTTGTAAATATTACTCCATCCTAGAAACAGTAATATAGTAGTTTAATCATGTAACTAATGTAAGAATATTAGTTCACCACTAAAACACATTAAATGTTTTAAGTGTTTATTTAAAATAAAGTGTTGTAAAAAAAGGTCTACATGTTATGATGTAATATTGCTGATGTATTTGTTGATCCTATTCACGTACTACCTGCATCTTGCTGCTGTCTCTATTAAAACAGTATTGTGCAAGGTCGGTCTGGCAGAAACAAGTTTCCTGCTGCTTGGCTGTGTCGACGTTCTCGAAGGTCAATACCGAGAAGTGGCCGATGAATGCATACACGGCGAGAGGATAAAGGATCAGTAGCTGAGAGAGTGGATCTCTCCATCCTTAAGCGCGATGTCTGCCACATGGAGTCCATGGTGCACGCGAGACAATAGAAAGTTTTGTGATGTGATAGCACCTGTGTACCTGTGTTACTTCTTTCCTCTGATGGGAATGTTCCTGTATTGTGTTTGTGTTTGGGGTTATGAACGTTTAATTAACTCATGAACCTCATGAAGGTAGTCATGTATGACGTTTAGGTGCAACAAAATGAATTTGTTTTATTTTTACTTAATTTTGGTTACTCTTGTCTAGCAGACAAAATGCTTACTTTCGGGGGCAATTTAAGCTAACCTTTTTCTAAAAGGTTTTTATTTAAGCTGTTATGGGTTTCTTGAGCAGCATAACTTAGTACTGAATGATATTCTGTTTTGTACTGAAATGTGTTTTGTATACAAAACATTAACGGTCACATACCCGCTGTACATTTTTTATGGGGCACACAAATTCTTATTCCTTTTCTTGTGGTATGTGATGTACAAACGTAAGGCCGCAAATACCCACTTTATTCTCAATTGTACTTGGGTTTTTATTAATTATAGTTATTGTAAATTAAAATAGTTGGAACAAAGTGAACGAAGTTAGTCTTTACCATAGACAACTCAAATATACTATATAATATAGTATAGTCTATAAACAAGATAAATGGAGTTTCTTCTTGGATTTCGTAATTAATGTTGATATTCAGATTTCAACAAACTATTGCTCTATGTAGTATACCACCTATTAACTTTATAATAAGTGCTAAATAATCGATGCGTACGCAATTAAATATGTTTTCTTCTGAATAAACAGTCGTAGGCCCCTATTCCATAACAGGCAATGCGCGAATGTTTATGAGAAGGAACATCGAAAAAGCTAGGCGGCGCTTCAGTCGCGCCATAACAGAAATCGTATTGGACCGGCAAAAGTAAAGCCTCTTTATCTTATACGCTCTTTGCTTAGCTTGCGTTCGGAGGAAATACCCATTATTCATAATTGAACATCTGCCACAAGGCTTGGCTACATGTCTACATAAACGTCCTGGATTTTCTGAAAAAGTTATTATTATATCTATATTAAACGCATAACGAGGCAATGACTTTACAATGCTACGACACTCCTTGTCAAAAACACGCTTTTTGACACAACTTAACAAAGGTAAAACGTTATGCCTTCACTAAAATAGACAATATAAATGTCTTCTACATACTGGAAATACATACGTTAGTAGATATACATGTACCAAGAATGCAGCATCCGTAGTGACATGCATTTTACAAGGTGCCGTAGAACAAATGTCGGTAGATACATGCATCTTACAAAGTACTAGACTAAAACATAAATAATTATGTGCATGTTACAATGTACCGGAAAATACTTCGGCACTTAACAAACACATTGTTCATGTAGAATATACGTTCTACTCTACTCAGCACTAATAAAACGGCAATTATGCTAATTAAATTCCGTTGGCCTATATAATTCATTGCGCAACAATAATACCCAGTTGTGTTTAAAGGCTAAATAAGCAATCATAAAATGATGCTACACAATGCTATGATAAAAGCAAGAATACATCAACGATCCACATTAATTAATTCATGTGCTACATCAGGTATACATAACCATCACGAACAAACACACAAGAACGGTCCAAGATATATATCTTGCGTCTCCTCAAATTACTGTATTGCCCACGGAATCAGGATAATTCAGCATAATATTCTGAAAGTTTCCTTAAACTGGAATTATTAGTTGTGTTTTTCTGTCCATAATAGGCAACCACAAGTAACATAATACCATATAACGACTATCTTGGTAAGCTTTCATCATTAACGGCTTCATGCCGCTAGCCTAATCATTAGAGGCATTTACCTTAATTTCCCTCAACGAAATTAGATTTTCCTCAGATTTTCCTTGTGATCAGCGCGTTGATTATATCTGATCTTATCGTTGATTCTTTAGATAATCATCCTCGTTGAAATTCATTTAACAGATATTAAGTCATCATCCTCGTTGAAATTCATTTAACAAATGTTAGGTCATTATTAGAGGTGTCTCAAGCAGGACAAGAGGCCACTAATACAGACAAACCAATAACAAAATGTCCGGAAAATATGTCTGAAGCAGGTTATATATGCGTGTGTTTAAATGCTAAGAGTATAATAAATAAGAAAAACGAATTAAACATTTATAGTTTGACAAATCTTTCAACAATTTGAGCCAACACAAAATTATTACCAACATATGTGAATATGTAATTTCGTCATGTTCATGCGGGGTTCATGCGTAACTGCGGGGTTCGCCAAATTCCTGGTTATATGTTGTGACAGCTTGCTACCTGTACATTGCACATTTCCCCTTAAGGTAACTACTGCGATATTCTACAGCGTCAGCATCGGTAATTTCTCAGTTTTTTTTAGTCCTAAGTTTTCTTTTTGGAAACATTAATTTGCCTAATCTGGCTACTTATTCTTATCTGGCACTAGCTGTAGTTATGAATATCAACTTTGCTACATTTTCACTATTGTTAACATCCTTCTTAAATACAAATTCAAATGTAAAATAGTTCTGTCAAGACATTAAAATAAAACCAGCAACATACATACATGTCAAAACTCCGTCATTCGTACGGAGACTCCGTCATTTCAACTTCGCTGAAAACCTCCGTCACGGAGACGAAAATCTCCGTCATTTGACGGTCACCGCGAGAAAAAAAATGTTACGTACAATTTTTTATTTTAACTATAAAAACGGAACGAACTTTTCGTTCCGTTTCGACATTTTGGTTCTCTCGCGAACGCTTGACCTACATCCTGGTCTCGCGGCAAAGTGCGCGCTCATTCGCGATCTTATTTCCGCACGATGAAGAAGCGTAACAACTTGTCACCCGAGCGGAATGCATCACCACCAAAGAAAAAAAAATACATAACACAGTTCCAGGACAGTTGGGTTAAAGAATGGCCAGGCAAGATAGCGATGAGCCACAAGGGCAACGCTTATGCCCTGTGTCGGCTTTGCCGAAGCGATTTCGGTATTGGCTCAGTCTCAGGTAAGACTTTCATTCTATTTTTTGGTTCTTACCTACGTTTTAAAACTAGTGACGGATGCTACTCTGATTTTTGTCCCATAACTGACGTTATTTGCAACACATGATGTACCGGATTTGTTACTGCATAATTAAGTAAGCGAGCGTATTTTAACTGTTGACTGAAATTATAGGCAGTAATAGGTTTTTTTTTTTTTACAAAGATGACAAGGTTAGGCATTGTTGCAAAACATTTTGGGTGCCTTCCAATCAAATAATTTTATTTTAAGTTAGTGGAAATTAAACAGACAACATCAGCCAGGGGCCATACAGCCGACTGTAAGGCTTGTACTTAGGCTTAACTTGTTTATCTTCAGGTGGCATCCGCGACGTGCGCAGACATCTGCAGTCTGCCAGTCACCTGAAGGCGGAGCGCGCCTGTGACGAGACCCGGGGTGGTGTCGGCCAGTACGTGGTAGCTGGCGAGTTGAAGGCCGCGAAGGTGATCCGTGCCGAGACCATTTGGGCGCACTTCGTGGCGAAGAACAACTTGCCCTTCGCCATAAGTGACACATTCACGAAGATGGCCTCCCACATGTTCCCAGACAGTGCGGTGGCCAAGTTCTTTGCGGCGGGCAGGACAAAGACGACGCAGATAGTGAAGTGTGGCCTTGCTAGACATCAGGACGACCTGGTGACCAAGCTTTGCCAGACACAGGTATTATCCCATATATCTGCGCATTAATTGTATGTTTTCTTCCAGTTTGTTTTGCAAGGATCATCTATTTCATAGGATAACTAAAAGTGAGGACAGTTGATGTTTTACTCGTGTATTTTATGGTTAGGCTATCAATTAATCATTCTGTTTAAAAACAATAAACATTTTGGAAGATAATTACTAATATTACTAATCAAATAATGACCTTTTCAAATATGTTTGGAATATCAATAATGGTGGTTTGTAAAATTGTTCAGGCGTTCGCTCTCCTCTGCGATGGCGGCACAGACGACGGAGGCAACAAGGACTTTGTGATTCTGGTGCGCGTTTTTGACGAGGGCGCATCGTGCAGCCTGACAAAGTTCCTCGCTCTGCCGACATGCAGCATCGGCACCGGCGAGAACATGTTTGTGATCATCGAGGCATGTTTGAGGTTAGTATTGACACACCTGACAATAATATGAAATGTGATTAGGGTTGAATATGTGTGGTAATATACCTTGAATGCGGCATGGTACTGTTGCGTCTTCACTATAACATTTTGTGTTGGTTGCTCTATGATTTAATTGGTGTAGTTATGATGGTGTTGTTTTTTAGTTCTCGCAACATACCGTGGCGCAACATGGTTGGATATGCCTCCAACAATACCAACTCGATGGTCGGCGAACGCAACAGCGTCCTCTCACGACTGCGGGAGAAACAGCCGAAGCTGATCGACCTGGGCTGCATCTGCCACCTAGAAAACCTCTGTGTGGTGGACGCCTGTAAGAAACTCCTGCTACCGATTGACGAACTCCTCATCGATGTGTTCTATCACTTTCATAACAGGTATTTATAATCTGACTTGTGAGCGGGGCTGATGATGTTGACCCGGGTCCCACATGTTCACTTGAATGTCACTACTCGAACTGGTTTTCAGTGCAAAGCATCGGGAGGAGTTTAAGGTAATGCAGGAGTTCACTGGAGCGCTGAGCCAGGGCATCCTGAAGCCCTGCGAAACCCGGTGGCTCTCTCTTTTCCCCTGCGTGCAGCGTCTCCTCAGCCAGTACGCTGAGCTGTGGGCGTACTTTGACAGCCATCCGGAGGCGGAGAAGGCGGGCAGGGTCAAGCACTGCGCAGTGGCGTTCCCGGGAAAGCAGTTGCGTCTTCACCTGCTCTTCCTGGCGTTCATCATGGTGCCTATGAACAAGTTCAACGCCTTGTTTCAGGTGTGTACTTTGCTTCGGATTTTGCTGATATGATCCGACTTAAATAGTTATTTGGATAAATATTACTGTTCACCAGTTTTGACATAGATTGTACTGGTACCATGAACTAGTATCATTCATATTTTTGTGGTTATATAATAGTCTACACGTGACAATACTTTCTTTGTTCTGTGCAGCATAACACTTATAAAAACACATTTCACAATAGACCCAAGTTGAAGTTGTCCTCTTGCTGCTATCGATGGCATTCGCTGTGTTTCTGTATCTATCAAGGGCATGATGGCACGCTTCGTCTAATTGGCAAGCTATCCGGGACGCCGGTGACGACCTCGACAAGGTGGACTGCACCAAGCAGGTGGAGGACGACGACCTGGACATTGGGAAACGTGCGAGGGATCATCTGCAGCACGCAGAGGCGGAGACTGCGGTTGAGGAGGTTGACGCCATAGATGCAGAGGGTGCTCTGCACATCAGCGATGATGTGCGGGCTCGCTTCTTCCAGTGAGTCACTTTATAGTTAATTAGATTTGTATCAATTTCTGCGAACAGCGAAGACATAACCTATAAATGAAATGTGATTTTTAGGTGCCTGCCAATCCAGTCATTCACACAATTAGCCTGCAAATAAGAAATGTCATTCTACTTTGGACTCTTTATTTATTATGAGTGCATGGTATGATAATCAAGTGTTCTATTGTTGCATGAGAAAACATATTGAAGAGTTGCATTTTTTTTTTGCTACAGGGTAATCATCAACATTGTGTGCAGCAGCAAGTTTATCTATATTATCTTTTTTGTTAATTGTCACTCAGGAGTGTTCGTCTTTTCTACGCTGCCCTGGTGACCAAGATGGTAAAGAAACTGCCCTACAACGATCAGCTGCTAATTGAGTTGGAGGTCCTCCGCCCAGATATGAGAGAGAAATTCACCCCAAACACAGGTACATACATGTCAATTCTGACAACCTATATTAAATTGATTGATATAAATAGGCGAGTTAACAAACTAACAGTACTAAACTAAGCACATTACATAATAAGGTATGTATGTTCTTTTTTGTAATGTTTTCGTGTGTTTCAGTGCTGGATCTGGTGCTCAGGGAGATTGCATGAGACGTTCTGCTTTATTTGTAATGAGTGCTTTGCTTTGGTGTGTTTCAATGCTCGATCTGGCCAAGCGTTTGCCAGAACACCTGCTCCCGGAGGACTACTCTGATACCCTGCGGGCGGAATTCATGGAGTTCGCCATGGCTACGGACGCAGAGCTGCCACCGATGGATGGGGGCTTGGATGCGTTCTGGGCCGCCATGGCGACACGCACCACTGCAGGGGGAGATCATCGCTTCGCCACCCTCTCAGCCGTCATGAAGGTTTACCTACTCATGCCCCACAGCAACGCCGACTCAGAGCGGGTCTTCTCCATGGTCAACAAGATCGACACGGAGCACCGCTCGGAGTTGGCCCAGGACACCATCGCTACCCTTCTGTCAGTGAAGGTGAACAGTACGGCAGACACTCACTCATATGAGCCACCCACGACTGTGCTGCATATGTCCAAGAAAGCCACAATGAATTACAACCTGCTTGACAGGAATACTACAACCTGCTTCACAGGAATACACCTTAATTGCTGCTGACACACATTTTCTGTATATAAAAGTACATAAGTTCACTAGATGCCTCTTGTTTGTCATGCTGTGTGACATAATGGGTTACATGAGTGTTGTGTTTGGAGTGTGCGAGAGCGATTGGACGCGTGCAACGCGCGCACGACGTCGGTGCACACGTGCGCGCGCGTGCCTCGTCGAGTGAAAAAATTCTCAGTCATTTGGATCCTCACAGGTTGACATGTATGAACATACCGTATACGTTCCCATTCGTTCGAGGATCGGCGTGTCCGGGCTGTTTTTGATATGCTCCCGCATCAGCAGTCATCGTATCCGGTTGCTGATATATGGGTCGCGGGCTCTGTTGTCTCGACTGCTGCGTGTTTTCGCACGCGCGTCGGGCGGAAGGCTGTTGGTCGCACTGACATTGAACTTTTAAGCCAACAGCACACTAGCCAATTTTTCGTCGGGGGACTGCAGATTATTCATCGGGGTTAAATGTGTCTGGCTATCAGCTCACAACACACTAGCCGATATTTTGCCGCGACCAGCACACCTCTAATGGCGAATTTGGAGTTAAGCAAACATGGCGGCGCTCACACCACACGTGGCGGCGATACGGAGAAGAATACAGAAGCTAGTTTTGCTCGTCTTCATTATGCTACGAGTGATAAGGAGACTCAGAAAAGCAAATAAACAAAATCCTTCCACCTATTGAAATCGTCTAAAAATCCACAGTTACACTGTCAATATGTTTTACCAGCAAACTTGCCAATGAGCCTGCTCAAATGCATTTATGTGAGATGATATGATTTTTTGAAAATTACACATATCTAACATATCTATCGCATATGATGCGCTCCATGACTTTGGATATTATTGGTAGCAACGATATTGTACTGTAGTTTGACGGATCATACTTACTCCCCTTCTTGGATACAGCTATGACATGAACAGTTTTCCATTCAGTTGGAACAGTCCTGGTGTCGCATACAATCTCAGTCTGCTTTGTCATAAACCAAACTTTACGTTTGCCTGTCTTGCTGGGTGTTGGAAGTCTGTAGTTGGCCAGAGTTGAGACAACACTGTGGTCGGAAGATTCCAGAGGGGCGCTGATGATTGCCAGGGAAAGTAGTAAGTAAATTTAGTAAGTAAATTTTATTTCCTCATCCACATAATATACAACATAATTCAAAACAAAAGTAACATAGATGAGGTGGCTACCAGAGAAGTATAAACTTATCGAGCCTACTAAATCAAACTAAATATAGTATACTCCTATATTAATACATATATAAAGGTTATACTGTTGAATCTATAGTAATAAACTTAATCAATAGTAATATATTCAGGTTATGAGTTTTCTTTAATTAAAACTAGAGATAATATATTGGAACATGATAATAAAAGAGCGTATTCATAAAAAAATTCCTGATTTTATGCTTAAAACTATTTAATGAATTCGAGTTTTTAACATCTAGAAGTAGTTTCTTCCATAGTCGTGCTCCTATCAATTTCAAGGAGTTCTCTCCCATTTAATTTTTAGAGCTTGGTATATATAAATTTGCCACCTGTCTTGAGCTTCTCGTCGTGATCTCACTATTACGTTTGTAAAATTGGTGGAATAGACCAGGAAGTTGATTCCAACGCTGTTTATACACAAATATTAGCACATTAAGAGTAAATAATTCATGAACTTTCATGAAAATTAAGTTCCCGGTGCAAGGCGGTGGCACTATCATGGCGGTTACGCTTTGCTAATGTTTTAGGTAAGATTTTGGACAATTTGCATTTTTAGCTATGTTGGTTTTACACGCTGACCCGTATAATTCGATTCCATAATTAATATGGGGAAACATATAGGTATAATACAATTGCCTTACCATATCAGCGTGTATGAATGAGGCAATATAATGAAATACACCGGAAAGCTTAGACACCTTTATACAAAGTTCCTTAATATGTTCAGACCATGATAATTTACAGTCCAAATAAATACCCAGATATTTAGCTGAATAAACCAGTTCAATTTGTTTGGCTTGCAGCAGTAATGGCACAACGGCGCGTTCCAGCTGTCTACCGAATATTGCATAGCATGTTTTATTCAGATGCAGAGTTATTTGATTATGTCGGAACCAGACACTAAGTGACTCTAATTTATCCCGAGTCGTACACACAATATCATTAATATCCTTTCCACTAATGATAAAGTTTGTGTCATCAGCAAACAAATGTAAATATACATTGTCTACAGCATTATAGATATCATTAATGTACAACAGAAATAACACTGCCCCCAAATTGTAGCCCTGCGCGACGCCAGTTTGAACATGAGCATATTCTGAAAATGTGCCATTAATGCAAACACATGTGATAAGCAGATATAGTTTAGTTTAGAGCATTCACCGTCCTTGCCAGTCCTTGTTGGTAAGCCCACAAGTTGATGAAGGTTTTTGAGTAGAGCAAGCTCAAATGCCGAGTCACCGTGAGCATCTGTCTTTCTACTACCAAGCTATTCTTCATGGTGGGCATTCATGTCTCCAAGAACAATAACTTCAGATTTTGGATGAAGTTCCTGTATAGCATCACCTTTCTCTGTAATAGCGTCATATATTGAATCATCAGCAGATGGAGGTCTGTATATGCAGAATATGAACACCAGTCACCCTGAAAGTTGTAATTTGAGGCATATAATTTCAAGTTGAGGATATTCAAGCTCATGCATTCTGATGCATGTAACAGAGTAACTGTAGAATACGATGAGACCACCCCAACTTGAGTCATTAGGTTGATCACGTCTGAAGGAGTAGCCAGGTACGGCAAATGGTTCACCAGATATCTTACTATTTAAGAAGCTTTCTGAGACGCAGAAAATATGCAGACTGGTTGTTAGAAGATCATGCTCCAAGAAGTCCCAGTTGGTACGCAGGCCTCTGATGTTTTGGGCTTGTCCAGGATTTGGGTGAATATATCCACACATGAGTGAAAGCAGAGTCAGAAAGATCAGAACTATAATCACAATTCCTAAATCGTAGTCATTTCGTGTTAAGGTCATCAGCTTGATATCCTTCCGTTTCGAGGCTAATTTTATATGCAACGTAAGATGATTTGGGCTGTCAACCCAAGCCAAATTTATCCAGGGGCCGAAGCCACTTACTCCTAGGACTGAAACAGGGTTCCCCCTTCACAATCCCTACGGATGTAAACTTGGGCGTCATCCTCGTTGGGAGCCTGGCCGGCTAAACAAGTGTTTTAACCTCCCAATGAAATTACTAAATACTAAGGTAATCAGCTGATAAGTTAATTTGATAACAAGCATTAATAATAAAACAAATCTATCATCATATTTATGTTAACTCCAATCACTAAGTTCTTTTGCAAACCACACAGAGCAACATTTACAAGTTTTCGGTTTGTTTTCTTTCTAGGGGAAATGCTGTTTATTATGGAAAGTTGTTATATGAGCTCATAGGTGTCATAGAAAAATTAGCCCTAGAGGTGTATATGAACTATTACAGTATAATATCGTTTTATGAATGTACACCTACCGAGTAATTCTGATGATACCTTCCTGTAAAATAATTTATTAATAATTAGTGTAACAAGTATGCATGATGGAATAACAATTGTAAATTTCAGTTCTTTCTTGTTGCCAGTTGTTGGCAGTCCTCTGTCGCGTAAATAGTATTGTATTTTCTCTTTTTTCTATAAACAGAACTCATTAAAGTTTGCCATATCGGTGACAAATCGACATACACACCAACAAACACGAAAAGCACAATACAACACGAGGAGTTCTAGCGTCAACAACAATCTGACAGGCGCAGCGTGGACAGAGAGGAATGTTTATGTTGGTTGACCAATGATATTACACACAATGCTTTGCGGCGCCGGAATTCCGAACTGGCTTATAAGCTTGATAAAAAAGTAGTTCATATTTATGGGAAGGGGGCGTAATTCTGGTGCAACGAATACGAGAATAGTCAATAGGATCATGATGCAAACTCCTGGTACAATGGGTTTAACATAATAATACTCCCTGTTTATTAATAACCCATGTAGAGCTGTGGAAACTGCCACCCGGGAACAGCCATTACCAAAATTATGGCATCGTTTCAGGGCAGGCAGGATAACAGCTTGCACTATGAAAACTGTATGCCACACTGATCCAGCACAGCCAGCCCCCAGTCTCATTAGGTGTATATGTAACCCTGAGAGTATGACATTTTCTACAAAGGCCACCCATTGGGGGTGTGATCTCGAGAAAGTTGCGCGAGACAAATTTGTGGAAGAAATGATCACAGTTCCTGAAAATTTCGGGGTGTGTGACATAAACCCAGATGTACCCCATTTAGGTGCTTCCCCTGATGGCTAGGTGTGCTGTGATTGCTGTTGTGAGGGTTGTTTGGAAAATAAGTGCTCTTTCTGCAAAAAAGAAACATACATTTTCAAACCCCGCTGATACCAAATTCTACGTGCAGAAAGATGATGGTACAACTTAACAATAGGCCATAAACGCGCTTATTATTATTAAGTGTAGACATAACTTGGTGTTTGCAGAAAGCAATTCTGTTATTTCTTGGTGTGGCTCGAACGTGACATCCACATTGAAATTATCACCCTTAACATTGACTTTTGGGAAGAGATTTGTACGAAAATCTTAGCAACCTGAGCTGGTTGCCACTTTTTTTTAAACTACCAAACAG